>FR989882.1:11200000-11800000 GCA_905404145.2 Biston betularia
GGAGGCGTCGAGAAATATATCAGCTCCTCCAGAGCGGGAAGTGTTTCGACCCGGCGCCCTTCAACATGGAGGCAAAGTTGAGTACAACGCGCGCGCGGCCTATACGCGCTATGTATGTATGTATGTGTGTGTGAGTTTATTTGTTCCACCATAACTTTTAAATGCTTGAACAGATTTGAGTGTAGGTATGGGGCATCGTTAGCATCCTTAAAACATCCCAAATGACACTAAAAAATATTCGTGATTTTTTGTCTATTTTCTGTTACGGACGAGGACGATTTCCATACAAATAAATGTTTGCTATGTAAGGACAAAAGGAGCATAATTTTACAGTGAAATCACAGCTACTGGCATTTATTTGCCGTAAATCACAATTGCTTGAATGAAACGGTAGATTATAGAACGGTAGAACGGTCCTTGCATAGAGAACGTATTTGTGAATAGGATGTTCATACTACGACAGGTTTAATGAAACGACAAAAATCATGTCAAATTGTATTTATTTCAGTTATATTGTTACATTTATCCATTCGCTCTCTTTCCACACAATTGGTCCTTCCAAATCTCTCCATTATCCATACATATGTTAACTGTAGCGAGACATAGTTTCATAACTTACATTTGTCCTTTACAATAAATGTACTGTACAAAATAAATGTGATATGATTTAAAAAGATTTTATTGTAGTTAAAAAATGCTATTAGATTTTTTATTTGCAAGATTTCGATCTCAAAAAAAGGATACATATAGTCATATATACTTTACACGTATCTCATCAAAAACGATGCATTTGACCGCCAACTCGCCTGATGTTAATCGAAGATGCAGATTCTGTTTTTAGGAAAATGTACCAGTTTTACTCCATCAATATGTACCCTGTGGGACTGACCGCGAAATTGTAAAAACAAAAGTCGATTGTTCCATACATTTCATTGAACGATATTTAGCTGTGAAATTGGTGAGTTGTTTCTTTATTAAGACTACTAGCCTCATTATTAAAGTGATTCATAAAGAGTACAATGAGTTCCTTTCCATTTAATGCCTCGCCGCTCCCATACATTTGTATTGATACTAAAAAGTTCTGAAATTGATTTATTTGAATAAATAAAATTAATATCACGGGGCATTACACACAGCGCCATCTGACCCCAAATTAAGCAAAGCTTGTACTGTGGAACTCAGATAACTGATACAATACTTAGATGTTTTTTTTTGTAAATACATACTTATAATAGATACAGTACACCCAGACACAGAACAAACATTTGTTTGTACCGCAAACTTTGTCCTGAGTGGGAATCGAACCCACGCCCGTCAGCTCTTAAAGCAGACATTCTACCAGTGAACCAACAGGGCTGTCAAGATTTGAAGACAGTTGACAGATGTAAATTATTAAAAATGTTGTTTTGTTTGTGTAGGCTATCGAATAAATGATCTGTAGTGAAAAAAGACTAGCCTTTTTAGGAAATTTAGCAGTGAAAGCCGGGCAAAATAGGTCGTGCTATGTATATAACAAGATTTACAACCAAAAGCTAAAATCAAATGTAAAATTTTGCGCACAAAATACCATAAATTTCACCTCTGCCGCTCTTGACCACTTTTGCAACATCGGTCGAAAATTCGAGATTATTAAATGAAAAGATTTTATTATATTTTGGGCGCGATTAAATTCAGATGAACTTAGTCATGTATATAAGTCACGTAAGTTTTTTTGTAGCTATGATGGCTCAGTGGTTAGCGCGGTCGGTTCACACGCCGTAAAGCGTGGGTTCAACCCCCAACAATAAGCTTGAATTGCCGATGAAGGAAAACATCGTAAGGAAACCATAGCGTGGTGGCAGGTTTACTTTCTAATACTTGGCTGGCTAGCTTCCTGCAAGTTGAAAATCTATTGCCAAGCACCGAAATGTGTGTTACGGCAACATAACTTGAAAGCCAGTTCTATTTCAGGTTGTCTGTTTACCATCTTCGACCTCACTGTCACTTAACATCAGGTGAGCTGAAGTAAAAAAAAATCAGTTAAGTATTTTTGTCTAGTAACATTAAGAGTAGAACACACTAAACATCTTGGTATATATTCAATAGGTAGTGAAACTATGTCTCAATATAAATAGTAGGTCATAATATACATATTGTTTTATAATTAACTCTATATTTACATTTTTACAATAAAAATGTTTTTTTAAAATTGTGAGCTAGCAAATTAAGCAATATAATCTATCATTTTATAATAATTCTTTACAACTATTCATAAACATTATTATATTAAGAAAACTGGTAATATATATTTTTACAAGTCAACTAAGTATTCATATTTACATTTCTACATATTAAAGCGATGGATATAATTTCAATATGATTTTGTATTAATATACCATATACACATATATATATATATTACTTGGTGGTAGATCTCCTTAGCAGGAGGTCGTCTTGGTAGGTACCACCGCAGTACCAGTTCTGCCGCTAAGTAGTAGTGTGTAAATATTACTGTATTCCGGTTTGAAGGGTACTGCAGAGACTGTTGAGACTTACCATCGAAAGTCTCCGAAGTAATAAGCACCAAAGCAGCGATGCCCTGGATTTTGTTTTGTTACTCAAAGTTCTGTGTATTGCTGCAATGGTCATGGGCAGACGTTATCTCTTACCATCAGGAGAGCGTCTCGTTCGTCTCATTATTTTGTACATAAAAAAAAACACCGTCTTGACAATAAGAAAGCTAAAACCACAAAGGTACATAATTAAACCGACGAGAAAGTGAATATACTCTTAAGCACCAATATTCAATACAATTAATAATATTATCTTCATTATTAATCTATTTTGAATTTCAATTCTGTTACCATTCCAATTTAGTTTGGAAAGTGCAATCGCTTGGAAATTTAACGTAAATTGATTTAGAGATTGATTGTTAATTAATATAGTTATTTATTGTGTTGTCGCCTGTTACAATGGTAATTAATTGAAATTCATGTGAAAATATGGTTTTAGTAACACAAATGAAATATTTAAATTAACATTGTGGTATTTATAATAATATGAGTAAACCCACACCCGCGGTGTTACCCGCTATATTTTCATAACCTATTTATTTTTTGAAAAACCTGGCTGATAATTTGTTTTTGTATAGGGATACCGTGTACAATAATTAATTTAATTCCAACCCAAGTAGAAATGTCTGGTGTCTAGTGTACTGCTGTGCAGTTTTTATAACATCACCTTAGATCTTTTTTTTTCTTAACATTATTTAAAGATCTTGACATTGCACAATAGAAACTGACGTGAGTTTTGACACATTTTCGCTTAACTTATATGGGACATATAAATTATATAATCTTGATTTTGGTACGAGCAAAAAATAAAAAAATGTCAAAAAGAATTGATTGATTCAGGCGTTACTTTGCGGAAGTTCATTTTGAATGTTCAAGGTATATAGTATCTAGTTTATTTCCGCTTAACAGTCGTTCCAGTTACAACAGTGATGAGGACTTAAATTAAACTAATTTGACACTGCTTATTAATTAAAAACCTAATCTTACTTAAAATTTAGAATTAATTTGACATAAACTTAAAAATATAATTTGACAAAAAAATTATTAAAATAACAAAACATCTAATTAATTTTAGTCCTCATCACTGTTGTAACTGGAACGACTGTTAAGCGGAAATAAGCTAGATATATACCTTGATCGGTCACAAAGAAGTATTATATATGAAAGATGAAATGAACACTTATGTTATACAATTTGTAGAGGGTCCAATTCCAATTTAACTTATTGCACCAGCGCAATTTCGTAAAATCATTTGGAATACTCGATTCAGTGGAAAACTAAATTCAATACTTCACAAATTTTGGAGTACTGCCAATGTTTGACATCATTTGCTACGCTTACTTTAAACTTGGGTCGCATTTTCACTAGTCATTAAAAATTGTTCTTTCACTTCACAAGAGTTACGCTTTTTGGGTTTCGGAGGAGATCTGCTGGTCCGTCTACCTAGAGTTCCACTCACAACGTTAACACTATAGTTTATTCGTAAATCTCTTGGAGCTTTTAGAAGACTCTCATTCTCTGCCAGCAACACTTTTAGCGGTCTTTGATCTGATGCCCTTATGGACGAATTTGACATGGCTTGAAGGGCTAGCAGCTGGTTGTGGATATTTGGTGAACTGAGACTGTTCCTTGGTATGGTCGCGTGAGGAGTTCCAGGAGCAGGCGATGGCGCTGGTTCCAACTCCTCAGAATCTTGGTAACTGGACTTGCTGACTGGCCCTAAATCCATCTCGCTCTTATTTAGGCTGTAGTAATTATTATGCCCAAAGAGTTTCATGTTAAAAGTGTCATAGTAGGGTATGACTCCATTTAATGTAGAGAAGACCTGAGGTCTCAGATTGTCGTGCATCCTTGGTCTTCTTGGAAGTGTGACGTAGCCTTTCTGGGTTATCAACGGTGCCGATCCTTGGTATGGGGCTTGGATTCTGTACATAGCTGGGTTAATGGCTGTTACGGCATAGCCTGGAGATTTGTCAGGGCTTTCTGTTTGCAACTGTGATGTGCCAGGAGATATTTGAGGGCCTCTGAGAGGGAATGAGAGTAAGTCGGGAGGGTAAGCTTGTTGTTCTTGTGTTAGGCGATCCATGAGAAGGGTTTCTTGCGAGATCTTAGAGAGTTCCACCTCTGGGTGACGACTGTTGTCTTCAGTAGAAACTGTGAACAAAACAAACTGGTTATCTTCCTGTCATTAAATTTAGCAATTGGTCACAAGGAAAATGTTCTTGCTCGAAAAGGTGTACAATATTTTTCGGGTGTCAGTGCGTAAAATAATATATTACAAGCTACGCCCCGTGGTGTTACCCGCTGTGAACACTAACTTTATTGGGATAAAAATTAGGTCATGTGTTAATGCAGAGTGTCTGCTATCTCCGTACTGAATTTCATGGAAAATTGGTCTAGCTGATTGGATGGAAAAATGACCTGTAACTTTGGTGTTATTAATAAATGATTTGTATTTGTATTTGTATTTGCCGTGAAGATGTAACAAACATACTTACAAACTTTAGTTTTTTTTTGGTGTGCTTGACCACAGCTCACCTGATAGTAAGTAAAGGTGTGGTCAAAGATGGTAAAGCACACCTAGCCAGGAATGGAACTGGCTCTCAAGTGAGGCTACCGGAACACATCGTTAGATGCTTGGCGGCAGATTTTCAACTTGAGGGTGGTAGCTAGCCAGCCGAGTACTAGAAAGTACCCTACCACCATGCTAAGGTTTCCTCACGATGTTTTCCTTCACCGGCAGCTCAAGCTCATTGTTGGGGGTTGAACCCACACCCTTCGGCATGCGAACCGACCGCGCTAACCACTGAACTATAATCGCTACAACACCTAGTTACCTATTCACCTATTAATGGGATGTGAGTACCATTTTTTCATTTAGTATGATAAACCATAGCATTTTACTAGTTATGTATTTATACACTAAATTTTGGCTGCAACATTCATCAATCCAAGTTAACTGTACCAATTTGCTGCCTACTGTTTTATTCGTGCAATCTAAAATATTCTTGTGAATATTCGCACAATCTTCACAAAGGGAGAACTCCACTAAAACACTGACAAAACAATGAAAATTTTCGTTCACAATGTTTCACAAAGTTTTGAATGTTCAAGGGGCCAAATCAACTCTTTGACATTCAAATAAAAATTAAAGAGATGTGGAAGCGTTGCAAAGTAGAAGTAGCTGAAGTTTTGTTTATTTATTTATTTATTTTATTTATTTATTTTTATTTATTTTATGTCGTGTTTCGAGATATACATAACATCTTGAAGTTGATTACGAAAAGTAGTTAATTACCTGCTTTTCGTTGGTAATATGGGGGTGGAATCTAAGTGCGTGGAACGGGCCTTGTTCATTTAAATCTTTTGCCTCAAATTTTGTAAAGCCATGATAGTTTATTTATTTATATTATTTACATTAAATTTAAGACTGAATGTATCTAATTATATTATTATATTTTTTAAGTCCAATCATGTTATCACATAAGTGACAGCAATGTCTTACTGATAATAAAGTTTCTTTAAACCTAAACCTAAGTCAATTAACCTTGAGGTTGGTACACAAATAAAAGCTGTTTAAATAGCTTTATGCTAATTGATTGATTCAGGCGTTACTTTGCGGTTCATTTTGAGTGTTCAAGGTTAGGTATATCTATTTAGTTTATTGTTTATTTTTCAGTCTCGACCAAGAGCTTGAAGAGTCAACACGTCCGGAGGATGCCTCGTGCAGAGGCGACACACGTGTCGGCAACTGGTTACTGCAGCGAGAAGAGAACAAGACTTGTGGTTAGTTTACTTAGTTTTATTGATTTTAAGTTTTTTTTTATTGTTGACAAGCTAGGTGTTTAACCACAGCTCACCTGATGTTAAGTGACGGTGTGGTCGAAGATGGTAAAGCACACCTAGCCTGGATTAAGTTATAGATATTAAGTAATATTTCGAATAGATTTTTAAAATTGTCGTCATGTTAGTTAAATTTTAATTTAAATTCTCATCACTGTTGTAACCGAAACTACTTTTAAGCGGATATAAACTAAATATATACTTTTAGCTTTTATTAACTACCCTGTTAGCTCATTTCGTAGAATATCTGCTTCAAGAGCTATAGGGCGTGGGTTTGGTCCTCACCCGGACAAATATTTTGTGGCGAAAATGTTTGTTCTGTATCCGAGTGTCCTGTATGGATTATAAGTATGTATTTACAAAAAAAAGTATATAATTATTCTAACAGTTATCTGGATCCCATAGTACAAAGTTTGCTTAGTTTGGGGCTAGATGGCGCTGTGTGATTTTTTTATTTATTATCCTGCATGAATAAAATAAGAAACAGTTATTTCTTCCCATTACTCCCGGAATTATAAACGTAACAAAAAAAATAGCTAAGAAAACTCTTTACTGCGGTAAAATCAAACTCTTTCGGGAATTCCCATCGACCCTATAACAAGAATTAGATTGGATTTTTTACCTTGTATCACGGAAGAGTTGGAAATGGTGCCTTGTAGGAGAATCGAGATTAAATTGTTTAGAAAATTGTAATTTTACGAAATAATGAACCGTTTAAGAGGGATTTCATGAAATATTTAGTAGCAAATAAATTATTAAACAAAAATTGACGCCTGCCTTGATTGACCTTAGCAATAATATTTGAAATTTTGTTTTACAATTCAACATTCGAAGTTATGATTAATTTTTTATTTACTTGAAAAAACAACTTACCTTAATCCAAAATAAAAACAATCTGTTTTCTAAAATAACTTCCACTGCTAAAGTTTAAAAGTTAATATTTTTTTTCTTCCTTTTTTAATGATTTACAGGCTAGGTGTTTGACCACAGCTCACCCGATGTTAGGTGACGGTGTGGTGGAAGATGGTAAAGTACACATTTTGTTTTATTTTTGTTCACATACCAAAGTAGCAAATTTTTTTTGTATCGTTAGGCACAGAAAAAAAATGCCCACTGTGCGATATGTTACCGTACCGTAGGCAATTTTTAAACATGTTTTACAGTCATGTTTGCCCTTTAGTAGAATATCTGCTTAAATAACTATAGATCGTGTGGGTTCGATCCAGAGCAAACATTTTGTGGTATAAACAAATGTTAGTCCTGTGTTTGGGTATTCTGTATTATTATAAGTCTGAAAAACATCATGTATTCTATTTATTAATAATTATAATTAATTCTTTGTCTTCCATAGTACAAGTACAAGCTTTGCTTAGTTTGGGGTTAGATGGCATTGTGTGCTCTGTCCCACATTTTTTACTAGATATAATATTTTTGTAGCGATCACAGTTCAGCGCGCGGCGTAATAGAATGAAACATAGGACGTAGGTTCATTTCCCTACAATGAGCTTGAGCTGCTGGTGAAGAAAAACTTCGCGTAATGAAATCATGGTTGAACTTTCTAGAATTCGGCTAGCTAACCTACAACCCTAAAGTTCCAAATCTGCCACCGAGGGTAGTGGGGATCTACCTAAGGTTTCTGATGGTTATGGTGACTAAGTTTTCAGATAGTGGGTAACTCACCAGCAGGTTCGTTTTCCAGTAAGGTTCTGTTTAGTTCGGACATCTCCGTGGCTTCAGTAGTTAGAACTGATGATGCTTCATATTTCCTTGGCGGCTTCGTCACGGGATTCACTTCCGTTTTCACTCCCTTCTCTATTTCAGAAGCTACCGAACCTTCTATTAGAACTTCGCCGTTTGAAGAACGAGCGTCATTCTTAATCAGTCTTTTGATTTCATTGTTCTGCGTCGTAAAATAGCACACGACCAGCGCAGCCCCAAAAATTATAACAATCGCTGTGAGACAACCTATTAGAATTGCAAACGAGTCCGTATCCATCCCAGCTATCGTGCCAGAACTGTACTTAGAAAGAACTAAAGCTAAAGTCTTCTCATCGCGACCGCCAGGGTTCTCCGCAACGCAAGTGTAGTTTCCTTTATCACTGTATCGAGCGTTGATAACAGTCAGATTGACCCATCGTATCAAATCCATCGTGTTCTCAGTCACAGTGTATCTCAATTCTCCGAAAGATTTCATTTCGATCATTTTTCCGTTGAAGCGCCAGGAGACGTCTGGGGTGGGGTTGCCGACGACTTTGCAAGTAAGCGTCACGTTTTCGTCGTAACTTTTGACCGTCGATCCCGGCGATGGATCTAGAATGGTCGGTCGGCACGCAAAGTTAGACGAGTCTAATTCGTTCCAAAGTTTGTCTTGCACCGAGGCAGGCTCCGCGCACGAAGTCGGTGGCGTGTACAAGTTATGAGTGATCACCCAATCTCTAAATGTCTGCAAGTTGCAGTCGCAACGCCACGGGTTGTTGTGTAAATCTAATCCAGACAAGTTCCGCAATCCCATCAAAGTTTCCGGTTTCATATGGCTCAGGTTATTACCGTCAAACCTGAGGATCTTCAACTGTGGTAAGTTGAGGAACGCTTTAGTCCCAATGCGGACAATCCTGTTATTACTCGCTTCTACTTTCTGCAGAAACTTCAAGTTGCGGAACAGTCCGTCTTCCAACTTGTCGATCAAGTTGTTACTCAAGTTTATTAATCTCAACTTCTCGGTTCCCCTAAACGTGTCTGCGTGTAAATGCTTTATCCGATTCTTGGATAAATCTAACTCGATCATGATAGCTAGAGTGGCGAAGGCGGATTTGTGAATGGATTCCAAGTAACACTCTTTAAGGAACAGTTTCTTCAGATTGCTCAGGCCGGCTTTTTTGAAAGTTTCTGGGTGCAATTGCTGAAGGTTGTTGTTAGATAAATCTAAGATTTGTATATCGTTGCTTAGATTGGCAGGCACTGTTTTGAGGCTGGTGTTGGTGCATATGGCTGCCTTGTTGCCGGACTGCCACCTGCAGTCGCAGGGTCGCTGACACTCTGTGGTGAAGTCTGCGACGGTGGTGGCCAGGAGGACCAGCGGTATGAATGAGACTTTCACCCATGACGTCCAATGTTTATGAGCCATTTTGCAATGATGCTGGTCATCGCCCCGTGTGGTAGCATTCCTGATGGTGAACTGGTTTCCGACGCATTGGGGTTCTGTAACAAACAAAGCAATTTGTAACGATATTGATAACGAATGACATAATATAAATAGTAAAAAAAGTTAAATATTTGTAGCTCGCAGCGCAAAATAATTCAAAGTAGATTTAAAAATTGTCAGCCGATGTAATGGAAACTTTAGTCAGAATAAATATATTCATTCCGAATCAGCGCTGTTTTTATAAACTACTAGCTGCGCCCCGCGGTGTTACCCGCTCCATGTTTTAGGGATAAAAAGTAGCCTATGTTCTAATCCAGGGTCTCGGCTACCTCCATACCAAATTTCATCGAAATTCGTTTAGACAAAGATCCATCCATCCATACTTTCACATTTATAATATTAGTAGGATTAATAGTACAAAAACAATTAAAATAAAAGTTCACCGCACTTTTTTTCTAAAGAACAGTATTTTTAGACATGTTGTGTCCGAATGAAAACTTGTTGATTATTATTTGAATTATTTTTGTTGCTTAGTACCTACATACACATAAACAGGTATAATAATGTGCTTGTATTTGTGCGGAGATAAATAAACTAATACCTAATAAAACCGATATTCCTCTTCAAGGTAGGCATAACATTTACGCGGAATCGATACCTAACCTTACTAAAATTATCGAGTTACCTCCCAAATTCTCAGCTAATGTAAGACCACGCTGTTATAACTAGGTATTCTGAATGTTACTTTGATACGTAAGTATAAGGCTTGGTTCACAGGTATGTACCATCATAAATGGTTAATCGCGATTTAGCAGCGATGTTAGCTCAGTGGTTAGCGCGGTAGGTTCGCATGCCGAATGGCGTGGGTTAAAACCCCAACAATAAGCTTGAGCTACCGGTGAAGGAAAACATCGTGAGGAAACCATAGCATGGTGGTAGACTACTTTCTAGTATTCGGCTGGCTAGCTACCACCCTCAAGTTGAAAATCTGCCGCCAAGCATCTAACGGTGTGTTCCGGCAGCCTCACTTGAGAGTCAGTTCCAGTCCAGGCTAGGTGTGCTTTACCATCTTTGATCACACCTTCACTTAACATCAGGTGAGCTGTGGTTAAACACCTAGCCTGTCAACCATAAAAATAATAATTTTATTCATGAAATTATAATTTCGACGTGTTTAGTGTAAGTAATATCTAGTTGTAAGGTATATTATTCTATTATACTTTTTTTCTGTTGTAAATACAAATAACACGGAACACCCAGATACAGAACAAACATTAATTGTTCCTTACATAAATATTTGTACCGAGTGAGAACAAACCCATGCCTTATATATATATTTTATTTAAAAGTAATGAGACGATCGAGGCGCTCTCCTGATCTTAAGAGATAACGCCTGTTTTTTACTATTGCAGCGATACACAGAGCTTTGAATAACAAAACAACGTCCGGGGCATCGCTGGACGTTGTTTTGTTGGCGCTCATTACTTTGAGACTAGATGATTAGTCTCAACAGCCCAGTAATTTCACTAGCTGCAGTACCCTTCAAACCGGAACACAGTAATGTTTGCACACTACTGCTTGGCGGCAGAATATCTGGTACTGCGGTGGTACCTACCTAGACGACCTCCTGCTAAGGAGATCTACCACCAAGTGAATATTGCTTGAAACGAATGTATCTACCAAATAAGCTGTCGGAGCAATACAAAATCAAGTTGTTTCAAAATATATCAATGTTATTTTAAAATACTGAACAGCTCTAGAAAAATATTCGATGAATCCAATAATTGAGCTCCAAGCAATCAGAGTGTTTTCAAGTCTCAAGTGAATCGATGTTTTCTTGTCAAGTGCCCTACAGACCCACCTGTAAGCCGCATCAATAAAATCAGGAGATAGTCTGATAAAAAATAAGTTTATTAAAGCCTAGTAAAAACTATCTTTATTATGCTAAAGGGACATTTGACAGCCCTGTTGGTTCATTGGTAGTATGTTTGCTTCGAGCTGTAGGGCGTGGGTTCGATTCCCACCCAGGACAAACATTGTGTTCTGTGTCTGGGCGTACTGTATGTATTATAAGTATGTATTTACAAAAAAAAAAGCATTTAAGTATTCTATCAGTTTTCTGACTTCCATCACACCAGCTTTGCTTAGTTTGGGTTCAGATGGCGCTGTCTGTAATGTCAAAAAAATATGAGAGATATGGTAGTTTGAGAGCTTCCTTTTTTTATGGCTAGGTGTTTGACCACTTCTCACCTGATGTTAAGTGACGGAGTGGTCGAAGATGTTATTTTTTTAAATTACATATAGGCTTGCGTTTGACTGCCATCCCGCCTGATGTTAAGCGAAGATGCGGTCTACTATGGAGCACGCTTGCCTAGAAGAAACCGATTCATTCGCGACTGGAAGGTACCCAGACTGTTTTTTGTAAATACATACAGGACACCCATACACAGAACAAACATTTGTTTATACCACAAACTGTTTGTCTTGAGTGGGAATAGAACCCTCGGCTCTGAAGCAAACATTCTACCAATGAACCAACAGGGCTGTCAAAACTTTAAGACACTACTTCTTTTCAACAAACGTATTTCTTTTATGTTTCTCGAATATTTAACTTGTCCCATCTATCTATACACGGCTTAATACTAAGTTAAACATCAAACGTTAGTTTACGGCCGTTAATTACCATGTAAAGCTGCTACTATACGACCCGCTCGTGTTTACTTTAGAGATAATAATGGTAATATTGTGAAACAATAATTGACCTTATCGACATGGATTTAATAAACTCATGAAGAGGGCTTCCCACTTAGGCCGGAAAATTTGGACGCAAATTTTTGTTATAAATAAATAAATAAAAAAAACCTTAAATTAATACTATTTGCAAAATTTATACAATAAACTTAATCTAAAAGTCCGTCAGAGGAGGGATATGTGGCCGGAATGCTGGCAGCATTGCCACGCTGGACGGCAATGCTTAGCTTTTGACAAAAGTAGATGCCAGCATTCTGGTCACCTGAAGCCTCCTCTAAACGTTTGAACGGTCATCTTAAACTGTAACATTTTAAACAACTGCTTGGTGGCAAAATATCTGGCAATATATCTTTACTTGGTGGTAGATCTCCTTAGCTAGGAGGTCGTCTAGGTAGGTACCACCGCAGTACCAGATATTCTGCCGCCAAGCAGTAGTGTGCAAACATTACTGTGTTCCGGTTGGAAGGGTACTAGCGAAATTACTGGGCTGTTGAGACTAACCATCTAGTCTCAAAGTAATGAGCGCCAAAGCAGCGATGCCCTGGACGTTGTTTTGTTACTCAAAGTTCTATGTATCACTGCAATGGTCATGGACAGGCGTTTACCACCTAGTTAGTAAACAGAAAACAAATATGTAAAATGTAAATATATCCAAACGATTTTCAAAATACCGGAAAAGACGGCGCCACTCCATTAAAATCTCGTTCGATACCAAAGAGTGGATTATAAGCCCATATTACAAAGTATTAGGTGTAAAAACTTTATAAGCGATATTGACTCGGGTAACTCAGGTTATTGTAAGGAGTATTTTCAAGTTTGTTGATGGCTTATAAATGCAGTATCTCACATCTGGAAAATTTAATACACCAAATGGAATTGTAGAAGTTTTTGTAAATATCACACTAACATTATGAAATTTGTGTAGAATGTGTTTGTATGTTTTCACTTCTTCACAATTAAATTGATAGAGTATTAAACATTTTTTTTTATATATTAATTTATTTGCGAATTTAATTTTATTGATTTTTGATTATTTTAATTGTGTTATTTAATGTTTGTGACTTGTAACTGTTCGTTATTAATAAATGAGTATGAGTATGAGTAGCAGATCTACCACCAAGTCTACCACATACACAACACCTAGACACGGAACAAAAATTTATCGTTACATAAATGTTTGTCCTGGTGGGAATCGAACCCACGCTCACTCATGCAATCTTGAAGCAGATAGGTCACTTTTTATCCCGAAAAAATGTAGCGGGGAACACCGCAGGGCGCAATAATAAATGCAAAAGTTTGTATATTTGGCTGTTTTGATGTGCGTATGTTTGTTGCTCACGCAATAACGGCTGAACGGATGAAGATGAAATTTGGCACACATATAGTTCAACATTTTGGATATTTGTATCAGAAAAATGTTAGGTTCCTGTGGGATTACCAAAAATGTTCAATGGCACTTCCACTACTTATATATAACGGTGAATAGATCTCGCAATTCAGATCGGAACAAACGTATGACAATGACTGAATATACACGATGATGGTATAGAACCTTGTATTTTTTAAATATTACAAACACATTTTTATACTCCTTAATATTTTGCAACAATATTACAAATTATGATATTGCGTGTACATTGTTTACTGTTATTATATTGTATTGTAAAACAGGGGGGAGGGGGGGTATGTAGTAAAAAATTTTCTACTTGTTAGAAATTTGAGCCCGTTGTTATAAAGTTAACAATTCAAGTTAAAGTACAAGTTGATCGTGTTGCGTTAGAAAAGGTCCGGAAGTTTATCGGTGTTAGACTAATCTGCACTAATATTACAAAGAGGAAAGATTTGTATTTTTGTATGTTTGTAATGAATAAACTCAAAAACTAATGGACCGATTTCAAAAATTCTTTCACCGTGGCGAAGGTACACTATCCCCTGGTGACATAGGCTTTAATCCCTGTTTTCCCACGGGAAGGAGAACTACGCGGGTGAAACCGCGAGGCGTCTGCTAATAATCTATATCAAAATAGAAAAATTATCAAGAAGGAATACCATGTGCTGTTTTAATAGTACAAAAACAATATATTGTAAAATTCTATTTTATTTTATTTGATACACAAAACAGAAAATAGTCAAAACAGATAGATAATTTGCTAGCTGTACAGTTTTGAGCCAGACTATAAAATATGCCTAAACAAGACGTGTATAAAACATGACTATATAATTTGACAGCCCCTTTGCTGGCTGTAGGGCGTGGGTTCGATTCCCACTCAGGGCAAATATTTTATGAATAAACAAATGTTTGTTCTGTGTCTGGGTGTTCTGTATGTATTATAAGTATGTATTTACAAAATAAAAGTCTTTATGTATTCTATCAGTTATCTGACTTCCGTCACACAAGCTTTGCTTAGTTTGGGTTCAGATGGCGCTGTGTGTATACTGTATAATCCTACGATATTTAATTTTTTTATTCATTTTATTTTGATTGTTATAATCGTTTTTATCTCAATAAACAACTTTGAAAACTTGTAGTACAAAATATGTGTACTGTCCTACGATATTTATTATTATAAAAGTTTTTGAGTGACAGCCTCGAAGTCTTGGTCTAATATTCATATTAATACTTGAGAGAAGGAAGAGTCAATATAAATTTAAAAGAGCAAGTATATTTTTTTACACGGACATTCTATAAAAAAAATTGATAAAAGTACCATATACATTTTTCAATTTAGCCCAGAGGTAAACCGTCCATTTACCAAATCATGGACAATGTTTCACACCGCCCCCGCCAGAACTCCCTTCCTTATATTGCCAGATAATAAAGATTTGTGAGGACGCATTTGCGGGCATTTTTCGTGCAGAATGAGAAATCTGAAGATAGGTGGTGATAAAAAAGGCCTCAGTGGTGTCACCTCTGCCATATCTCAACGGGAATTTGTGAGATGGAGTTGTGGCGACCACGCTATAATTTAATGGGGTACACGAGATAAACTTTTGTTAAAGTCACACAGATTAGTAGAAAAAGCAGAGAACAAAAAAATAGCAGTAACGATTGTGAAAGTATAAATTAACTGGCTCTCAAACTATGAATTATGTAGGACTAGCTCCGCCCCGCAGTGTTACCCGCTACATGTTTTTGGGATAAAAAGTAGCCTATGTGTTAATCCAGGGTCTCAGCTACCTCCATACCAAATTTTAACCATATCCGATTAGTAGTTTTTGCGTGAAAGAGTAACAAACATCCATCCATCCAAACTTTCTGAGCTGATCAGTGATTTTTTACTCAAATAAACTCTGTTCTTTATTTAAATATTTCACTCCATGTCGCTTTGCCTAATCTATTATATAACCATATAGATTATATAACCTCTTTGACACCTTTCTTGAGTTGTTCATTTGCCGTTTTTTAATCTGTTAAAGTGACTTTAGAGAGGCACTTTGTCAGACTACTTTACGGTCACAGGTGAAAAGTTGGGAAAAATTCTGAGGTTTTCAACTTTACCGTGCTCAAATTTTCAGAAAGTTTTGTTCATGGTAACAGCTTTTGTTTAGTTTATAGAGGTTTCAAACAACCATGCTGAATTAAATTTGTCTAAAATAAACTTTTGAAATAAATTAAAGCTTACTATTATTTGAGAACAGCCTCCAAATTAATATTTCTGTCTTCTTTGAAACAAAAAAACAAAAAAACAACGTTTTCGTTTTACTTGTGCGAAGTTACTGACGTTTAATTATATCGGATTCTCCGACTATCACTATGTAAGTTTCCAACAGCCAAATTTTATTTTTAAAAGAACTAAATATATTGAAGAAAAAAAAAAGATTTTCATTGCCACAATTTTGTCCACCCATCTTAAATGTTGGACACCCTTGTTCGTTGGACGAACGAAAACATATTTTAAAAGCACCTCACTTACACTTTCTAAACTGTAGCCATACCTTCCTTAGTTTTATTGTCGTTTCCACGTAATTTCGAACCATTACACACAGTGAAATTTAATGCAGTAAGAAATTTCATAATGTACAAAAATAATCTCGATTTTTTTTGTTCAGAAAATGATTTGTTTAAAGAAAAATTTAGGTTTTTATTTGCAACAAGATTAATTAAGCTAGGTGTTTGACCACAGCTCACATGATGTTTAGTGACGGTGAGGATGAAAACGTTAAAGCACAGCTAGCCTAGAATGTAACTGACTCTCAAGTGAGACTGGCGGAACACACCGTTAGGGCGCTAGTTGTCGATTAATTATTAATTAAATAAATGTTTTTAGGATATTTCACACAACACTATCTAGCCCCAAACTAAAGTCTCTTCACACGAATGTTGTTCTGGGTGGGAATCGTACCCACGCTCTACAGCTCTTGAAGCTGATTACACTACCAAAATCGAAAACAAAAAAAAACGGTTACAATTTTTTTCATTTTTGTCCTATTATTAAAAATAACATTTAACATTTCAGAATTCTAACGCATGTCAATATAAATATGTCAAATACAAAATATGTCAATTTGAGTAAATGAAAAATCTCATATTTTTTTGTCATTGATTCGGACAATAAAGAGTTAATCGATCAATCGATGATAATCTATTCCGATTTTTAAGATTGTGTTCGTAACAATAGAAAAGATCAAATCATGTTTTATAAATATTTTTATATTTTTTTAGTTTTCCTACTGTTTGAGCTATGTCTGTGCCCATTATAGAGCTGTTTGCGTTTGTAACGAGCCAATTCGCTTCATTATTGGTCGGCAGAGGGTCAACCTAATGAGTGAGGCTCAAAATTAGGACACGGTTTCATTGTGAGCTTTTATTTTCAAGCTATTTTTAACGTCGCTTGTATTGTATGGCATAATTATTTGAAACAAATTGGACATTTGAGAGGATAACTTTACAACATTCATTACCTAAACATATTTGTATACAATAACTTAGCGATCCGCCCCGGCTTCGCACGGGTGCAATGTAGTTCACATTTTTTTATGGTTGACAGGCTAGATATTTGACCTCAGCTCACTTGATGTTAAGTGACAGCCACACCGGTCGAAGATGGTAAATCACACCTAGCCTGGAATGGCTCTTAAGTGAGGCAGCCGGAACACACCGTTAGATGCTTGGTGGCAGATTTCCAACTTGAGGGTGGTTGCTAGCCATCCGAGTACTAGAAAGTACCCTACCACCATGCAATGGTTTCTTCACGATGTTTTCCTTCACCAGCAGCTCAAGCTCATGGTTGGGGTTTGAACCCACGCCCTTCGGCATGCGAACCTACCGCGCTAACCACTGAACTATCATCGCAACAAACATTTTAATTTGATTAAAAAAAATGATATTTGTTAAATATGCATATAGATTAGAAGTCTGAGAGAGAAATAAATTACTTTGTGAACTAAAAAACTGAAACAAAACATTTCGATTGCACTTTCATTGTACAAACTGCTAAACAATGGAATTATTTCGCTGCATGGTGGTGGGTGTTTCCCGGTAGATACAATCTGTGTGCCTTCAAGACACGTGTGAATCGGTTATTTTTTGACAAGCGTGCTCCACCGTAGACCATCTTTACTTAACATCTGGCGAGATGGTCAAACGTAAGAGAATAGAATACAAATTTAATGTTCACCAATAATAATCGACACATTATAATATAAAAAGAGGTATAGAAAAAAAAATACAAAACAACATCAAGACTACGAATTAGACTACAAAGGTAGTACAACAGCAGTCTTAACGCCTACGGCGATTTCTTTAAGACAACCTAAAACACCCTACAATGAAGAGACTTGGAAAAATTTTTGGCGTTTCGCAACGATTTATCGAACCTACATATAAAATAGAAAATTTGGTACCTTGGTAAATGTAATACAAATTAATTATATTATCGAACCTGCATAATAAAATAGAAAATTTGGTACATTGGTAAATATAATACATTTTTTGGCGTGATGTCTATGATAGAATGAAAAATCAACCTCCACTTTCATCAGGCTCTATTTCCAAGTAAAAGCGGTATATTTTCCTAAAGTTCAGAGAAAAATTTGGGCGAAAAAAACACGGTCAATTTATTTGGCAAACGTTCACGCGGTGTCCTTTGTTCACACTTCATTCCGGCAACGCGTGACTGACATGCCGGAGAGGACGTCCGCGTTCTTAGATTTATTGGAAAGTTACTGGAAGGGGTGAACGTTAGGGATTCCATAGTCCGGCAAATTTTTAACGTTAAACAATTTGAAACTGAAAGTTTTTTTTATTTTTGCACTTTTGCCAAAGTTCCTAAAATATATTTGCCAAGTGGGGTTTTTTAAATTTATATCTATACTGACTGACTTTAGTTCTCAGGTGAATTACTTCATTTGACAGCCCTGTTGGTTCATTGGTAGTATGTCTGCTTCAAAAGCTGAAGAGCGTGGGTTCGATTCCCACTCAGGACAAACATTTGTAACATCGATGTTTGTTCTGTGTCTGGGTGTACTGTATGTATTATAAGTATGAATTTACAAAAAAAAAAGCGTATTTAAGTATTCTATCAGTTATCTGTCTTCCATAGCACAAGCTTTTGCTTAGTTTGGGGTCAGATGGCGCTGTGTGTAATGTCCTACGATATTTAATTTATTTTATTTATTTACGTTCTGAATACAATCCCGTAACTTTAAACTAACGGACAATACCCACTGTAAGTGTATTGTATTGTAGCGATGATAGCTCAGTGGTTAGCGCGGTAGGTTCGCATGCCGAAGGGCGTGGGTTCAAACCCCAACAATGAGGTTGAGCTGCCGGTGAAGGAAAACATCGTGAGGAAACCAAAGCATGGTGGTAGGGTACTTTAGTACTCGGCTGGCTAGCTACCACCCTCAAGTTGAAAATCTGCCGCCAAGCATCTAACGGTGTATTCCGGCAGCCTCACTTGAGAGCCAGTTGCATTCCAGGCTAGGTGTGCTTTACCATCTTCGGCCACACCTTCACTTGACATCAGGTGAGCTGTGGTCAAACACCTAGCCGTCAACCATTAAAAAAAAAAAGTGTCCACGTTTTGGCTCCGTAAGTCATAAACCAAAATACAATATATGAAGATATAATTACCGAGCGCTTCGCCCTACTACTAATTAAAATAAATAACCGGAAAAATTGTACGTTTAATACAAACTATTGTTTTATTTATGTTTTATATATTGTGAAGTAAAAATTTTTATTTCCTTTTTGTAGTTGGGAAACAACACATAGTAACATGTAAGTAAGTTCGATAAACGATAAATTTCAAGTTTAGTATAATTAGGCACTGTATTTCTAGATAATTGATTGATTGATTCGAAACTTCCAACCTCAAAATAAACTTCCGCAAGTTCATTTTGGGGTTGGAAGTTTCGGATATTTTTTTTTTAAATGTTATTGTCAAGTTAGTTAAATTTAAATCCTCGTCACTATAGTAACTGAAACGACTGTTAAGTGAAACTAAACTAAATATATACCTTGAACACTGTATTCCTAGTTTGTTCAGCCGTATTTTGGCCGGATTAAAACTGTCGTAAGATCCGACAATATATCCGCCTGTCTCATCTCTATACTTCAGAGAAAAGAGGGTGTTTGTCCGCAGGCGGCGTGAAAACTAATTTGAAGACGGAAGTGATTATTTGTTTTAGAGAACCTTAAGAGTTGGGTCACTTATTAGAACTTGTGACTTGGCATTTTCTTTAGCACTTGTTTTTTGACCGAACTAAGTTAGTGCATGTATGTAGGTAGGTATTTTCAGATAAGTGGCGACGTATAACACAAGAGACTATTGGTTTTCGTAGAAGGAAACGAAAAAAGTATTGAAACAGATTGATTCAGGCGTTACTTTGCGGAAGTCCATTAGAATAGAATAGAATATTTTAGTGGCCTTACAACTACATAATTATGTTACACGTGTGGGCGTATGCTTTAAGATGCTAAAACAGTGGCTCTTTTGCGGCGACCACAGCGGGCGATGGCTATCGGCGTGATACGGGGATATCGTACCATCTCTGGTGAGGCGGCATGCCTTCTGGCCGGGTCACCTCCCTGGGATCTGGAGGCGGAGATCCATGCTGACATGTACGCATGGCGCATGGAACTTCATCACCGCGGACAGCGTCCGGCACCAGGGGAGGTCGAGGTGTGGAGGTTTCACGCTCGACGGTCCATGCTGGAGGTATGGAAGGAGCAGCTAGCCCATCCAAGGGCTGGTAGCTGGACCATTGAGGCTGTCCAACCTGTCCTTGAGAACTGGCTGGACAGAGCACACGGGTCTCTTACCTTCCGGCTTGTACAGGTGCTTTCCGGGCATGGATGCTTTGGAAAGTACTTATGTCGTGTGGCCGGAAGAGAACCGACGACCGTGTGCCACCACTGTAGCTGCGACGAGGACACGGCGCAACACACGTTGGAGGGATGCCTTGCTTGGGCAAGTGAGCGCCGAGACCTCGTTACAAGAGTAGGGAGTGATCTCTCGTTTCCAGCATTTATACGCTCAATGCTTGGATGCGAGAGATCGTGGGAGGCGGCAGTTTCCTTCTGTGAACAGGTTATGTTCCAGAAGGAAACGGCGGAGTGCATACGTGAGGTTACTACAGACCTCCCAATGCGCCGCCGGAGAGCCGGGCGTCGGAGGAGGATACACGCCCTCCTTCAACCCCCATAACAGGGGCCTTGGGTGACGGACTCGGGGGAGTCCGTCATCCTACAAGATTAGCCCCTAAGATGGCGCGCGCGGTGTTTCCGCGCGCCTCTTAAGGAAAGAGGGATGGAGTCTATGTAGCTCCATCCCTAATAGGGACGGGTCCTAGGGGACCAGTGTCGTCGGGGCCACGGACGCGGTCCCCGTAGCCCCGGCATATAGACGCCGGGCAGAAACACCCCAGGGTTTTTAGTGGGTAGGCCGCCACTTAGGCGGAGAGTCCCACATAATCACCGTGCTTCCCCCGGAGCCGGTGATATCCATCAAGAATTTTCCCTGGGCAAAAAAAAAAAAAAAAAAAGGCACGTCAAAATTACAATTATTAGTAACAAAATTAAAGAACAATTTAACAAAATGTCACTGCCAATGTATTAACAAAAATGTCCAGTGAATGAATATCATAGTGTCAAATTAATAATAATAAAAAAAAATAGATAGGTAGATAGATAGAACTCTTTATTGTGCACACCATAAACAGAAAAAAGTACAGAGAAGTTCAAGTTCACTATTTTCAATCTCTTTATACTTGCACGCTTTCATCTCACTGTACTTCAGACACGCTGACATGACACAAACACAAACAGATCACAATCAGGCACCCTGGCCAGGAAAGTTGAGGGCGGTCAGAACATGTTGTATAAGTCATAAAACAAAGTCAACGCAGCAAGCCCGACACTGACCATTAAGATTAACGCTTGTGTAGCCCTGGCCTAAAATCTCAGTGTACACTCGTCTACAAAAATAATACTATGAAAATAATGCCCATTTATTACCGACACAATCTTCGAATAAACAACTGACTGATATTTCTCAACGTTCTGCTCTATCATAATTATAGTGCTCTGTTAATACGACCATAATACGTCTTAGTTAATAAGATGAAAGAGAAATATGGAAAATATATCACTCGTAAGTTTTATTAAGAACATTATAAATAGGACACTTATTTATAAAAATATACTTATTGTATAAAGCCGCGTCTTTTTTAAATTATTTTGTAAAAGTAATGAGACGAGAGACGACGAATGAACGAGACGTTCTCCTGATAGTAAGAGATAACACCTGTCCAAGACCATTGCAGCGATACACAGAACTTTGACTAGCTTTGCAAAATCCAGGGCATCGCTGCTCTGACTATCATTACTTTGAGACTTTCGATGGTTAGTCGCAACACCCCGGTAGTGTCGCTAGCTATATCTGATACTGTGATGGTAATAGTGGACCTACTGCTAAGGAGAACCACCTAGTAAATATTTTTCTGTATTAGGGGAAGATGGCTGATATGTTTGGTCACGTTTAATTCCTTTATCACACACTTGTTAGCTAATTTGGTAGAATATCTGATTCAATAACTGTAGGGGATGGGTTCGATTCCCGCCAGAACAAACATTTATGTGACGATAAATATTTGTGTTGAGTCAGTATGTTTTTTTTTTTTTTTTTTTTTATGGTTGACAGGCTAGTTGTTTGACCACAGCTCACCTGATGTTAAGTGAAGGTGTGGTCGAAGATGGTAAAGCACACCTAGCCTGGAATGGAACTGGCTCTCAAGTGAAGCAGCCATTGCAGTGTATTTACGAAAAAAAAGTATGTAGGTATTCTATCAGTTATCTGGTTCCCATGGTACAAGCTTTGATTAGTTTGGGGCTAGATGACGCTGTGAGAAATATCAAAAAAATATTGTTACAAAACCGTATTTCTTGTAAGTTTCTACCTTTGTTAAAATTTCAACGTGAAATATCAGTATTTGCCTATTATAATCAATATCAAACAGAAATGTGGTACAATTGTCCACAAAATCAATTTGTGACCTTGTAAATAAAACTTCAACTCGTGTATTTTATCGTACAAACAGAAATTGTATCGATACCATCTCTAATTTAAATTCGAATTTTCACCGTCGATTGCTAAAATCGAATTAATATCGAAAGGTTTTGGTATTGTGAATATGTTTTGTGATTTCATGGAAGATACATTACTAATTGGTGATGTGATTGTAAAAATGTTCTTGTTTTTAGAGTTCCATTGTTGTCAACATCAACTAGTCGATCAGAGAGAACTTGGAAGAGTTGTTCTTAACGTAAATAACGTCGACCGGAGGTTTCTATACTCCTATTTAGGCCATTGGATCAATTGAACGCTGACCCTGGGCCCCTGACACCTGACTCTCCGGGGTCGTGACATTATGCATGTCACGAAAGGTCTACTCGCTAATGGGTTATTTTTTTAAGCTCACTGTTACATTTTGACGGTTGAACTTAAAAATAAAGGGCAGACTAACGTGTTTTTATTGAATTATACTAGCTTTAAGTCCGATACTTATGAATGAGTTAATAAATAAACTAACGAATATACGACTGAAGGAATGAACGAATGAACCATTTAAAGAATTGATGAATGAACGACTAGAAGAATGAAAGAATGAACGAATTAATACATGGACGAATGAACGAATAAATAAATAGATGAATATCGTAGGATTATGCACAGCGCCATTTAACCCCAAACTAAGCATAGCTTGTGCTATGGAAGTCAGATAACTAATAGGTTACATAAATACTTTTTTTTTTGTTAATACATTCTGTATGTACCTGCTTCCTTTCTTTCTTTTCAGCTCTGAAAGCAATTATACTACTAATGAGCCAACACGATTGTCATCTTGATATACCTACAATGTAAAATGAGAAAGCAAGTTTCGTGTCCCAATGTTTTATTTGTTGTAGCGTTAAGTAGGTACCTACACATAAATGTACGTGAAAGGTAAGAGACGTTATAACAAGCTTTTAGACAACAAGTCTAGACTTCTGACTTTTAAGTAACTTTGACACTGAACTAACCAAATTAGGTCATGTCCACAGTAATTTTTTATTCTGTCAAATTGTAATTTTGTCAATTATTAAAAAAAAAATCACAATGAGATTTTCACACCTTTTGAGTTAGTGTATTAAGTTAGTAATGTCAGTGCAGCGAGTACTACATATTATAGAACACATGAACAAAGTGTCTTCCCCTTAATAGAGACAGTAAGAAAAGTATCGATGGACGCATTCTTCGTTAAACTCTACTTAGCAATTTAAGTTATATTAAAATTACTTATTAGTCTCAACTAATAACACTGTAGTTAAGACTAGGAAATCGAACCACCTTAAAGCTTTTTTACAAGCTTTTACTCCTGTTTTAATGTAATATAATGAAACGAACGAGACGCTCTCCTGATGGTATGAGATAACGCCTGTCCTAACTATTGCAGCGATACATAGAACGTTTAGTGCAAAACAATTCGGGACCTCTAAACAATGGAATTTGCTGCCCGAATGGGTGTTCTCTGATAGACAATCTGGGGGTTAAGTCGCGAGTGAATCGGTTTCTTCTAGGCGAGCGTGCTCTAACATAGACCGCATCTTCGCTGAACATCAGGCGAGTTGGCGGTCAAACGCAAGCCAATAAATTAAAAAAAAAAACAAAGTCCAGGGCATCGCTGCATTGGCGCTCATTACTTTGAGACTATCGATGGTAAGTTTTTTATCAGTAAGATTTTTGACGCATATATTGTAAATTAGTGAATATCAGCTGTAATTTCGTAATAACATACTTTCTATGTTTATTGATAAGCCTGAAAATGTAACTTTTGTTTTCAATAACATTCACAGAAACCGCACGTTTCGAATTAATTTTAATTGGCCTTAAAATGAGGTGCCTACAAAGCTATCGTGTGTTTTGCAAACTTCAAAAGGGTAATGTATCGCACGCACGAAGTGTGAATTTAGCTTTACTTCCTACACAAGACAAACAGATTCTAGAGACAAATTGCCATACAGCCAATATTTGGTTGACATTTAGTCGTATTTCTTACGAAAATAGAATGTAAGTTCGGCTGACTTTTGAAAGTAGATACTACGTGTAAGAGCAAAGGAAACTTTCTTTTGTATTATATCAAAAAGGTTAATAGACAACCATCTCCCGTGGCGTCTGTTCTTAATATTTATTGTGATTCCTATTTTTGGTAGCTTGGATAGATCGCTCTTAGCGATAAGGCCGCCACTTGTGGCACTTGCTTATTCTGTATACTTTTTTCTGTCTTTGTTGTGCACAATTAAATGAATAGATCTATCTATCTACAGGTATATTCGGTTAAAATTAAATTTAATAACGGTTTCGATAGGTTCATGAGACAGGAAATCTACAGGACTTATTCCAGACAACCTTTGGATTTTTTTTATGATCGACAGGCTATGTTTTTGACCACAGCTCACCTGATGTCAAGTGAAGGTGTGATCGAAGATGGTAAAGCACACCTAGCCTGGAATGAAACTGGTTCTCAAGTGAGGCGGTCGGAAAACACCGTTAGATGCTTGGCGTTAGATTTCCAACTTGAGTGTGGTAGCTAGCCAGCCGAGTACTAGAGAGTACGCTACCACCATACTATGGTTTCCTCACGATGTTTTCCTTCACCGGCAGCTCAAGCTCATTGTTGGGGTTCGAAAAACCACTGAGCTATCGTCGCTACTAATGGAAAGTCATAGAAAAAAAAGCTATTAAAGTTGTTGTGTAATAATTAGATAAAATGACTGCATAGCTTCTTTTATCCGCTCCGCCGCTTAAACTCAATGCCGCTTCAAATAAATAATACACTTTATGATTTAACCGCACATCCTTGGCCCAAATTAATTAACACCGTCAAAAAGTTAAATAAACTCTGTATTTAACCATCAGCTACGACTACGTAGCTATGGAACTTTGTTGAGATAATTATCGTAGACATTCGCGTGGGAAATGTATGTACGATTGAAAGGTCTGATTGCGACAGGGTTGTTGGCCGCTGTAAATATGTAATAAATACAGACTAAAATGTTTGGCGGGTGTAACATTTTTGGTCACGCTATCGTAGAACAGTCTCTTGTCACGGAATGATTGCTATAAGTGGTGACAGACACTTCATCTATAATATAAGTTATATTTCATCACAATTACTGGCACGTGGACAATTGGAAATGGACATGGGCAAAGTTGGACAGCAGTGAGACACTTTAAAACATTTCATATGAAAAAGTCGAAATTCAGGTCCGTGGGGGCGGGCCGCTCTCGATCTATATCGGTACCTGACCAAATGATCAGAGGAGGCTTCAGGTGACCAGAATGCTGCCATCTACTTGGGTCAAAAACTTGCATTGCCATCCAGCGTGGCAATTAGCATTCTGGCCACATATCCCTCCTGTAACGGACTTTTAGATTAAGTTTTTTGTATCAATTTGTAAATAGTATTAATTTAAGATATTTTAATTTGTAACAATAAACCAGTCAAACAAATACAAATATTTTATTGATAACACCAAATGTTAAAAGTCAAATTCCGTGATATGATTTCAAGTACATCATTAAAAGAGTTTTGAAACACTGATAACATGTCAATAAATAAAAAACAAAATGTCAAAATAAAGTGCGTCGATACAAAAACATGTCAATGTAAAAATATGTCAAACGAAACGCTTTTTAGATTTTTTTTCTTTTACTATAGATAGACTTGCGTTTGACTGGCACCTGCGAATATGCGGTTTTTTTTTATAGCTGACAGGCTAGGTGTTTGACCACAGCTCACCTGATGTTAAGTGACGATGCGGTCGAAGATGGTAAAGCACACCTAGCCTGGAATGGAACCGGCTCTCACGTGAGGCTGCCGGAACACACCGTTAGATGCTTGGCGGCAGATTTTCAACTTGAGGGTGGTAGCTAGCCAGCCGAATACTAGAAAGTACCCTACCACCATGCTATGGTTTACTCACGCTGTTTTCCTTCACTGGCAGCTCAAGCTCATTGTTGGAGTTTGAACCCACGCCCTTCGGCATGTGAACCAACCGCGCTAACCACTGAGGTATCATCGCTACGAAATACGACGATGTATATACTTACCTTGAATATTCAATATGAACTTCCGCAAAGTATCGCCTGAATCAAGCAATTACTTATGCGTGACCCATTTCAATAATTAAAAAACCATAGCATGGTGGTAGGGTACTTTCTAGTACTCGGCGGGGTAGCTACCACCCTCAAGTTGAAAATCTGCCGCCAAGCATCTAACAGTGTGTTCCGGCAGCCTCACTTGAGAGCCAGTTCCATTCCAGGCTAGGTGTGCTTTACCATCTTTGACCACACCTTCACTTAACATCAGGTGAGCTGTGGTCAAACAACTAGCCTGTCAACCATAAAAAAAAAAAAAATACATAATATTTAGTTTATTTCCGTTTAACAGTTGTCCTAGTTACAACAGTGATGAGGACTGCAGAGAGGGGAGGATTTTAAGACTTGTGGTTATTTAAATTACATTTTTATCAAATATTTTTAAGTATATGTCAAATTAGTTCCAGATAATAAGTAAGATTAGGTTTTTAGTTAGAGAACTAAAGTCATTGACATAGCTCAGCGTATTAGCAAGCTGAAGTGGCAATGGGCTGGACATAATAATATCTGTCGCAGAACCGATAACCGCTGGGGTAGACGTGTTCTAGAGTGGAGACCGCGTATTGGCAAGCGTAGCGTAGGACGCCCTGAGACTCGACGGAGTGACGATATACGTAGGACAGCTGGCGGTGGATGGAAACGAAAAGCCGAAGATCGGGCTGAGTGGCGTGTCTTGGGAGAGGCCTATGTCCAGCAGTGGACTAATATAGGCTGATGATGATGAGGTTTTTAGTTAATAAGTTATTGTCAAATTAGTTAAAAGTCACTGTTGTTACTGGAACGACTAAACTAAATATGTACCGCAAATATTCATACATAAGTAACCTTTTTCTTAATTTTTTTTTTGTTTGATCCCAGGCCATAGTAATAAATCAATCACAAAATATGTGAAGGTAGCTTCTTTCACATGTTTACTTTAGTTTTTCATGAAACTAAAAGAAGGAGGCTTTCTGTCTGATCCATCATTGTCAAAATCTTAGTTATAATACAAGATTTATTACGGAATTCAAATATTGTGGCCATAGGTGGGCTTCATGTTTAAAAAAAGTATAAATCTTCTCTCAGATACCCAGTTCTTATATAAATAAAATAAATAAATATGTACCTAGTATCTTAACATAACATATTTTTATGTTTACATGTTTTTGTAGCGGTGGTAGCTCAGTGGTTAGCGCGGTAGGTTCGCATGCCGAAGGACGTGAGTTCAAACCCCAACAATGAGCTTGAATTGCCGGTGAAAGAAAACATCGTGAGGAAACCATAGCATGGTGGTAGGGTACTTTCTAGTACTCGGCTGGCTAGCTACCACCCTCATGTTGAAAATCTGCTGCATTTTTTTTTAATGGTTGACAGGCTATGTGTTTGACCACAGCTCACCTGATGTCAAGTGAAGGTGTGATCGAAGATGGTAAAGCACACCTAGCCTGGAATGGAACTGGCTTTCAAGTGAGGCGGTCGGAAAACACCCGTTAGATGCTTGGCGTTAGATTTCCAACTTGAGGGTGGTAGTTAGCCAGCCGAGTACTAGAGAGTACCCTACCACCATGCTATGGTTTCCTCACGATGTTTTCCTTCACCGGCAGCACCTTCGGCATGCGAACTGACCGCGCTAACCACTGAGCTATCATCTCTATAAGCTAATACATGTTAGGTTGGTATGTAAAAAAAAAGAACAATGCAATAAACGTTTATACATATAAAATACTAAATCTAGATTAGCAGGCTGATAAATAATGTAACTTATTTATTTTATTTTATTTTACATGGAAAACAAACAGCTGCTAACTTTATAAATAATAGAAGATAAATTAACATTCAAACGTTAACTAATCTAAGTTAAAGTGCCCCGAGCCCACACCGCTTATGCGTCGTTAAAGATTCAAGATCGATGGAAATGTCAGCAGTAATATTTCAATTGCCAGTATTGGATCACGAATACGGCAACTTTGTTATGCGAGTCAATAATGGCTTTGAATTGATTACTTTATTACATTCAGTATGGAGAACGAGCATCGCTTACTATGTAGTACGTATCATACAAACGTAACAATTGTACGCTGTATTCTCTTGTCTCTTTTACGTTTTACTAGCTGCACCCAGCGGTGTTACCTGCCACATCTTTTTGGGATATGTGTTAATCCAGGGTCACAGCTACCTCATTAAATTTCATCTAAATTCGTTCAGTAGTTTTTGCGTGAAGTCTCTTTCAACTACTAAATTGGATCTGGATCCATCCAAACCTTCACATTTATAATATTAGTGGGATTAATTAGACGAACGGGATGCTCTCCTGATGGTAAGAGATAACGCATGTCCATGATCATTGCAGTGATTAGACAGACCTTTGAGTAGTAAATCTTATGTTCAGGGCATCGCTGCTGTGGTGCTCATTACTTTGACACTGTTGATGGTTAGTTTCAACAGCCCAGCAATTTCGCTTGCTGCAGTACCCTTCAAACCGGAACACAGTAATGTTTACACAGTGTCTGGTACTTTGGGGCTACCTACATAAGACGACCTCCTGCTAAAGCAATCTACCACCAAGTGATGAAATATGGTACTATGTACATCATAATATGATGTACATAGTACCATATAACGCCAAGCGGCGTTATTTGCTTTCGTATCAAAGATCGCTTCAAAGATGGTTTTTCTTGAATACCAAAAATGGGGATATCTTAACCTGGCTATCTTTCCGATTAAGTACAATTCGGGTTATTCAAGTAAAACGTGAAAGTGACAGTGACAGTTACATGACTACTGTGGTTATTTTGCTCACATCGTCGCTCTCAATGGAAAACCATGGTCCAATGAGTAACTAATATCCTTATACCAAAAAAAAATATATCATGTTTTAAGGTTGGCATCATTTCAATATTCTCAGGCACGCATACATTGGACTCGGCTCGGTAGAAGTTGAGGATTTTTTTAATATTTTGCGATGTACTTCATCTTCGGCAACGACACCTTCAATCAGGTGATTTAGCGGTCAAATGTTAGCGTTTTCAATTTAACGTTGATTTAACGATCATAATAACTGTCAGTTATTTGACTGCCATAGTACAAGCTTTGCTGAGTTTGGAGTCTGATGGCGCTGTGTGTAAGGTCCTACGATATTTATATGATTGTTTATTTAATACTAACCAAATTTTATTCAGCAGCCCCCATTTCATCTCAGCACACAGAAGGGGCACATGACTATCTGCAAAGAGAGAAAAAACATTACTCTTAGATCAATTACGCAAGTTCTGTGAGCTGTGTAATTTTTTACCATTAAGAGAGCGCCTTGTTCGTTGTAAGCAGTCAAGGCAGAATAAGTGAATTAAAAAACTGGCCAAGTGCGAGTCGGACTCGCGCACGAAGGGTTCCGTACCATTATCTATAAAACGGCAAAAAAATCACGTTTGTTATATGGGAGCCTCCTTAAATATTTATTTTATTCAGTTGTGTAGTATTTATTGTTATAGCGGCAACAGAAATACATTATCTGTGAAAATTTCAACTCTAACTATCCCGGTTCATGAGATACAGCCTGGTGACAGACGGACGGACATCGGAGTCTTAGTCTTAGTTTTCCGTACCCTTTGGGTACGGAACCTTAAAAAATAACAAAATTCCAATTTTTTTCCTCCCCCATCTAGACTAATTATAATGAGGAAAGATTTAATTTTTTGTTTGTTTGTATATAGGCTCCGAAACTACTGGACCGATCTGAATAATTCTTCTATTCTATTCTAATGCTACATTATCCTTGAGTAACATAAGCTATATCGCGAGTTTTGTTTACCCGTGTGAAGCCGGGACGGGCCGCTAGTAAACATTATAACTGTTTTGAATTCCAACACAAAAATTCTGATGGGGATGTACCTTAACTGTACAAAAAGCCGGCGGCAAGTTAAAAAGGCTGTTGGAGGTTTAAAAATTTAACAATAGATAGTGGTGGCTTTGTCTCGCAGCAGCAAAGTGAAAATAGCGACTTTTACGCGGACCCTTGGAAATGGAAAAGCCAATAAATGTGGTTAACTTGGTATACGACGAGCTGTAGTCAAACGCCTCGCAAATACTGAGATGGCTAGAAAGACTTCACGTCGTCTTAACCGTCCCAAAAAATGTATACCCATTACCCATATCAAAGACAAATTAAGACTATTTTAATTTTCAATCTTAAAATAAGATGACTTTTTTTTATTGTTTGCAGCGTTTTGTAATTGTTGTTAGGTGTTTGACTACAGCTCATCTGATGTTAAGTGAATGTGTGGTTGAAGATTGTAAAGCATATCTAGCCTGGAATGGAACAAAGTCTCAAGTAAGACTGCCGGAACACACCGTTAGGTGATTGGCAGCAGATTTTGAACTTGAGCGTGGTAGCTCGCCAGCGGAGTACTAGAAAGTACACTTCCACCATGCTATGGTTTACTCACGATGTTTTTGACATTAGGTAGGTTATCATCGCTGCAAAAAGAATGCTGGTAATATATTTAGTTCTTCCATTAATTTTATCATCCGTGGCAGGGTAAGCGTTCCCGTTGTAATATCGAGTCACTGAAAACTTTCCATTTGACGGACACTCCCAGTTCTACACGGGATTACCGGTATTTTTATACAAATATTTTATTTATAACACCAATGTTACAAGTCACTACAAAATGTTTAAATATTACATTAAATGAGTTTTAAAACACTGATTACATGTCAACACAAAAATGTCAAAATAAGGTATGTCAACATATGTATAGGTACATGTTAACAAAAAAAAATGTCAATATAAAAATATGTCTATACCAAAAAATTTGTGATTAAATGAACTTACGTGTAAGTGAAGTTCTATCATAATTATACGAAGGCTTCGCCCGAAGAGATCAGCAAATAGATTAACACTTGTAGTACTTGTAGTTTATTACATTGACAATTAATTGTCAATGTAATAAAATGACATGACAAAAAAAAACATAATTAATTACTAGTAACTCACTGGAGCTACTATGCCAGCGGCCCAGAGCCTCGCTCCGGTACTTCAAGGAGCTGGGTTGGCTCGGGTAGGCGCTGGCAGGGGGAAATGCACAATACACCCCAAGCGGGACGTCAGTGCAGGACTTATCCTAACCACTTTGAATAAGAATAAGAATAAACCAAAAATCGGGTAACGTGACAAGAAAGAATAAAGACGCCGTTTCTGGCGTCATTAAAATCTCAAAAGGGCGATGTGTGTGAAATATCAAATGATAAACGCTCTTCCCTCCTTTGGAATTATCTTGAAACTTCAGTTAAGCCTCACCAACACTGTAGTACAGACCACACAGTGACTTAGCTTGAGCAATATAAAGTTATTTATACGAAATCCAATAATTCTTAAATGTTTAGAGTAAGGTATTTTTATGTAAAAGTAATGGGATGAACGTAAGAGATAACGCATGTACTATTGCAGCAATACACAAGACTTTGAGCGACAAGTCAAAATCCAAGACATCGCTGCTTTGGCGCTCATTACTTCAAGACATTTGAAAGTTAGTATCATCGATCAGAAATCCTAAGATCTCATTACCATCATCATCATCTCAGCCGTCCACTCAGATGTCTACTGTTGGACATAGGCCTCCACCAATAACTTCCATAGCGATCGGTTGGAAGCGGCGGATGTCCTACGCTACGCTTGCCGGTCCGTGGTCTCAATTCCAGAACTTTGCAGCTCCATCGGCCATTTTTTCTGTGTGCTATGTGCCCGCCCACTGCCACTTCAACTTGCTAAACTGCTAGGCTATGTCGGTAACATTCGCCTATGGATTTGCTCATTTCCTATTCAATAGAGAAACTCCGAGCATAGACCTCTCCATAGCTCGTTGTGTAAGTTTACTGATCAGGTTTCATAGTTAGATCAAAGCCATAAGTCGTCACTGACAAGTCGACTTGTGGCACTGAGGTAATTTGGACGAGAAAACAGTAAGCAGTTTTCTGATCGCTGCCCACCCGAGTTAGATACGACGACTGACCTCCTTCTCGAAATGTCTCGAAGACCTTTCTAGTCGGACTGCCTGTTCTAGGTACGTACAGTCGTACATACCACCATGTTAATAGAAAACATACAAGCTTAGTTTTTAAATAAATAAACATCATAAGACATTACATACAGCGCCATCTGACCCCAAATTAAGAAAAGCTTGTGCTATGGAAGACAGATAACTGATAGAATACTTAATTTTTTTTTGTAAATACATACAGTACATCAGACATAGAACAAACATTTGTTTAAATCACAAAATGCTTGTCCTGGCTGGGAATCGAACCCACGCCTTTTAGCTCTTGGAGCAGACATACTACCAATGAACCAACAGGGCTGTCAATGTAAAACTAATTTAAGATTAGTTCTAGCTTGGTCACTGTTTTACACGGTATATGGCAGTTATTTTTATAACGTAGGGCGAGCCCTTTGAACTGCTGGTTTGGCCTAAGTATTTAATTGGGACGTAAAATTATGGTCACGTAAGGGGGAAACGTTACTGTATTTGATATGGAAATTAGGTTACTCGGGCAATGTAGATTATAATGCTAAATAGTAGAAAATTGTTACGTATTATAATGAATCAATTAGTCGTGTTCAATCTTAAAAACAGGTAAAAAACAGATGCTTTTGTGATTTATCCGTCATGTAACGAAAGAAAGAAAGAAAAATGTTTAATTCTGTAACAAGCACAAAAACAAACAAACAGAGACAGACAAAATAGGGGCTCACCTCAGCATAATGCTGGTCATACTAAGTGGTATGACCAGCGCTGGTCTTCCGGTGAACCCGTGTAGTTTTAGAGCCAGTTCCATTCCAGGCTAGGTGTGCTTCATCTTCGACCACACCTTCACTTAACATCAGCTGAGATGTGGTCAAACACTTAGCCTGTCAACCATAAAAAAAAAGTATAAATAGACAATCCGTCGGAATCCGGACAAGGAATTCTGTTTCCCTGAATATGACTATAATGTACCATTTGTTATCTTGCTACTACCGCATGTACAACGGGGAGTGTTCTAAAGAATTATTCGATGTTATGCCGGCGTCACGGTTCTATCCCAGCACTAGCCGCTGCCGCCGCCATCGTCTGAAAGCTCATCCACATGTAATTGATTCATGTAAATCGCACACTGTGGGATTCACACGATCTTTTTTGCCTACACTTGCAAATTGTGGAATGATCTTCCTTCCTCCGTATTTCCGCGGAGATACAACATTGGGTTCTTCAAAAGGCATGTTAATAGGCGACGGTGATTGCTTAACATCAGGCAACGCGTCAGCTTGATTGCCACCAGTGGCATAAAAAAAAGCTAGATTTTAAAGTCCCATAGCGGTTATTCATGCCACCTCATCACATATTAAGAGCCTATCCTATAGGGCCGCCATACACGTTCAATCATGATCACGATCCGCGATCATGATTACAAAATTTCTAGATATTATGCGATCCGGAGCATCAGTCCGTCAATCCGCTTCGTACACGATCAGTCTGGATCGCGATCATTGATCGCGGATCGCGGATCGCGGATCGCGCGCTACGTGTACGGGCTGCCATTAACCTTTGATAATAAGGAATGCTCTATCTCTCTCTTATCAATCTTCCGAAATCGCCTTCCGAAATTATGTTCTAAGTTCTACGCATAGGATATTCTGAGTAGTGACGTTACCATGTCAAATATCGATTGGTCTATCCTTTAAATAGATCTTTTTAGAGTTCCGTACCCAAAGGGTAAAACGAAGCCCTATTACAAAGACTCCACTGCCCGTACGTCACCAGGCTGTATCTCATGAACCGTGATAGTTAGACAGTTGACATTTTCACAGGTGATGTATTTCTGTTGCCGCTATAACAAAAAATACTAAAAAACAGAATAAAATAAATATTTAAGGGGGCTCCCATCATACTATTATGCATTGCCATACAGCGTGGCAATGCTGCCAGCATTCTGGCCACATATCCTTTCTCTGACGGACTTTTAGATTAAGTTTTTTGTATCAATTTGTAAATAGTATTAATTTAAGATGTTTTATTTTGTTTAATAAATGTTATTGACATGCTTATGTAACTGACATTCATTACCATCAAAAAAAATCTACCAGTTGTCGGACTTCCATAATAGAAGCTTGCCTTAGGGCCTTGGGGTCAGATGGCGCTGTGTCTAATGTCTTACGCTATTTATTTATTAGTGTAAATTAAATATCTACACTTTCGCGTTATGATTTTGTGGGGAAATAGTTTTCACTAGATTAGTAAGAATAAATTGACTGATTCAGGTTTTATTTTATTTCCGCTAGTAAATTTAGTTTATTTCCGCTTAAAAGTAGTTTCAGCTACATTTAAATTTAACAAACAACTTATGACACAAGATAATTTAATTACGATTTAAGAATTGTAATTATAAATTAAATTTAATAATATTTACTAATTAATTGATCAACTAAATAAAATTCAATACCTAATATAATCTACTGAAAAATATAAAATATCGACATGCAATTTCCCAACACTAGTTTTCTTCCTTACCCGGGCCACAGCAATAAATCTATTACTTCACAATTAACCCATTGTGGTCCCAAAAGTGCCATTAGTAATATAATGGGTCGAATTTCCCAGAAATCACTTTTTAATTCTCAAGATAAGGTTTAACATTAGTTTTAAGGGAACAAGAATAATTTAAAGTACTCGTAGTTATTTTTATTATTTCTCATTTAATAGACAAGGTTCAATTAAGATCTATATCAAGATAAATATTAACTGACATATTTAGAAAAGTCCTTTTTGATACCAAACTGGAGGTCCTGGGTTCGATTCCCATGGCGCGTACGTCTTTTCCTAGCTATGTGCGTATTAGTAAAAACGAAACCGCAGTACCAGTTATTCTGCCACTAAGCAGTAGTGTGTAGACTGTGTTCCGGTTTGGTACTGCAACTAGCGAAATTACTGGGCTGTTGACACTAACCATCGAAAGTCTCAAAGTAATGAGTGCCAAAGCAGTGATGCCCTGGATTTTGTTTTGTTACTCAAAGTTCTGTGTATCGCTGCAATGGTCGTGGACAGGCGTTATCTCTTACCATCAGGAGAGCGTCTCGTTCGTCTCATTACTGTTTACATAAAAAAAATTATACATGTTAAGATGAAAATCTACCGCCAAGCACCTGACGGTGTGTTCCGGCAGCCTCACTTGAGAGCCAGTTCCATTCCAGACTTACACACCTCAGTGTTAACCATCTTCAACCACACCGTCACTTAACATCAGGTGAGCTGTGGTCAAACACCAATCCTGTCAAACATAAAAAATACGCCTTCGACCCACTTTCTCGATAGTAAATCGTAAAACAGTACGTAATAATAAAGTTAATAAAATTAATACAATAACATCCACTAATCTAAAATACTCTTTAAGTAGACTTCCCAAAACAACAAAGCATCCTTAGAAAAAACGTTTCGTCCCAAAAATAGTTCGCTTCCCCAACCTTTTATTTTCGTACCCACTAACCTATTCACCTCCAAAAACGCTCCAGGCCGGAACGAAGCCCTATAAATCACGGCTAGGATCCGAACCCACTATAAATACATCAGGTGACAATTACTTTGGGCACTGAACGTAAACCACTCGCTTTCATTAGCCTGAGGAATGGTTGAAATCAAACCAATGTGGTGCTACCGAGAGCAGAGAAATACTTCCTATGTTAAGTATTGTAGAAAAGGGACAAAACATCGTAAATGTAATATTAACATCAGATGTCCAAAATACCGCCATTTACTAAAGTCTAATTGTTTTTTTTTATTACATGTAGGCTTGCGTTTGACCGCCAACTCGCCTGATGTAAAGCGAAGATGCGGTCTACGGTCGCACGCTCGCCTAGAAGAAACCGATTCACTCGCAACTAACTTCACTGTTTTTAGTATATAGTAAAAATGTATGTAGGTATTACTGTTGTTTTATAACTTTTTTCATAGTTATAGAAGAGCGGGATCTAATGACACAAGTATTTTTTTTTTATACTTACCAGAAGGTCCTAACCTACTACTATTTAAAGAAATCTATATTACACCTTAATACATCGCTGCGTCTATTTTAGGAAAGAAAAATCACTTTTGTAACCCTCTCTGCGAGAGGTTTCTACTCAGCAGTGGGGGGAATTGGATTTGGATAAATGTTGTGTCAATTTACCTTCAATTGGTGGTTAACAAAGATGGAGAGAAAACGAAGGAACAAGTAAGCGTGTTGTTAAAATATAGGCAATCTCCGGTTCAGAATTTTTGATTAGTTTTCGAATACAAAATAGTTATATTTCAGTCGGATTTTCAGCCCAATATAAAATGCGTATCTAAATCGATTTAGGTTTTACCTATATAACTGTTTTACAAATCTTTCTGATTGTGCCACGTAAGACCAGCAAGCTTAGCTAAGTAAAATTTAGATGTATGGGATTGACATGAGCTGTTCTCGTGACATGTCGACAGCGTATGTCAATCCCGTACATTTTTGACTTTTCTATTAGCATTAACGCTTTTCAAATGTTACTTGGATAAGCATGCAGGGGGCATAACATTCGATATTCGATAACGGTAAATACATAAATTAAATTAAATATCATAGGCATTACAAACAGCGCCATTTGACCCCAAACTAAGCAAAGCTTGTGCTATGGTAGACAAATAACTGATAGAATACTTAGTTTTTTTTTGTAAATACGTACGTATAATACATACAGAACACCCAGACACAGAACAAACATTTGTTTATATCACAAAATGCTTCTCCTGGATGGGAATCTAACCCACGCCCTTCGGCTCTTGGAGCAGACATACTACCAATGAACAAACAGGGCTATCATAATATAATGTACAGGATTGACATAAGCTGCACACGTGACATGTCAGCTTATGTCAATGCCGTAATTTTTTTTACATTTCTATAAGCGTTATCGTTAATCGAATGTTACATTGTGTAGACCCTTTGGTGACGAAAGCCAGCGTATCGTTTAACCATTTTAGTGTCACATTATCATCTACTCTTATACAAATAGGTACATTACTTACAGCTTCTGACCGTTAACCACCTCTCGTTGGAAATAAACAAGTATTTGCAAACTACCTCGCAACTATGTAAGTCGGGCCAGTGGAACAGTTGTTGTCAATTACTTTTCGCTTTACCCCTTAAGCTAAATCCACACTGCAGGTTCAGTTATAAATATCTATGCTTACAGTAAATCACCTTGGTTGGTTCAGTCGTCAAGTTATGTGTTCGCGTGCTAACATTGTAATTATCTACGTCTTCATCATAATGTATCTATCGATGAATGTATTAAACAGTAATCAGATATAATAAACACACAAGAATTGACCTAAAATAAAATAACTTAAAATAATAACTACTCTAAAAGACCGCTATCAATGGGAATGGTTCCCAAAACGCTGGCCCCATTGCCGCGTTGTATGGCAATACTCAAACGCTGGGCAAAATAAAGGCCAGCGTTTTGTTCACGTGTGGCGTCGACCAAACGAGATGACAATTCTTTAAAAATTTTTTTTGCTCCCGGCCCCCACGGTCCCATAGTTTCAACCCCAAAAGGCTCAAATATGTATCCACTGTCCAGGGTGCTATATTTGCGCCTTTTGAGGTCTTCTGCAAATTCCGCCGCTGCGCCAGCCCTAATCTGAGTTCTTGGAAGATGAGACGGCGCAAATGTGTCAACGCAAGTGGCGTCCCATACCAACGGCCGACCCATCTTCCAGGGAATCTGTATCTATCTATACTATTATAAAAAGGAAACATTTGTTTGTTTGTATTAAATGGGCTCCGAAATTACTGGACCAATTTCAAAAATTCTTTCCTACACTAAACTATCTCCGGGAAGCTACACTATCCCCAGGTGACATATGCTACTTTTTATCCCTGTATTCCCACGGGAACGGGAACTACGCGGGTGAAACCGCAACGCGTCCGCTAATTTTATTATACAAATACATATAATAAAACTAGCGGACTAGAGTACTAGAAAGTACCCTACCACCATGCTGTGGTTTCCTCACGATGTTTTCCTTCACCGCAAGCTTAAGCTCATTGTTAGGGTTTGAACCCAGTCCCTTCGGCATGCGAACTTACCACACTAACCACTGAGCTATCATCGCTACAAAAATGGCAACTGCTATCTATTACTCTACTACTGAACTGCAGCTAGCGAAATTACTGGGCTGTTGAGACTAACCATCGAAAGTCTCAAAGTAATGAGCGCCAAAGCAGCGATGCCCCGGACTTTGTTTTGCTACTCAAAGTTCTGTGTATCGCTGCAATGGTCATGGGCAGGCGTTATCTCTTACCATCAGGAGAGCGTCTCGTTCGTCTCATTACTTTTACATTAAAAAAATAAATATATACCTATAAATGTATAACTTTTATCATTATCCAAACGCCTTTAAGGCACAATTTAAATTACAGAGGAAAACGCAAGATAACGCCCCAGTGTGTATAAAGGTTTATTTACTATTAAAATCTGCTACTGGAACAGAATCACCGCTGTTATCCCAAGTTTGTTATTGACGGCGGCGAAACAGATTTGTAGTGAAAGGTTGACGTACCTTGTTTTGCTTGAATTCGGGTTGAAACCTCGAAGTTTTGACATAATACATATAAACCTAATTAACTCAGTACTTACGGTGAGAGGTTGTGCCGAGAGGTTAATAATTATATTGAACGTTCCTAGCGAAGCCACAATACGTTGAATTCTAAGGTCTTATACCTATTTTCCGGTGTATAAGATAGAAAGAAAGAAAGAAAACATTTCGCACGCTTAATCAAATACTGGCTTAACTCAAAAAAGTCAGTTTTTGGGAAATCACGAAAAACCTCCGTGCAATCACGACCTCGTCGGCTTTTTTTTAAGCAGAATAAAAATTAATTAAGTAAATAAATATATTATTTTTTTTTCGTGTAGTCTATAAACTTATCAATAGTTATGTGTTTACTTTGTTCAAATTAAATAATAATAAATATTTTTTTATGTTTTAAAATTAACTTATTGAGTTAAGTCTGTCTACTTTTAAAACGAAAGCAAATAAACTTTGTTATTGCTGGCATATTCAACTATAAGTCTGTTTTGTTTAAACTAATTTCTTTATTTCAAGGACTCAATATGTTTTTAGTCTGTTTATTAGTAAATCAACTTATAAAACTTACTATTTATTTTTGTAGAAAATACACTCAACTCGGATTCGGTTTAGGTTCAATTAAACAACAGCAACTTCACATTAACAGCGTCCGACACAAACTGACATCAGTCGGTGTTTGAACAAAGACTGTGTGAGAAACACATAAAAATGAAAAAGACCGATATTGTGTAAAGGTGGTCTATTGGCGCAATTTTGATGTTTTTCCAAATTCATATCATAGATGGCATTAAAAGAAGCCTGCGTCTATACGTAACTCATTTTTGACCTAACTCCTAATCGGTCAGTATTTGATTACGCGTGCGATTTATTTTGACACACACAACACTGCAAACACAAAAAAAGTTAGATAAGATAAAAAGATTAGATATTAACGACAGCATAAAATGTCTTGATCCCATCCCACTAATTTTCGCTAATATTACAAATGTGAAAGTGTGAATGGATGGATGTTTGTTACTCTTTCACGCAAAAAATACTGCACGGATTTGGATGAAATTTGGTATGGTGAGACCCTAGATTAACACATAGGCCACCACCGCAGTACCAGATATTCTGCCACCAAGCAGTAGTGTGCAAACAATACTGTGTTCCGGTTTGAAGGGTACTGCAGCTAGCGAAATTACTGGACTGTAGAGACTAACCATCGAAAGTCTCAAAGTAATGAGCGCCAAAGCAGCGATGCCCTGGACGTTGTTTTGTTACTCAAAGTTCTGTGCATCGCTGCAATGGTCATGGACAGGCGTTGTCTCTTAACATCAGGAGAGCGCCTCGATCGTCACATTACTTTTACATTAAAAAAAAAAAAAAGGCTACTTTTTACTCCGAAAACATGTAGCGGGTAACACTGCGAGGCGCAGCTAGTACTATTATGAGGCCGTCCTCAAAATTCCAAAAATAACTTTTATTTTTGTATATTTATATTTTTATACAGTACAAGCTGCGAAAAAAATTAGCCTCATTAGCCCTTAGTTTAGCCCTGATGGTGTTTATAAAACATGTATCGGGTAACACCGCTGGGCGCCACTAGTGTTCTTTATAAATTCCTTGCTCAGTTAAAATATGCTACATTTCATGAACAAAGTTACGCCACTCAATTTACATTCAAATCTCTCAATTTAGAAGCCATTCGCTCAAATGGCCCAAAAATGTATGGCACCAATAAAATCTGGATAAAACTGTCAAAGATATCTTATTCGGTGACCTATTCTTATCTGTGTAAGACGTGAAGCAGTAACCAATCTTAGATGATATAATGTGAAAAGGATAATATCTAGTAAAGCTTTAAAAGCAGCACCACTTCATGATAGATACTCCAAAACAGCCGCGGCCTTATCTGTTGCGAGGCCCGGGGCGACAGATAATTGTGAGGCGCTTTTTCTTTGAGCCTGTTTCACTTAAATTTTGTTCGAGTGCTCGAGTGGCCGTAACATGCTTGCACTAATAATGAAACCGTGCGTTCAGGGAGGGTTTTGTTAAGTGCGAGGCGCGAGATACACATACATACATGGTAAAGACTTTTCTACGAGGACGCGAGGCCCCTGCAAGAGCGAGTCCCCGGGCGGTTGCCCTGCTTGCCACCCCCTAAGGCCGCCACTGCTCCAAAAACTCAAACGAATCGATTCAATCCCCCTTAATCGTAAAAACTGCTAAACAATGTCGTTTTTTGCTGCCCGAGTCATTGTTCCCTGATAAATATAATCTAGGTACATTAAAATCGCAATTAAATCGGTTTCTTCTATGCAAGCGTGCTCCATCGGATACCGCATTTTTGCTTTACACCAGGCGAGATAACGGTCAAAGCCGATTTGCAATAAAAAAAAATATCGTAGGACACACAGCGCCATCTGACCCCAAAGCAAAGCTTGTACTATGGAAGTCAGATAACTGATAGACACAGAACAAACATTTGTCATACAACATAATGTATGTCTTGTGTGGAAATCGAACCCACGCCCTGCAGCTCTTGAAGCGGGCATTCCACCAAAAGGGCTATCATTTATTATTTAAAAAAAAACTTATTATTTTAGGGATATAAATATATTTTTACATGTAACGAGGTAGGTAAATACAATATTAAGTAGGTATTTTTTACATTCAACGTACGAAACTGTAGAATTTAGGAGATACCCAATTCTCCTTAGCTAGCACGTGCCTTGATGAATTTATGGGCAATCTTGTCTAATAAATTTATTTGAAGATCCAGGTTTCCCATTTAGGTTCTGTTATCATTGTATATTTGCATTACTTTGATAGATTAATTATACCTAAAATACAGACTTTTTTTAAACACATTTTGATTAATCACGCATATAAATAATGTGAACTATTTTACCAACGTAGCAGAAATAGTGGTGTTTTATTAATCGGCCCGACAATTTGGAAATCTGCAACCGAGCACCAAACGGTGTGTTCTAGCAACCTACCTTGAGAGCCAATTCAGCATCACTTAAAATCAACACCAAGTTACTTACACTTTTTTTTTAATGAGACGCGGTTTCATCATACAGGGATAAAAAGTGGCCTATATCACCCCGGAGGTAATGTAGCTTCCCAACGGTGAAAGAATTTTTGAAATCGGTCCTGTAGTTTTGGAGCCTATTTAATACAAACAAACAATCAAATCTTTCCTCTTTATAATGGTATAGATATATACTTAACATAGTACTAACATACTACATACTAACCATCTAATGTCTCAAAGTAATGAGCGCCAAATCAGCGATACCCTGGACTTTGTTTTGTTACTCAAAGTTCTGAATATCGCTGAAATGGTTATCCATGCGTTATCTCTTACCATCAGGAGAGCGTCCCGTTCGTCTCCTTACTTTTACATAAAAAAAGTAATGAATACACTTTTTTTTTGTGTGCTGAATTTCAGCCTGAAACTATCGTAAAGAGAAAAAGCCCGAATAATTATCTATCTATTCCTATCTATCTATATCTATTCTATTATAAAAAGGAAAAATTCGATTGTTTGTTTGTTCTTTCACCGTCATAGGTTACTTATTCCCACGGGAACGGGAACTACGCGGGTGAAACCGCGAGGCGACCGCTAGCCTAATATACAGTTACAATATCAGGGCGAACTATTTTATTTTAGATGATTTACAAAATAGTAGCGGTAAATAAAATCATATTTTTGCTACTGGCAACAATTTCTACAGTCCGCTCCCTAAGCGTGTCCCCAATAAATAACGCATGTCCAGAAATGTCATTCACCTATGAATAAATAGCTTAGACCAGACTTCTATCCCACACTAGATGTGTCCCGCAGGTTTTCTCGGAAGATGCAAAAAACCTGTTATACGAGTCGACTTTATTTTGTTTTTTATGTTTTCAGGAAGTAAATAAATAAATATCTTAGGCATAGAATAACTATGATATTAGAACATTCATAAAGCGCCATCTAGCCCCAGACTAAGCGAAGCTTGTACTACGGAAACCTGATAACTTATAGAATACTTATACTACTTTACCAGACACAAAACAAACATTTATGCTCTATCTATCTATACTATTAATAAAGAGGAAAGATTTGATTGTTTGTTTGTTTGTATTGAAAAAGATATGAAACTACTGAACCGATTTAAAAAATTCTTTCACCGTTGGGAAGTTACACTATTCCCGGGTGACATACGCTACTTTTAATCCCTGTATTCCCACGGGAACGGGAACTACGCGGGTGAAACCGCAAGGCGTCCGCTAGTACTATTATAAAGAGGAAAAATTTGTTTGTTTGACAAGACCTAGACGTAGCAAACATAGTAATATATGTTCGGCATGTTAAAACTAGTACTGGGAGGGAATTGAACCCACGCTCTATTGCTCTTAAAGCAGATATACTACCAAATGAGCTAACAGAACTCTACTTTCGAAAACTAGTTTTACGCATCTACAAACTTTTAGATTAAGACTTTTATATTAAGTTTTTTGCATAAATTTTGTAAATAGTAATAATTTAAGATTTTTTTGTTGTTTAATAAATAACAATCTGACTTTCAGACATTCTCATTTAATGTATTAGTAGTGATACCAGCTTTCTGCTATGATATCGGCGCCCAGTGCCTGACAAATCCCGTGGGCTGAGAGAAATCCTGTTACAGTCTTATTGTGTCAGGAATTTGCCAGAATTTCGGGAGGTTTTGAGGATATTTTCGTATTAGCTATTTGGTAGGAATAGGTAATTGAATTGGTTTTTATAGATACATATGTAGGTGAGAATTTTGCCAAAATTCACTTTCTCGTTGTGTGATATTTAAGTAAATAAGTAAATAAATATTGGAGGACATTTAACACAGCGCCAAGCGCCAGCGCAAGATTGTACTGTGGGAACCAGACAGCTGACAAAATACTTAAATACTTTTTTTTTGTAAATACATACAGTACACCCATCGACATTTATCATTATATTATATGCAAAAGTATACCATTTTACGTATTGTATGCATTTTATTTAAAAAAAAATATATTTTTCAATTTTGTCCTTATAGCATGCTTTTAAGGTATTGGAAAAATATTGGCTTCCGAAATACAGTCATTATTAATTCGATAGGTACAAATAAATTTGTCAATAATTTAAGCCAAATAAATTGATTTGATTTGTATGTATTATTTTTAAGAATTGATTCCCACTAATATTATAAATGTGAAAGTTTGGATGGATGGATGGATGTTTGTTACTCTTTCACGCAAAATTTACTAAACGGATTTGAATGAAGTTTGGTATGGAGATAGCTGAGACCCTGGATTTTATTTTTAATGTAAAAAATAATGAGACGAACGAGACGCTCTCATGATGGTAAGTGATAACGCCTGTCCATGACCATTGCAGCGCTACACAGAACTCTGAGTAATAAAACAAAGTCCAGGACATCGCTGCTTTGCGCTCATTACTTTGGAAACTTTCAATGGTTAGTCACAACAGCCCAGTAATTTAGCTAGCTGCAGTACCCTTCAAACCGGAACACAATAATGTTTACACAGACTACTTTTTATCTCAAAAACATGTAGCGTGTAACACCGCGGGGCTCAGCTAGTGTTCTTTATACATTCCTTACTTAGGTATCTAAATTAAAATGTAACTGACACTATTCTAGAATACCTATTTGGTGAATAAGCTCTATTCTCAACAATGCTGAGCAATCCATTAACTCTATGTCTAGCCAAATTAATACCCTAATACATCTATTGTGATAGACTTCATATTATTAATCAAAATTCTCGTTCAAAGGGTGACATGCAAGGTCAATAATACAGATATAATACGACACAAATCGCTACGTTCGACCTTATTTCTAAAAAAAAACAAATTGTCAAATTCAACAAAATGTCAATGTCAATGTCAAGTCATCTCGTATTAGAGTCAGTTGGGAGTTATGGCGGGAATATGGAAAAGTCGTGTCTCCGCATTATGTAATTTTCTAAAGCTTGTGTTTTTTCTTGTGTTTATGCATTAAAATAGCAATGTTTTATTTATAATGTGTGTCTATAGTCATGTTTCTCTCCCTTATATCACCTTACCAGTATTGTACCTTGTTTGTATTGCTTCCAAAACTCATTTGAACCTTGTAGTGAAGTCGCCACCAATTTACAAAGGCATAACTGGACTTGACCTTGACACACTTTGTGTGACGATTCATCTTAAAAAAACTTGAAAACTTGGAAATACTTGACACTAACAATGAGCAAAGTGCGGTGCAAAAAAAAAGAAGTCACCATTCTTATATCCTGGCAATTATTCAAATATGAAGCCAATTTTGGAGGAAACGCGGACTCATTTATTTTGAACTTGCATTTTTTCGAATTTTACTTATATTTTTTGATTGACACACATATTTTTATATTCACATACATACTGTTAAATGTATGTACACCGTTTTTTACGTAGTCGGATAAAAACTAAACGTAGTGGTAACTAAGCCAGTCGGATTTGGCGGCAACTTTTCAAACTGTCATCATAAAACGGGCAGTAAAACAATATAGTCGCTTCACGGTCCAAAACGACTAAATTATGACTGCACGACTAAAACTAGGCCACCACCGCCCCGATACTGTCGCCTCCCTAAACTCACGGCGAGATAGAAATAAAATTTAACTCCATGACATACAGTAGCGGATCCACTAAAGGGCTCAAACATGAAATCTTATCATACACTATCTGACCCGTGCCCACTTCGTTGGGCGGTAAACATGTTTTCATCATCATCATCATCCACCATCATCAACCATCTTAATCCCACTGCTGGGTATAGGCCGCTCTCTTTTCACGCCATCTGCCTCAGTCCTGTGCCAATCTGGTCCAGGTTCGACCCGCGACGGTGACAATATCGTTGACCCTGTTTTACTTATGATGAAATTATGAGCGACGTTTTCGTTCGACCATTTTTTCTCCGACTTTCAAATCAGACTACCATAAAAAAGTGTTTTAATTTTTAGGTTTGATATATAGCTTATGATACTCACAAATAACGTGACGAGAAGGGTTCAGGTGACCAGAATGCTGGCATCTACTTTGGTTTACAAATATTTTATTTATAACGCCAATGTTACAAGTCACTTCAAAATTTTAAACATGTCATTAAATGGGGTTTAAAACACTGATTACATGTCAAAATAAGGTATGTAAAAAAAAAAATTGTCAATACAAAAATTATTATCTATGTAATTACAAATAAATATTAAATAAACATTTCATACAGTACCATCTAGCCCCAAACTAAGCAAAGCTTGTACTATAGGAACCAGACAGCTGACAGAATTACAAATTTTTAGCGATGATAGCTCAGTGGTTAGCGCGGTCGGTTCGGATGCCGAAGGGCGTGGGTTCAAACCCCAAGAATGAGCTTGAGCTGCCGGTGAAAGAAAACATCGTGAGGAAACCATAGCATGGTGGTAGTGTACTTTCTAGTACTCGGCTGGCTAGCTACCACCCTCAAGTAGAAAATCTGCCGCCAAGCATCTAACGGTGTGTTCCGGCAGCCTCACTTGAGAGCCAGTTTCATTCCAGGCTAGGTGTGCTTTACCATCATCGACCACACCTTGACTTAACATCAGGTGAGCTGTGGTAAAACACCTAGCTTGTCAGCTATAAAAAAAAGAATACTGAAATACTTTTACATATTACATATTATATATTATATACATACAGATAAATTTTCCTCTTGAATCCCTGTCTATTGATGGAAACCGCATCAATATCCGAGATCTAAGCGTACAGACGGCGGGAAGCGGCTTTGTTTCATACTATGTAGAGAAAATCACTTTGTATAAGTAGGTAGGTATACTTTAGCAGCTGGCTTCATTTCCTTGTTTCGAGCACAACACCGCAAGTTCTAAATAAATATTGCGGTAATGGGAGACCTGCCGCCGCCGGCGAGCGATACCTTCCTATGTAAATTGATACAACTTACATAAACTCATACAGGATGTTCATATAAGGGTAATGATAGATAGATAGATAGATAGATATAACTCTTTATTGTGCACATCATTATACAGTAAATAGTACAGAGAACAAAAAACCTTATTATCTAGTGACACAAGTGGCGGCCTAAGTGGTAATGCACCGTAGTAAAAAAAATATAGGTAAACTGTGATGGCTATTTGCGGTGTTAGTGATGATGTTGACATTAAATTACATAAATTGAACTATTTAAAAAAAAAAAAAAGCTATGACAACATTTGTACGTCCATTGCGGCAAGAACATGATGAGACTTCGGTAATATACGATCAGTACTATGCAACCACTCATGTTTATGCAAATAAATATTTCTTTATCTTTATCTTTATTTTTATGTAGTCAAAGATAGTAGAATACCGGAATGGGAACTGGTCCTCAAGTGCAGCTGTCGAAAATATATTCGACAGCCCTGTTGGTTCATTGGTACTATGTTTGCTCTAAGAGCTGAAGGGCGTGGGTTCGATTCCCGCCCAGGATAAACCTTTTGTCGTGTAAACAAATTGTGTTCTGTATTTATTGTAAGTATGTATTTACAACAAAAAAAAAGCATTTAAGTATTCTATCAGTTATCTGACTTCCATGGTACAAGCTTTGCTTAGTTTGGGGTCAGATGGCGCTGTGTGTAATGTCCTACGGTATTTATTATTTATACCTACATATAAGTATATACGTGCTTGGTGGCACATTTTTAACTTTCATCGACTTAATTTTTTTTCTTTTTTACAATATGGTGTTTGGTTGTCGCCGTATTTATTTTGGTCACTGTCATGTTTTTATTGATACTTGCAAAATTAAGAAAAAGTGTAAACATTACTGTGTTCCGGTTTGAAAGGTACTACAGCTAGCGAAATTACAGGACTGTTGAGACTAACCATCGAAAGTCTCAAAGTAGCGATGCCTTGGACTTTGTTTTTCTACACAAAGTTCTGTGTATCGCTGCAATGGTCATGAACAGGCGTTATAATTATCTTACTATTAGAGAGCGTCTCATTACATTTGACAGCACTGTTGGTTCATTGGTAGTATGTCTGCTTCGAAAGCTGAAGGACGTGGGTTCGATTCCCACTCAGGACTAACATTTGTGTGACTAACATCGACGTTTGTTCTGTTTCTTGGTGTACTGTATGTATTATAAGCATGTATATACAAAAAAAAGAGGATTTAAGTGTTCTGTCAGTTATCTGGTTCCCATAGTACACCCTTTGCTTAGTTTGAGGCTAGATGGCGCTGTGTTAAATGTCCTCCAGTACCAATAATTTTAATAAAAAACCGCGTATATTTAAAAGTTAAACGAACACGCTGTATAATGGGTTGCATTCAATATTGAAAATACTCTGTTGATGTGTCGCATGTTGTTCTGCAATCTTTTGCAATATTACCTTAATATTTTATACGCGAAAGTTTTTGTGTAGAATGCTTTATTGCGCATCCCAAACTTACAGTTTGTATAATGATATTTTGTAGAATCTTCCTACAAAATATCATTATACAAATCATAATATTGTAGGTTAATTATACTGATAAATTGTTTTGCCATTGCCAATTTTGAACTTTAGATCAAATTAGTTATGTGTTAAAACCCGACTTAAAAATGTTGAGTGTTCTTAATTATTATTTTTTATTAAACACTGGCTTGCGTTTTACCGTCATCTTCATCTCGATCTCTGCGATGGTTTCAATTTCCATACACATTTTTTTTTTGCCATTTATGGACAAATGGCGCATAATTTTACAGTGAAATCACATCTACTGGCATTAGTTTTGGCCTTTATTTGCGGTAAATCACAATTGCTTGAATAAAACAGTACATTATTAGGTTTAAAGAAACTTTACTATCAGTAAGACATTACTGTCACTTATGTGATAATATGATTGGACTTAAAAAAATATATAATTACATTCAGTCTTAAACAATCCTTTTGAATTTAATGAAAACAAGCATTATCAGCACAATCTACTGTTTTATTAAAAAAACATAAATTCATAAATTTGATTTTATGCTAATAATCTACTGTTGCACTCGAATGCAACACGTAACTTTTCAACACATAACTTCCTCGCTGAGGTGGGAACCTCAAGGAAAAATGATTAAATGCAAAAAAATCTTTTACAATCACAAGATACTTTTATTTCAGTTTAGGTATTAACTACTACATTAACAATATGACGTGAAAAGATAATTGCGCGGGTAAAGCAAATTAAAAAAAAACGTACACCAAGGAGGTTCCGAGACTGAGTTTTTAACAAATTAAAAAAAGTTGTATGATAAATTCGGCACCATGGATGGTTTAATGATGTTTTGAATTCACAAACTTAGTGCACACGATGTTCTAAATTCAAATTGACTTTATCCTCCAGCGGATAAAAACGACTTTTGCATTCTAATATCGAAGAGCAACAATACTCTTCCGAGATGGGGGGGATGAAAAAGTATTTTTATGCACCTAATACTTGTAGTTTCACAGTCTTATAAAAGTAATATAAAATGTTTGTAAATCTGCTCGGACGATAAGTCTCAAAATTGTTTGAGACCAGAGCATAATTTAACACCCGTCTGCATAATATTCTCTGACCCGCATTTTTGACCTTAAAGCTATTTGTACCCTCGAAGCTCTAAAATAACTACATTTCAAGATACCCCGACCGCAGCCTCGTCGGTACTATAAAGGAACTATACGTATATTGTTTAAACTAGGTATAGATACCTGACGAAAACAGACCACAAAGTTTCACTGAAAATTTGGTATACGGTACAATTTGGTTCCTAAAGCTTTTACTCTTTTACATATTAATATCGTGAAATCGTAAACTTGCTGTCTGTTTAAAAATTAAAAAAATAACAATGTACATAATACACTTTGTACATACTTTTATTACTAAAACCGAAGTAATCGTTTTTTTTTATTACCTATAAGCTGTGTTTTACCACAAGTTGGTTTTTTTTTTTTTAATTTAAATCGCATTTTCTGTAATTAATATCATTTAAAACTTTTGACTAAAATTGTTTGCCATACTCTAATGGGGTCATATGTGCTAGGTACAACATGTACAATTTATAAGCATATGGACCTGTACATACGGTGTGGTCGAAGATGGCAGTACCTAGCCTGGAATGGAAATGGATATTTTTTATATTGACATGTTTGGATATTGATATACCTTATTTTGGCATATAATCAGTGTTTTAAAACTCATTTAATGACATATTTAAAATTTTTGAAGTGACTCGTTACAGTGGTGTTATAAAATATTTGTATTAACTTGTTTAACCTGCCCCTTCTTAACCAGAAACGTGTTTTCCTTTTTTGGTTGCCTGGAAGAGATCACTTTTAGCGATAAAGGCGCCACTTGTGACACAAGCTCATAACTTTTATATTTTTTGACACAAAGAGTATCTATCTATCAAAATATGTGCGTGTGCAATATGATTAAATTACTGCTGCTGATGATGATGATGATACGCGTCAAAACAAACCGTCGCAAAACCTCACTTAAACTCGCATCAAACGGAATAACCAATCTAAGTTCGATAGAACCCACATAGACCTCTGACTTGGTAACTATGCCACGGGCTTCCAACTTGCAGCGTGAACTTCACAACTAATAACCAACTTGCTTACAAGTTATATTGTTTCGATCGCGGCTAGTTCTGTCAGAGCATCTAGGCCTCCGAAATTGTCATTGAGACATCACAACATAATATCAATTGAGCTTTTTTTGGCGGGAACGCGGAAAGAGTCTTTTTTTTGACAGCCCCGTTGGCTCATTTGGCAGATATACTACCAATGTAGTATATCTGCCTTGAGAGCTGTAGGGCGTGGGTTCGATTCCCACTCAGGGCAAACATTTTGTGAATCAACAAATGTTTACAAATGTTAAAACAAAACAAATTAATTTAGTCTCACTATATAGAATTCTACGCCCCCAAGCTAAACGACACGCAAAATTCTTTTATAAAGACTTAATGAAACCTACCTGTAACAACGGCCATACAAAACGGGAACAATTCTGGGCATTATTAAATCCGCTTAATTTTCCTTATGAAAATATTTATTCAGAGCGACCTCAGACCAGAATAGCTGACAGGGAATTAATGAGGGGCTCACTCAGATAAGGCATGTTCCTTCGAGATACCAACGAACAAGATTTTGTTGGAATGAGGATATGTAAAAATCAAGTGTCGTCACATAAATTACTAGTTTTTTTTTATGGTGACTGGCTAGTTATTTTGACTACAGATCTACTAAATAAATAAATATCTTGAGACATTACACACAGCGCCATCTGACCCTAAACTAAGCAAAGTACTATGGAAGTCAGATAACTGATAGAATCCTTACATACTTTTTTTTTGTAAATACATACTTATAATACATACAGTACACCCCAGACTCCACCCACAAGGTGGGCAGACGACCTAATAAAGACCCCAGGAACGTGCTGGATGCGAGCCGCTTCCAACCGGTCCTACGGCTGAAATGACGATGATGATGATGACCTAGACACAGAACAAACATTTTATTTATACAACACAATGTTTGTCCTGTGTGGGAATCAAACCCACGCCCTACAGCTCTTGAAGCAGACATTCTACCAATGAACTAACAGGACAATATATAAGTTAAGTGACGGTGTGGTCGAAGATGGTAATTAGCTTAAAATGACACTGGCTTTCAAGTGAGGCAGCCGAAACACACCGTTAGGTGCTTGGCGGCAGATTGGGTGGTAGTTAGCCAGCCAGCTAAAAAATACCGTACAACGCTATGGTTTCCTAACGATGTCTTCCTTAACTAGCAGCTCAATCTCATTGTCAGGGTTTGAACCCACGCCCTTCGGCGTGTGAACCGACCGCGCTATAGCCACAAATTATATATAGCGATGATTTTGATTGACAATTGAAAAGAATACATCTAAAAAGAAAATGTAGGTATTTTGTATCATCAAAATAAATCTACCCCTGAACACTCCGTCAATTTCAATTTTCGAAAACTGTAATTTCACAAACTAAAGTTGCGAACTCTGATTTCCAAACCAACTGAATAATAACTTAAACCTCACTTAGACAACTTACAGCTAACGTAGATTACGATGTTAGTTTAGCAAAACTGTGGCTCAAATTTTACTTAGATCGTTTGTACACTAAATTATGGGTCAAAAAACGGTACTTGCAATTAGGGCTAACTTATTCTGTATCGGAGTTAGTGTTTTCCGAAAAGTACAATATGGATGCCTTCAAATCAAGAGTAAACGGGTTTCTTCTAGGTAAGCGTGTTCTATCCTAGACCACGTCGTTGCTTCACATCAGGCAGGATGTGGTCATTAGAAAAATCTATATTAATAAACAAATATCTTGGGACATTACACGCAGCGCTTTCTGACCTCAAACTAAGCAAAGCTTGTACTATAGAAGTCAGATAACTAATAGAATACATAAATACTTTTGCAAATACATACAGTACACACAGACACAGTACAAACATTTGTTTATATCACAAAAACCAAAAGATCGCTAAACAAGGCTAAAGACGTTTTCACTCAAAAAAAACATTTCATTAAATATTTTAATATTTAATTTGATTTGCTAATATTTTCCATTGTAAATTATGTTTTGATTACAATAGTTTACTTGAATGAAAGTTCTTGTTAACCAAGTCTTTTCGCAAAGTATTTTAATATTATTTAACGAAGTTTAGATAGACTATAAATAAGGGTGTTGTTTTTTCAAGCTAAGTCAGTCTTTACAGTCTAAAGAGGCAAACTAGGCGCTCTCCTGATAAAACATTACTAACAATAAAATTGTGAAAGTTTGGATCGATAGATAGATGTTTGTTACTCTTTCACGCAAAAACTACTAAACGGATTTAGTCCAAATTTGGTATGAACGTAGCTGACAACCTGGATTAACACATAGGCTACTTTTTATCCCAAAAATATGAAGCGGGTAACACCGCGGGGCGCAGCTAGTATTATAATAAAAGTACACATGAGTCAAACTTAATTTATCAAGTCGGTTAATACAATGATACGCCACGTGTAACAGCTTTAATACACTACATGAGGAAAGCTAGGTAATTAAGGCTACGGTTTTAGTATTCCTGACAAGGGTCCTGTCACTGTTCTAAATAATTAAATTTTTGAAATTTATCCAACCCACACTTTGGACCCAAAAATAAACTTATAATCATTTTTGCTTAACACCTTTATAATTACAGCCCGTCTGAGGGCTTATTAAAATAATTAAATTTATAGAGTAAAGATATTTTCGCCTTTAGGACAACCCTAATACAATTGATTATATGCAGACTTCAGAGAGGAAAGAGAACTCAAATTACTAAGCTATGATAGCTCAGTGGTTTGCGCGGTCGGTTCTCACGCCGAAGGACGCGAGTTCAAACTCCAACAATGAGTTTGAGCTGTCGGTGAAGAAAAACATCGTGAGGAAACTATAGCATGGTGGTAGGGTATTTTCTGGTACTCAGCTGGCTAGCTACCATACTCAAATTGAAAAAAGAAAATGATTTTTTATTTGGAACACCACAGAACACACAAAAATAACAACAAACAGAGACAAACAGTTACAAAATAAGGGCTCACCTCAGCATAAAACTGGTCATACTACGTAAGTAGTAGTAGGTACTACTAAATTAAAAATCTGCCATCAAGCATTCAGCGGTGTATTCCGGCAGCTCAGGCCCATTTCACGCTAGGTGTGCTTTACCATCTTCGGCCACTCCGTCATTTAACATCAGGTGAGCTAAGGTCAAACACCTACTAGACTTTACTTGGTGGTAGATCTCCTTAGCAGGAGGTCATCTAGGTAGGTACCACCGCAGTACCAGATATTCTGCCGCCAAGCAGTAGTGTGTAAACATTACTGTGTTCCGGTTTGAAGGGTACTGCAGCTAGCGAAATTATTGGGCTGTTGAGACTAACCATCGAAAGTCTCAAAGTAATGAGCGCCAAAGCAGTGATGCCCTGGACTTTGTTTTGTTACTCAAAGTTCGGTGTATCGCTGCAATGTTCATGGACAGGCGTTATCTCTTACCATCAGGAGAGCGACTCGTTCGTCTCATTATTTTTCACATAAAAAAAAAACCTAGCTAGTCAACCAGAAAAACAAGTCTATGCACATTAAAAATTTTGTGATGACAACTTGCCCATTCGATATTTATTATAAGCTTACATAATACATAATTTCAATAATGTAACATGTTAAAACTATTACTGTAAGTACCCAAACTAAGCAGAGCTTGTGTGATGGAAGTCAGATAACTGATAGAATACATAAATACTTTTTTTTTGTAATTACATATTTATAATACATACAGAACACCTAGACACAGAACAAACATTTGTTTATTCACAAAATGTTTGCCCTGAGTGGGAATCGAACCCACGCCCTACCGCTCTCAAGGCAGATATACTACCAATGAGTCAACGGGGAATATATTTCAAACTTTTTGTTTTTTGTTTAATTTTTATTTATACATATAAATACATATATTTATACATATATTTTCTATATCTCTATAAGTTTTTTTTCTTTGTTTTATGTTTAATGTTTATTTTTTTGTATGTATGTATTGTTAATTATGTTGAAATGTGTTTTATGTCTCAAATAAAATGTTGTCTATTGTCTATTGTCTTTGTTGAGGCAGTCGTCTAAAAACAAAAATAATAATAGGTTAATTATAAGAAATTATATTTTCGTCGCGGTAAGATCAAGAAAGTTTATAGAAGTACCACAGGCCCAAAAGCATTGTGTGGCTGGGCCCTAAGAAATTCTAGTACTTTGTACCTTTGATACCGGTTTGACTTATCAAGAAACTTGTACAAGACGCTAAACTTCGGGAATTTTGACTAAGATTAGAGTACCTTTCAAACTACGTCGAAACCATTTCTGCAGCTCAACCGAGCACGCAAACAATAGTGGAAACCAGTACGTCACATTCGAACATGGTAGGAAAACTCACCTGTTATATTTGTTGATAGCTTCAACGCGTACTCAATCTGAAATAGAAATAATAAATAAATACCGTAGGACTATACACACAGCGTCATCTGGCCCCAAACTAAGCAGAGCTTGTGTGATGGAAGTCAGATAACTGATAGAATACATAAATACTTTTTTTTTTTGTAAATACATACTGAACACCCAGACACAGAACAAACATTTGCTTATTCACAAAATGTAATGTAAAAAATTATGAAAACAAAAGAAATAAACTTAAATAATAGGTGTAACTTATCGCTAAAAGCTATCTCTTCTAGGCAACCTTAGGACGGATAGGATCAGAGAAAGAAACGACAGGGTGTGTCAATAACGAGGATATGGACATAGGAGAATAAATAATTACTTATAACATAAATCATAATTATATCTACGTCCTAATAATAATACAGCCTAATACATTGGCTCGACCGGTGGACCGAGTTTTTAATTAATTAATTTGTTTTTCCTTGACTTGCATTATAAATACGTATAGTGTGCATGTATTTTAAAATTATATTATTAGATTTTTTTTTTTTTTAAATAAACAAATATCTCCTAATACATAGAATAACTAGAATTAATTGATTATTGGCTTGAATGATGGAAGTCAAATAACTGATAGAATACATAAACATTTTTGTTTTGTAAATACTTAATAATACATCCAGAAAACCCAGACACAGTACAAAAACTTATTTATACCACGAAATGATTGTCCTAAGTGGGAAACGAACTCCTGCCGCACAGATCTTCAAGCAAACATACCACCAATGAGCCAACAAAGCTAAAACTGAAGTTATAGTACTGATAGCCAATCGACTGCCGCACCAAATTCTAAGCCCACATCCGAACATAACTGAGGCGGGAATCCTATTCAGACAGATTCAAGCTTTCAGGCCCACCCACGGGTAATATCCAAAATGGCCGTATCTACGGCAATTTTTCAGCTGAAATTCACCGTAGGTATTATCCAAGACTCGTTTATTGAACACGTAGGCTATACTGGGTGTGTGCGAGTTTTATTGGGAAAGCTGTTATTCTCCATTACGTTGACGTAAGATCGATAGTTGGAAGCTGGTGATGATAACTGACAACTATTCGCTGGAGTATTGTCTTCTTTAAAAGTACTGAAGTATGTTTTTGGTGGTACGCAGAAAAATGGCATCGCTTCACGATGTTATTTTAGAAAAGTTGTGTTTTTTTCTGAAAAGGCCCATAGTCAGTGGGGGTCACGTTTAGTCATCACTGGCAAGCCAACACACCCTTATACCCGACTTTCGACGTCGTCCCAGACTCGTTCTAAAAGACCCAAAGAACCCCATCGCCGCCGCCACGCTGTAGTCAATCACCTAGTCTATCCGAAATACTTGCTCTTCGCAGATAATTGGTTGATTAATTTACTTTGCGAAAGTTTAGTGCCTTCATTAAATAGGTGATTCTAGTAAAGTTCTTTTGTAGCGATGATAGCTCAGTGGTTAGCGCGGTAGGATCGCATGCCGAAGGGCGTGGGTTCAAACCCCAACAATGAGCTTGAGCTGCCGGTGAAGGAAAACATCGTGAGGAAACCATAGCATGGTGGTAGGGTACTTTCTAGTACTCGGCTGGCTAGCTACCACCCTCAAGTTAAAAATCTGCCGCCAAGCATCTAACGGTGTGTTCCGGCAGCCTCACTTGAGAACCAGTTCCATTCCAGGCTAGGTGTGCTTTACCATCTTCGACCACACCTTCACTTAACATCAGGTGAGCTGTGGTCAAACAACTAGCCTGTCAACCATAAAAAAAAAAAAGTTCTAGCTAGCTTATAAAAGAAAATCGACACAAAAAATATTCAACGAATAGGTGAGTCCCAAATTCCGTATTATCCTTCCTTAATTGAGTATTTTCTTCAAAAATACGGCTTACATTCTTTAAAAAGTCACCTCATTACGGGCCATTGTTCAAAAATTCGAAGTGGCAGATTTAAGACAAAACGAGCCTGACAAAAGAAACAACGCGGAACAAAATGGAGTGAATTTTTAAGTTGTTTTAAGGGTTAACTTACACTATGCACTGCGCCTACGATACCGTACCGTAGCGTAGTACCGTACCGTACCGTACCGTAGCGTAGTACCGTAGTACCGTACCGTAGGTGCATACAATTTATGTGCGATATACAATTACAAATCAACTCTGTTTTTATAAGCGGTCCGCTGGGCGCAGGTTTCATCTTATTATCGGTGGGTAAGGGCAAGTAAGGGTAAGGGTAAGGGTAAGGGATGTTTGACATCAGGCAGAGTGTGGTCAAACGCGAACCTATTTTGAATAAAAAAAAAGAAGTTTGTTTTATGTGAAAAGTACTGATACGAACGAGACGAACAAAACAAAGTCCAGGGCATCACTGCTTTGGCGCTCATTACTTTGAGACTTTCGATGGTTAGTCTCGACAGCCCTGTTATTTCGCTAGCTGCACTTCCTTTCAAACCGGAACACACTACTGCTTGGCGGACGAATGTCTGACACTGCGGGTGTACCTTCCAAGGCAACTTCCTCCTAAGGAGAGCTACTTCCAAGTCATAATTAATATTTGAATTATTAATTATTTATTTTTGATTAGGTGTCAGGATAATTAAATCTATATTAGGTGGCTAGCAGCTGGCCCCGGCTTCACACGGGAAAAAACTCGATGAACAAAAATTTATGTTATAAATTTATCGATCCAGTAGTTTTTTTTTTAATGGTTGACTAGGTGTTTGACCACAGCTCACCTGATTTTAAGTTAAGGTGTGGTCGAAGATGGTAAAGCACACCTAGTCTGGAATGGAATTGGCTCTCAAGTGAGGCTGCCGAAACACACCGTTAGATGCTTGGCGGCAGATTTTTAACTTGAGGGTGGTAGCTAGCCAGCTGAGTACTAGAAAGTACCCTACCACCATGCTATGGTTTCGGCACGATGTTTTCCTTCACCGGCAGCTCAAGCTCATTGTTGGGGTTTGAACCCACGCCCTTCGGCATGCGAACCGACCGCGCTAACCACTGGGCTATCATCGCTACAATAGCTCGTAATATCGCTAGTAGTTTCGGAGCCTTTTCAATACAAACAAACAATCAAACCTTTCCTCTTTATAGTAGTATAGATAGATAGATAGATACGTATGGAAATAAGACAGTTTTCTTACATATTTTTTTTAGAAATTTTATTCGGAATTGTATTAGAAATCACGTCATCCATTGCCAGACACTTAAATAATAATAATAAATCTTTATTGACTAATAATATTTTGATCTACACAATTTATTATGCTAAGTTAGCCCAGGGAGCCTTGTGCAGTTCGACCTTCCTCCGCAATTTTTGCTCGCGGCCAAACTCAAATAGTTTTCCAACAATCTTGATAAAGCTATCGACTCGTTTTATTGTGCTACGGAAAGGAAATAAATTTTCTATTGTGTCAGTTATTGTTTTACCTTTAAACAGCTGAAAGAAAACATTTTCGTCTGTGTTCTGCTGCTTTGATTGCCGTGTGAGCGAATTCGCACAGACAAGCGCACTTTAGTGCGTGATTACAAGTGTGTAAAGTGTATTGTACTAAGTAGATCTAACATCAACAACAATGGAAAATTTTTAATCAAGATAAAGCTATAAACTAGTGGGATTTTACCATCTCAGCGCTTTCTTTCTCATCACCTCATGACAGCTTACCTGATGTTAAGTGACGGTTTGGTCGAAGATGGTTAATACACCCAGCCTGGAATGGAACTGGCTCTCAAGTGAGGCTGCCGGAACACACCATTAAGTATTGGGCAATAGTTTTTTTTTAATTCAAAATAGGTTCACGTTTGATCATACCCTGCCTGATGTTATGTAGTGTGGTCTAAGATGGAGCACGCTTACCTAGAAGAAACCTATTTACTCTAGATTTGAAGACAGCCATGTACCTAACACGGAACGTAGACTCCGACAGAGAGTTTTTCAACTTGAGAGCTTTCGTTAGCCAGTCGTGTACTAGAAAGTACCCTACCACCACGCTAAGCTTTCCAGACGATGTACACAGCCAGCTCAAGCTTATTATTTGGGGTTTGAACCCACGCCTTTCCTGTAAACAGACCGCGTTAACCACTGGTCTATCATAGCCACTACGTACATTTTTCAACGTATTACCAAGCCACCATAAAAACGATTTTTCCTGAAAGACCGGAAAACAACTTACGACATTTTGTTACGAAGCAAACTGACATAAAATCGCTTAACTCCCGAAAGGCAAAACTTTTTCAAAGGCAAACGGGACATCAAAAAAGTTGGGGAACCTCGCTTCACCTTTATTTCGATAGAATCCACTGTTTTTATACAGAGAAGTATAGAAACTCGAAGGAGGCGAACGAAAGTTTTTTTTTTCTATCACACTTTATGCTTATTTTATGGGCTCGTGCTTAGGCACTTACAAAATTATCTACGAGAAGGAGATCGTCGTATTTTTATCTAGGAGCGAAGGTACTGACAGTTTCTTTAAGTGAAAAGGGTAGGATCGCCTGAAATTCGTAAGAAGTTTAATATTTTTTTGTTTTTTTTTTTTATTTATTGAGGGTGTTAGCAACTACAATGACTATTGTACTAATTATACATGACAAAAGTTTAATTTAATTTAGAATATTTTAAAGCATTTTCATTTAATATGTCAATATAAAAATATCATAAGAAATAATCATTAAATATAAATTAACATTAGTCATAAATATTTTAAAACACAAAATCACAATCGAAATTATATAAAATAAAATAAAAAACTAAGAAAAATAGATGACTAAAATAACGCTAATTGCGTTGCTTGTTTAAGGAAGTACAATATGCAATTTTTAAATATTATTTAATATAATGTTATTAGTTAACTTAAAATCAAAACCAAAATCAACATCAAATTATAACAAAATCTAAATTAAAACCATAAACAAAATTAAAATAAAATCAAATTCATAACATCAGTATAGTATTTCTATGATAACGTTGCAATTTTTTGTAAATGAATAATTTTCTAACAGTAAGCACAGAAGCTTTCCCGTGGATATCGGTTGTCGGATGCCTGAATGGCAAATAAAGAAACACTTTGAATATGGCACACTGTGCAAACTCAGTTGGTTTTATTATCTAAATCGTCAACATTATAATGACTCAATTAGTACAGAACCATTACCTGACGACGACAAAAGCTTGGTTATTAATTATTATTTTTTCAGTTACTTCGTCTGGAACCAATGTTATGTATATAATTAAGTCAAGCTTGCCATAAACATGAATTATCATGGGAATTAAACAAACAAATCTAATTTCAAGTGGAAGTACTTCTAGTTCAGATCGCAAGATTTGACCCAAACAAAGTATCAAACATTGAAAGATACATAAAAGCTTGTAAAAAATATTCACCCTCATGTCTTCAGGTAGCAAATAATGGTTTCGATAGATTTTATGAATTAACATGTTATGTACAATTAACATGTCATTGTTATAAATATATTTACATCATCATAAATCTACTCATTTTATCGGTCCTAAAAGCGCATTAACAATTGAAGGGGGTATTATTTGGGGTCACTGACCACCGCTCTGCGTTACTCAGCTTCGCGCTACTCGGCTTCGCGCTACTCAACTTCGCGCTACTCAACTTCGCGCTACTCAACTATGCGCTACTCAACATTATTAGCCGTGACTTCAGCTGTTGATACGGAAATTTTCAGGTTAAGTTATTTTGATGTTTTTGCAAAAAATACCGATCTTTTTAATTTTTATCGAGTAAACGTATGCAAAATTTGCGCTCACTCTATTAGCAGTAATCCTGTATATAATATGTGTATATTTAGTTTTGTGTGTATGAATAGTTGACATATTTTTATAATCCAATTAATTTTTTAGTACTTTATAGTGTTATAACGTCTCTCATCTGTTTTTAATCGGTAACGTGTTTTTCATTCTTGGCCGCCTCGAAGAGATTGCTTTTAGCGACAAAGCCACATAAGATTATTCTCAGAACTTATCTATTTTTGGTATGCAAAATACGGAGTTTTTATCTATCTATGTATCTAAATAAATAAATATCATATTACACAATTTACACATAGCGCCACGTGACCCCAAACTAAGCAAAGCTTGTACTATGGAAGTCAGATAACTGATAGAATTCTTAAACAGTTATCTTTTGTACGTGTAATACGCATCAATTTTCACTAAAATCTGAGTATCAGTTTTCTCATCTGCTATTTTGTCTAATCAAAACACCAACTTCCGTACAACACTCGGATAGCAAACGTCATAGTAAACAATTAGTTGGAAAGACGAGCGTTAAACCAATTTGCTTGCCATCTCTCAAAGCTAATAGGGTTTAGTTCCTCGGAAAATGTTCTTGTTAAACAGTGAAGAGACACTTTATTTGCTCTTTTGAAGAGAAACAGAAATGGGGTAATTTGCCTTCTGTTTTATTAAGCTTCTGAAATGTAGGGACTCAGTTTTAATAAAGATTACTACTGTTATATGAGACTTTTCTACTAGAAAAGGGCTGGACTAGATTATCTTGAATATGAGCTTGAGCTGCCGGTGAAGGAATACATCGTGAGGAAACCATAGCGTGGTGGTAGGGTACTTTCTAGTAATCGGCTGGCTAGCTACCACCCTCAAGTTGAAAATCTGCCGCCAAGCATCTGACGGTGTGTTCCGGCAACCACATTTGTGAGCCGGTTCTATTCCAGATTAGATGTGTTTACCATCTAAGACCACACTGTCACTTAACATCAGGTGAGCTGTAGTCAAACACCTAGCCTGTAAAATAGCCTGTAAAAACACTTTACACATTTCGTATTAGATTTTAAATGGAGTTGCGTTAGTCGTTTTATTTTACTGCAAATCTTCCAATATCTACAGTCAAATCCAAAATCTAAAAAAAGAAAGAAGATAAAAGTCGCAATTTGTTTCGGAATCGACAATTTCCATACAATACGAGAACAAACTGCAAGAGACTTAAAAATTCAACGCCACGTTTTGTACAGTAGGTATATTTTTGTGGAACTTATGTCAGCGAATGGAAATACAGGCTTACTAGGAATCGCCACAACGTGGCTCACAAATAATTGAACACTAGGAACTTTCTAGGACTTTTCCCGCGTGGTTCATAATTTTTCATATTTTTACAATGACAAAATTACATATACATACAAAGTGTCATTACGATACGACAATTAGTATTAGAAGTAGGTTAAAATTTACTCGCAAGATTGACATTGACATTGACATTGACATTTTTTGACATTGTTACTTAGTTATAGTTGAAGCTAATAAAACGGGTGTTAATACAATTACAAATTTAAATATTTTATTAATAACACCAATGTTCAAATTCCGAAATATCATAACGTTACTAAGTTTGATCAAAAAACAACTACAATAAACAAGGGCATGCTAAATAAAACCATTTAAAGGGTTTTAAAATACTGCAAATGAATAAGAAAACAAAATGTCAAAATAAAATATGTCACTGTAAAAAATAATTTCATAATTAAAATAGGTATTTATAAAATACTTACCACAAGACGTTGATGAGCCAAAGATAAAGATAAAGATTATTTATTTGATAAAACACGAGTAATATAAATTGATACACATAAATAGATTTAATTATGTCCTGCGATCGCATTTTGCCCTTTAGACGTACAAATATAAGCGATGTCAATAAATTAACTTTTAAAATTGTAGTAATAAATTCAAATCAAATAATAAACGGTAAAAGTCAATCAAAATAATGTCCAAAAAAAAAATCAATGTATAACAATGGTTGTCAAGAATAATAATAATAAACAATGTCAAGCAAATATGTCAATGTCATAAAATATGTCAGACTAGATTGAAAAATAATCAAAATAATAAAACTAATGCAAATTATGTCTGAAACAAGACATAAAAACAAAACAAACAGTCCAACAAACCAACTGAAATCGTGCGTCCGCAAATATTGGCATATTCCTGGCGCGAGTGACAGCTTCATTGTGGAGGGATTCCGACTGTCAATACAGGCAAACGTACAAACGGAATATCAGCAATGCTCAGCCGCCGAATCGTACTTGATGCGATGTTAAATGTAATTTCATTGAAGTTCACAAAACTTTTTGAATCTACTTTATTTAAACTCGCTAGGTGATAAGACCGCCGTTATACGCCATTACATTCATTGTTTTTTTTTTAAAATATTCTTCATCTTTGTATGTTATAATGTATGTATGTTTGGTGAGTAATAACCATGTATTCTATTTTATTTTTTTTAAGGCCCTATTTCTTTTGATATGTGTTTTTATGGTTGATGTGTTTGACTACAGCTCGCCTGATGTTCCACTTGATTTTCAACTCGAAATTGGGTACATATAAAACTGATGTCAGAAAAATTGTTTACCACGTTGTACCAAACCGGCTTAAACAATCCTACGTAAAAAAAATTCATAATATTTGTTTGAAATTGCCAGTCAATGCATTCTTGGTCATTTGATGGCTACTTAAGTCGTTCTTAGAATTTTGTAATTCTTCTTAACTATTGATTTGCTAACACATATGTAGAGATGTTGTTTGAAACTTAAATTTGTTTTATTAATGTGACTGTATCTTGTTTTGTGTAAAATAATTAAATAAACCAGTAGTACAGTTAATCATTTTACAAATACAAATCTTTTATTAATAACACCAAAGTTACAGGTCATTTTTCCATTCATATTATTTAAAAATGTCATAACATGTTATATCAATGCAATGAAAATGTCAATGAAATAATATTATGTCATATATAAAATAATTATGTCAATATGATTAAATGTCAACAAAAACTTTATACATTTTAGATTTAACTCAAGCTTAAGAGTGAAGGATATGAATCGAATAGAAGAATTGTAGTCAAAGATCAAATTTGTTTTGGAATTGTATCCAGAGCGAAGTAATTCGTCAGGGAACTAAATCCATTGACATAGCTCAACGCATTAGCAAGCTGGATTGGCAGCTGAACATATCTATCACAAAATCGATAACCGCTGGGTTAGACGAGTTTTAGAGTGGAGACCGAGAATCGGTAAACAACGTATTATTAAGGGCGTCCTGCCCTTAGTAACACCAATGTTAAAAATAAACTTTTAAAATAAAAATTAGAATAAAAAATAATTAACAAAAACACCAAAAAAAATAAATAAACTTTTTTACTTATTATTTTATATATTTGTTGCTTGTGTTAATACAGAATTTAGACTGATTCACCTTTAATTTAACTAACTTTTTTAATTATCAAAAAATAGTAAATTTTAGTATGTTTTGATAATAAAAAATCAATTGTTGTCTATATTATGTATATTGTTACCTTTACGTATTCACTTAATATAACCAGTTAATTAATACTATTACGTTGGTAATAAAAAAAATGTTATAATTCAACTTTAGTAATTTTTTTTTTTAGTGTTAATGTTATAAGACGATTGTGACGCTCTCCTGATGGTAAAAGACGGCAGCCTAGTTAGAAGACGGTCCGGCTTCCAATCTGGAGGTCCCGGGTTCAAATCCTATAGCACGCACCTCAGTATTTTCTAAGTTATGTGCGTATTACTGATAGCTTCAAACGCTGAAGGAAAACATCGTGAGGAAACCTACATGTCAGAGAGTTCATAAAAAAAACTTGAAGATGCGTGCGTCTGCCAACACGCACTTAGCCAGCGTGGTGAATTATGGCCTTACCCATCTCACAATGAGAAGAGACCCCTGCCCAGCAGTGGGACCGTTTATAAACGGGGCTAATTCGGATTCGGATAACCATTGCAGCGATACACAAAACTTTGAGTACCAACCCATGCAAAGTTCAGGGCATCGCTGTTTTAGCGTGAATTACTTTGAGACATGCGATGGTCACCCAGTTTAATTTCAAAAATAATATTATTGAAAATAAAATAATAATAAAACGTTAATTATACTGTTAGAAGAGACGCCATTTTGAATGTGTTACCGCTGGAAAACGTTTATACGCGAGCGCACACCAGAGCCGCTCTCCTACTTTTCTACGTCAAGTCGTGAACATCGCTCTTTTCTCAGGTTTTGTTATAATTTATTACAAAAACTGACTTCCATAGTAGGTACAAGCTTTGCTTAGTTTGGGGTTAGATGTATAATGTCCTACGATATTTATTTATTTATCTAGTGAGAGTTTAATTCGACTATCAAGCTAAATTATGAAAAAATGTATAATAAATATCTTCAATTAAATAAAACAAAATAACGTAAAATAATAACTACTCTAAAAGACCGCTATCAATGGGAATAGTTCCCAAAACGCTGGCCCCATTGCCGCGTTGTATGGCAATACTCAAACGCTGAGCAAAATAAAGGCCAGCGTTTTGTTCACGTGTGGCGTCGACCAAACAAACAACAATTTATCTAGTTAAATATAAAACAGTGAGAAATTGGTTGTTATAAAAAAGTTACAACAGTTTGTTAATACAGTTCGCTTTAATGCACTTGGTTATAGCAGCTCGCTAGTATTACTTTCCAGACCGAACTTTGACACTGGTTGCATTACCATTTTGAGGGGAAACGTGTCGAATTAGAGCCACACTGAACGATTTTATCGATAGTTCTACCGTCAGAGTGTTTTAGTTCAAAGAACAGGAACTATGCTATTGATTTGATCTGAATTTTCAATTCGTTTAACTTTACTATGATTTCATTTTAACCGTAAAATGTTTGTAAAAGATTTCAGGTTGAACTCCACTTGAGGTGAACACACTTCCACTTCCATTCTCAACACAGGTTGAGTTGAGGTCTGGATGGATAAGTGTATTTATCGTCATCATCAGCGGTAGCCTGTCGTAGTCTACTTGTGGAGATAGGTCTCTCTCAAGAAGTACTCTCCTTCTTGGTGGTAGATCTCCTTAGCAGGAGGTCATCTTGGTAGGTACCACCGCAGTACCAGTTATTCTACCGCTAAGCAGTAGTGTGTAAACATTACTGTGTTCCAGTTCGATGGGTATTGCAGCTAGCGAAATTACTAGGCTGTTGAGACTAACCATCGAAAGCCTCAAAGTAATGAGCGCCAAAGCAGTGATGCCCTGGACTTTGTTTTGTTACTCAACGTTCTGTGTATCGCTGCAATGGTCATGGGCAGGCGTTATCTCTTACCGTACAAGACGCTCTCCTGATGGTAAGTGGTGGTTGGATTTTTTTTTGTTTTTTTTTTAATGAGTCGTCTCATTACTTTTTACATAAAAACAAAATGCAAAAAAAAAGTTACTCAGCCCAACCTTCATCTTTCTACTTTTTTAGTGCCAGCTGAAATCTTAGCCGCTAGAGACTTTAATAATAAATACCGTAGAACTTAGCATAGCAAGTAAACACAGCGTCTTCCAACCCCAAACTAAGCAAAGCTTGTTCTATGGGAGACAGATAACTGATAGAATACTTATAATAAATACAGAACACTCAGACACAGAACAAACGAACCTATTCAATATAAAAATATATATATATAGATATACCACAAACTGTTTATCCTGGGTGGGAATCGAACCCACGCCCTTCAGTTCTTGGAGCAGACACACTACCAATGAACCAACAGAAAATAAATTAAAACTACAAATGTACTTTTCAAATTGAGTTCACTCTATCCACAGTACAAGCACGTGCTTTAGTGCGTGTTCAAATCTAACTGATTCTAATGAACTTAAATACTGTTCGCAACGCCTCAGGGATTGATTCGTACGTGCCTGCCAGCTTTCAATATGAAATGTGCCGTAAAAATAGCTAGCCAGCCAGCACACAATGAGAACCTGTATGAGCGTGTACACACTGCCTTGTACGTGCAGCTTTATAATAGAGTTTGCATTTCTCTGGGAAAAAATGTCGATGTTTTTGTTTTAATAGTTCTTTAGCCGCTTTGAGCAATTTATTTAGAGAAAAAACTTATGGGTTAGCTTTGCCCATACCTAATGCTAATTTTTTTAAGTTTTCACTTCAGTCGACAGTCCCCGTGATTGCCTTATTTTGTAACTGTTTGTCTCTCTTTGTTTATTTTTGTTTTTTCTGTCTTTATGTTACAGAATAAAATCCTTTTCTTTCTTTCTTTCTTATGTGTATCCCACTAATATTATAAATGTGAAAGTTTGGATGGATGGATGTTTATTACTCTTTCACGCAAAAACTACTGAACGGATTTGGATGAAATTTGGTATGGAGGTAGCTGAGACCCTGGATTAACACATAGGCTACTTTTTATCCCAAAAACATGTAGCGGGTAACACCGTGGGGCGCAGCTAGTAAGTAATAAGATGGTAAGATAAATAATATAACACATGCCCATGACCATTGTAGCGATACACAGAACTTTGAATAACAAAATAAAGTCTCGGGTGTCGTTGCTTTGGTGCTCATTACTTTGAGATATTCGATGGTTAGTCTCAACCGTCCTGTAATTTCGCTAGCTGCAGTACCCTTCAAATCTATATCATTCACCCATCGTAGCTCTTAAAATATTAATCGATAAAAACATCGATATATGTAGTTTACATCACTACTGCCTGATGGGAGTGGGCTGTTAAAATAGCGGTTGAAATACGATAAGCGTGGTCTTGAATTTTATGTGCCGATACATTACGATACGGGTCGGTTAGGATGTTTCTAAAACCAGCCAAGTACAGTCGAATATGCGAAACTATGATTCTACAAGGCCTATTATATTATTTTTGTAAGTAAACATTTTTTACCGACTTGACTTGAAAAGTAGGAGGAGGGCCTCAATTTGGTTTATTTTTTAATTTCTTTATCATCGTAAAAACCGGTAACCGTAGATAAACTGATTTGGATAATTAAAGTAAATAATAAATATCGTAGGACTATACACACAGCGCCATCTGACCCCAAACTAAGCAGAGCTTGTGTAATGGAAGTCAGTTAACTGATAAAATACATAAACCCTTTTTTTTTTGTAAATGCATACTTATAATACATACAGAACACCCAGACACAGAACAAACATTAATTTGTTGATACATAAAATGTTTGTCCTGAGCGGTAATCGAACCCGCGCCCTTGAGCTCTTAAAGCAGATATGCTACCAATGAGCCAACAGGGCTGTCAAAACAATTAAGTTATTATTTGAAAGGGTAAAATCTATAAAAAAAGAAATAAACTTTTGTGGAAAACATTCGCAGTCTACTGTTTATTTGTTCGCTGATCTATTTCTATAAACAGCCACTGTTCGTATAAAATGCATGAACACCTATTGTCGGAACTGAAAGCCTTGTAGGAAAATCTCCGCTGCCTTTAGATAAAATAGTTTTAACTAAATAAAAATTATACGTATACAATACATGACGGAACTTTTTTAACACGTACCTAGAAATCCGCGGTCGTCAACTAACTCGCCTACGTTATGGTCGAAGATGAAGCACAAACTTAGGAGATAACTTGACTTTTGATAGTTTGACTCTGTAGCGATGATAGCTCAGTTGTTAGTGCGGTCAGTTTGCATGCCGAAGGGTGTGGATCCAAACCCCAACGTAAAACATCGTGAGGAAATCATAGCATGGTGTTAGAGTACTTTGTAATACTCGACTGGTTAGCTACCCTCAAGTTGAAAATCTGCCGCCAAGCATCTAACGGTATGTTCCGGCAGCCTCAATAGAGAGCCAGTTCCATTACAGGCAAAGTGTGTTTACAATCTTTGACCATACCGTCACTTAACATCAGGTGAACCGTGGTCAAACATCTAGCCTGAGTGGGTGGTAGTGGGCCTTCCTTCTACTAGTCTTGTAGTAAAAACGGAGTGAAAGTACAAGGTCGTCCAACACATTAGCACATTCTCCGAAATAGATCTTGCAAAAAACTGACAGATATGCTACCTTCCACATTGTTCATGCATTTCATACAGGTATTTAAAAAAAAATAAGAAAAATTAGTAGAAAGAAATATTTATAACAATATGCCACAGCGGGAGTTCCCCTTTTAAAGTTATCATGAACCACCAAAGTTGGAGACCAGGTATCCTAGAAGGTGAGAAGAAAGACTTATACTGACATAAGTTGTTTTTTTTCTCTGAAACTGTATAAACAGCATAAATGTATTGAATTTTGGACTTGAAAACGTCTGCAAGATCAGAATGCTAAGTTAACAACTCATAAAGGTAATTTTGTAAGTTAAGCGCAAACAAAAACGTACATAGATGTAAAATGTACCTACTCAGTAACAATAAACCCCTAACAATATACTCGACGTTATACGATCCCGTGGATATCTTTTCCCATTCTGCGAACATTTACACAGTATTTTGCTTAAACCGTACAAGACACGAGTTTAGAAACCGCGATCCTATTAAAGGCAATTGTCGGATACTTCGGGTCCTCAATCGACGTTTTACGGACTTCGTTGTGACAGAGTAGAAATAATGAGAAGGACAAATCAAAATCGCGGCATTTTGACCACCATCTCGTCCGATGTAAAAGTAATGAGACGAACGACACGCTCTTCTGATGGTAACAGATAATGCATGTCCATGACCATTGCAGCGATACACAGAACTTTGAGTAGCAAAACAAAGTTCGGGGCATCGCTGCTTTAAATAAATAAATATCGCAGGACACTACACACAGCGCCATCTGACCCCAAACTAAGCGTTTTCATTCACAAAGTATTAGATATAGAAAAATCTCAATTATGTACACCAATTAAAAAAAGTAGAGTAAAGTAATTTAGCAGTTATTTGAATCCCGTAGTGCAAGTTTTTCTTAACTTGACTAGATGGCGCTGTATGTAATTTAAGATCAAAAACTTCATCATTAGAACAGCTTAGTGTTTATAACAAATCATCGAAACATAAAATACAAGCTGTTAATAAATTTGCTGAAAAGTGATTCCCTAAACTGTAACTTCAAAGTTCAAAGTCGAGCAAAACTTTTGGAACATAAAAATATTGCGAGAACTTCCCATTTTCATTTCCGCAAAAAAAAAACGAACAAAAGAATTCACGAAAGCGATAATCGTTACAGAAAAACGATTCATTGTTTCGTTACGCGACGAAATGTTTAACGTTCTACGTTCTACTGAATAGTATACGAACAGAGTAATAGCTCATGGAAGAAAGAGGCAGTGCATAAGGACACAGATTTTTGTGACACAGCAACACAAAAAGGTAATCCAAATGTTATCTAAATTATCTTTTTTTTTAATGTAAAACTATTGAGACGAACAAGACGCTCTCCTGATGGTAAGAGATAACGCCTGTCCATGACCATCGCAGCGATACACAGAACTTTAAGTAAGTATTTGTATTTGTAACAAAACAAAGTCCAGGGCATCACTGCTTTGGCGCTCATTACTTTGAGACTTTTGATAGAGTTAGTCTCAACAGCCCAGTAATTTCGCTAGCTGCAGTACCCTTCAAACCGGAATACAGCAATGCTTACACACTGCTGCTTAGCGGCAGAATAACTATCTGAAATATAGCAGATATATGTATTTTACAAGTAGGTATAAGTCGAGTGACGGTGCGGTCGAAGATGAACACGTCTAGGCTGGAATGAAACTGGCTAAGATTGTCAACGGTCAAAGGTTAAGCTCGTCGTTGGAGTATCACGCCCTTAAGCTTGAGAAGCGACTGTGACAACCGACTATCATCGATACAAATAACTACTAAAAGTCGCATGGTGGTAGGGTACTTTCTAGTACTCGGCTGGCTAGCTACCACCCTCAAGTTGAAAATCTGCCGCCAAGCATCTAACGGTGTGTTCCGGCAGCCTCACTTGAGAGCCAGTTCCATTCCAGGCTAGGTGTGCTTTACCATCTTTGACCACACCTTCACTTAACATCAGGTGAGCTGTGGTCAAACACCTGGCCTGTCAACCATTAAAAAAAAAAAAAAAGTTAAATTGTTACTTGTGACCATTTATCGCTATTTGCAGTGGTGATAGCTCAATGGTTAGCGCGGTCGGTTCGCATGCCGAAGGGAATCAAACCCCAATAATGAGCTCGAGCTGCCGGTGAAGGAAAACACCGCGAGGGAACCATAGTATGGTGGTAGGGTACTTTCTAGTGCTCGGCTGGCTGCTACCACCCTTAAGTTGAAAATCTGCCGCCAAGCATCTAACGGTGTGTTCCGGCAGCCTTACTTGAAAGCAGTTCCATTCCAGGCTAGGTGTGCTTTACCATCTTAGGCCACACCGTCACTTAACATCAAATGAGCTGTGGTCAAACAACTAGCCTTTAAAAAAAATTGGTGCATTTTGCTGATCTCTATCTCTCTTTATACGTCAAGACAGGTCACATATTTCCAGAAATCCCAAAGAGCTATGAGAGTTGAAACGGTTGCTGGCTTCTATTATTATGAATTGTTCTTTTGTACATTTTCTACTCAGTAGTTGTACTGCAGCTTTACATTCTACGGTATTCAGTGTTGCCAACATTGGAACAATAAGAAAGGAATTATCGCTGCTTTTATGTTCGACTTGTGAAAGTGGGGAACGAGGACTTTAGTTTTTGAAGGCAACAGTTTCGCTTTGAAGTTTGGAGTGGTCTTTAGTTTACGATTTCATCAACTTTTTTTTATCAAAGGAATAGGCTTGCGTTTGACCGTTGTTTTAGCCTGATGACAAAGATACGGCCTACGGTGTAGTACGCTTGCCTAAATAAAACTGATTCGCTCGCAATTTGAAGGCACCCACCCATTCGGAGCGTGTTTTTATGGTCAAAATAAATTCATCATCATCGACTTTTTGGAGTCCACTGCTCAGCCCAATCTTCGGCATTTCCCTTACAGTGGGTATATGTTTATTGTATTGTTTTTTTCACACCAACCTAATATCTATTTCTGTTTTTCTTTCCATCCAAAGGTTGTCTGGAAGAAATCTCTCTAGGCGATAAGACCGTCGTTATTTCAATTCAATTCAATAAGACCGCCGTTATACACCAATTATGTATTATATTGTTTTGTTATGTTTTTTATATCTTTTTTTTATGTTTCATATTATTTTGTATGTTGTGTTTTGTTTTGGTGTGTAATGAAGTTATATTCTATTCTATGCTATATCGTCACTTCACCTATTCTCATGGCGTACAGGTAATCCGAGATTGGTGCAAACCAGGTACAAACTGGACATCCTACAATAAATTAATGCCAATCATAATTCCGCTTTGTAATTCAAAATTCCATAACCGATCCTGCGAGATTAGGTTGGTGTTATAAATCCTAGGGGACAGAAAACCCATCACGGTGCATACTCAAAAATTTAAGATACAATTAGGTCAATTTAACTTGCAATCAGAACCCCACAATGTTCTTGACTTGTTATGCTGGTACGTAATAAATATCCGATAAGGTCAGCCGGATGACATTATACTCTTAAACGTTTGCTCGATTGAACCTATGGTTGCCTGGAAGAGATCGCTTTTAAAGATAAGGCCGCCCCTTGTGACAACAGTGTTTGTATTGTATTCTTAATTTTTCTGATTTCCGATCTATCCATCATTATAAAAAATAAATGTCATACCAAAAGTAAAAAAAAGTATTTAAATAATCTACCAGTTATCTGACTTCCATAGTACTTTGCGTTCTCAAAGTTAGCCGGCGTGGTGCTATACAAGCGGCCCGACAGTGGGACAATTTACGAAAAAACAAAGCATAATTTTATAAATAACACAAAGCTGGAATTTTTATAAAATAGGTAGTCATGGGGACTACTGACAGAAGTGAAAACTTAAAACGGGTCATATGTCTTAAAACATGACGGTGAAGCAAACCTTGCAAAAGCCTACCAAAAATCGCTCAACGCGGCTAAAAAGTTTTCGCTAAATATCAATAGAACTTTTCTAAAGGACAAGCGGATTTTATTTTCTAAAATAATTCATAATTCATAATCCATTTATTTGCGCTATGGGTAAGTACAGATGTAAACAAATAATGAGTCGAGAAACACCACAGACTGCCTTTCGGCATGCAAATTAATTTAAATTAAACATTAGTACAATAAAAATTAATAAATAAATTACTAAACTTGCAATTCCACGTTAAAAAAGTTTCGATATTAAAAAATGAGGTTCTTATTATTGTTTTTTTTTTAAGTAAAAGTAATGAAACAATCGAGACGCTTTCCTGATGGTAAGAGAAGCCCGTCCATGACAATTAAAAGAAAGAAAATAGTTTTATTTTGTAACACAAGCCCAAAAACAAAAACATACAAACAGATAGATAGTTGCAAAAGTATTGCAGCGATTTACAGAACTCTGAGAAGGTATCGTGAGGTCTTAACAAAATCTTATAATTTACTATTAGCCTTGCACATTTCCCCAGTCCACTGTGAGACTCGTGGGTCTTCCCATCCCCAAGTCGCCATCATATACGACAACCCACTTTTCACAGATATGACGGTAAACCTAGACGTATGTAATCCTAGTTAAGACTTATTTCGGATTACCTACGACTGCACATTTTGCTTTATGGTGTGGTACAAATAAAAGCATTAGATGTCACAGTTTTTCCATATTTCACAATAAATATTTTATGTCATATTATTCATAACAACCCGGAAAATGAAATACATTTATAAAAGAACAAAAAAATTATGTATTTTTCGTACTATGTATAATAGTCATAGTCGTTTTGTAGGTATTCTTTTATACCATACAATGTTCTCTCTATCAGAAGTTATATAATTATTATTTATTTATTACTATTCCGAGAATAATATGCACAACGTAAATGATTCGGATCATTTATTTATCAGGATTCAGTATGAGAGGTTTTTCCTTGTACCATACGCTTTCGTCTGGCAGTGGTACTTAATTGTCCCAGCAACTAGGTCAAGCTGGCTGGAACCGATTTTTGCCATTTAATTAGAACGCTGCCGACGGGAATTCCCGTTTGTAATGTACGTTTTTGCCATTTCTATATTGGTGTTCTGTAGTTAATCATCAATTATTTTGCTATTACTTTGTAAGTGTGTTAAACAAATATAATATGTACCTACTTACATACTACCTACTTGGTACCTACTTTAACCTAATAAATAATAAATATCGCAGAACTTTACACACAGCGCCATCTGACCCCAAACTAAGAAAATCTTGTACTATGGAAGTCAGATAAAATCCATAATAATCCTTAATTTGCATGCCGAAAGGCAGTCTGTGGTGTTTCTTGACTCATTATTTGCTGATAGAATACTTAAAAACTTTTTTTTTATATACATACCTATAATACATACGAAACACCCAGACACAAAACAAACTTTTGTTTATAGAGCACAATGTTTGTCCTGAGTGGGAATCAAACCACGCCCTCCAGCTCTCGAAGCAGACATACAACCAATGAACCAACAGGGCTGTCGAGATTAACCTTACTTTGAGATTAAATTAATTTGACTAACTTTCCTCTTCCACTATTATATTATTGTAACAAAAAATTGTTATGCAAGTTGACAAAGGTCACGGACCCCGGTGTCTGTAGAGCGTATTGATTTAAATTAAAAAAAAACAAATGTATGAATTTGTCCAACAACATCCGGAATAAATACTTGACACTGGCACATACTAAAACGCGAGGCCAAAACCAAAGAAAAAAAAACATCCGGAATATTTTGATGTATCAGTTACGTGAGGTACTAAAAAATACTGTCAGTTGAAAAATAACCTATATTAATTTTCCAAAATGTAAAACTTGCGTTGTATAAAATAAACGGTAAAATATTTTTTAGGTCGTCTAGATCTCCACAGTATCAGACATACTGCCGCCAAGCAGTAGTGTGTAAACATTGATTACAGTGTTCTGGTTTGACGGTGGGTACTGCAGCAGAAATTGCAGGGATTAACCATCGAATGCTTTGGGCTTTGTTTTGTTGTTAGGTACTCGGTACTAATTCAATTACCACTAATCTTATCTCTTACCATTAGCAAAGCATTAAATGATTACTTTTGCATAAAGAAAAACATTGGCAAGGCACATAGCACGCTGAACTGATGGCCGAGAGGACTGTAAAGTTCTGGAGTGGAGACCACGGACCAGCAAGCGCAGCATAGGATGTCTCCCAAAAAAGGCAGACGATCTAATGGAGACCGCAGGAACGCGCTGGATGCAAGCCGCCTATAAAAGACATTTATGGAAATCATTGGGGGGTGTATGTCGAGCAGTGGACGTCCTAATGCCGAGATGTTTAGAATCAATCTTATTGAGCCTTTGAATAGTCACCACTCATGTCAGTTTAATGGGTGTAATTAATTAGACAGGGTTTCATTGGTTTGCATGGGGCTTTTGGATCCTCGAGTATACGTGCCACTCACTTTATGGTGAGCGCTTTGATGGAATGGCAACGAGTTCTTTATTTGAAGTGAACAGGCGAAGTGGGAAGGGTGTGGGGTAAAGTAGGTTGAAGGGGGAAACAGGTGCTATAGGGCGCGATTATGTGAACTCATTTGCAGTAATGGAATTGAGTTAGGACTGATTAGCAAGCTGTATTTGAAGCTTGTTTGTTTCCGTTCTTAAGTTGGTTTTTTGACGTGCACTTTGTTTGTAGGAGAACTCTTTACGAATCTTTTTATTGAGCTAAAATAAACTGACGTGTCAGCGTTATGGTCGAAGATGATAAAGCACACCTAGCCTGGAATGGAAATGACTATGAAGTGAGGCTTCCGGAACACACCGTTAGGTGCCAGGCGGCAGATTTTCAGCTTGAGTGTGGTTGCAGCTTGCTAACGAAGTATGAGTATTAGAAAATACCCTACCACCATGCCATGATTTCCTCACGCTGTTTTTCTCCATTGTATTCATCACTGAGCTATTATTGCTAGTAATAGTTTTCTAAGCATCTGGGGGAAAAATATTACATAAATATTTTTTTATATTTTTTTTTAATCTTTTTTTTGTGCATGCTGTCTGTACCTGTAACTTTTGTGACTATATACTTCGTTTATCTATATACTTACAATTTTCCTTTTTACTTTTAGTCTTGCCATGTCATGTCATGCATTTATTAGCCGTTAAAAATTGTCAAAAACAGATCTATCCAAAAGTCAATGATTAATTATAAGATTAATTTTAATAAAAATAACGGACAAGACTGTGACCTCAGCGGTCATTCGACATGCAACAAACGTGGCCAAGACCCATTTCAGTCTTCCTGCTTTGGTTTTGAGGCGTAATATCGTGTTCCTAATATGGTCTGATAATTTGAATTCCAAGATACTACGTTTCATGGTAAACATAATGTTCAGCGTAGGCGTCATGTATTATCAAAAAAAGTATCTCGATATTATTTTTATTAATGTAAAAGTTGTGAGACGAACGATACGCTCTCCTGATGGTAAGAGATGACGCATGTTCATGACCATAACAGCGATACTCAGAACATTTACTAGCAAAACAAAGTCCGGGGCATCGCTGCTTTGGTGCACATTACTTTGAGACTTTCGATGGTTAGTCCCAACAGCTCAGTAATTTCGCTAGCTGCAGTACCCTTCAAACCGAAACACAGTAATGTGTACATACTACTGCTTGGCGGCAGAATATCTGGTACTGCGGTGGTACCTACCTAGACGACTTCCTGCTAAGGAAATCTACGACCAAGTTTTAAAGAAAACTAGTATTCTATCAGTTATCTATAGTGTAATCTCCTACGATATTTATCTTTGTTCGAACAGAAAACAAAAGCGTTCAACTAAGGTCGCCAAGAAAGCCAGTGTCTGCAGTTGTACTTCAATTTCGTTGGCAAGTTCTCGGAGCACGTGTCCGGAGATACGGCGTGTTCCTAAACAATGACCGATTGACTTGTTTACGTACTCTGACTATTTCCCAGAAGGAACATAACAGAACTGTATGAAGTTGCATCCGTGACTGGATTGTAACATCAGTGTGTGGAACCTTATCCCCAGTAGATCAATTTGCTATGTGTTAGACACGCAAAGATCATAATATTCTGTTGAGAGGTCCAAAAAAGCCTTTGACCTTACGTGAGTCAACAGTACAACGTATTTTTTTTAATTGACAAGCTAGGTGTTTGACTACATTTCACATGACGTTAAGTGACGTTGTGTTCGAAGATGGTAAACCACACCGAGCAATGGAATGGAACTGGCTTTCAAGTGAGGTTAGGTTATTGGCGCCAGATTTCAATTTTGTTGTTTTCCTAAAACTAGTCATTGTTATCACGTCGGATCTCTTATACGAAATTTACTCTTATTTTCTATGTGTACATATTAACTTTAAAAAACTGAATTCAAATATAAATTAGAAGTTGAACAATCAAATTTTTACTTCATAACGGGAAGAGGTTCTCAATTCGTCGGAATCTTTTTTGTATGTATGTTTATCGATTGACGTCTGAACCGATTTGATTTGGAAATTCGTTTTTTGTTTAAAAGGATATATATACTTCCCAGATCCCACTTTAAAATTTTATCGAAATCGTTCCAGCGGTTTTTTATAAAATTAATAAAAATTGTATAATAATAAATAAATATCGTAGGACACACAGCGCCATCTGGCCCCAAACTAAGCAGAGCTTGTGTGATGGAAGTCAGATAACTGATAGAGTACATAAATACTTTTTTTTTGTAAATACATACTTATAATACATACAGAACACCCAGACATAACAAACATTTGTTTATTCACAAAATGTTTGCCCTGAGTGGGAATCGAACCCACGCCCTACAGCTCTCAAAGCAGATATACTACCAATGAGCCAACGGGTCTGTCAACATCGATGTATGCTGTATACATCGATGATATTTTCGTTTGCTCCGAAACCTCGCTGCTTCATTGGAGCCGTGCGTTTAGTTGGCCTAAGGAGCATGGACTCGGTTTTTTAAACCATAAATTTATACTTGTATCATTTTATATCAAGTTGCGTTACTGCAACCTTGGTCATACTACAACAACTGTCGGATTTCTTGCAGTAGCTTTCCTGGATTTTCTGCCATCTTGTTTTACCCTAATCTAATACAAGTTAAGGGATTGAGCTACACTGTTTACTTTCGCTGCAAATTTCTTGTTTCCGTATTTAGAACAAATTAGACTTATGTTGGTTCTTTGGAAACTCGAAGAAAGAAGTATTTGCTTCGTTCATGATATAAATAAACTCCATCGTTAATTTGAAAAAGTAGGTACGGGTAGCATGATTTGATTTTTCAACATTTATTTTTCTTCTCAAAGTTACTCATTTAATTGTATTTCCTTGTACGTAATTTAATTTTACATTTTTCATTCGCACGGCGAGTTCTCAGAACTCTGCTGCGGTATATGTTCCCTAAAATAAAAATACATATACATTCTAAGACATTTCACACAGCGTCATCTAGTCCTAAACCGAGCAAAGCTTGTACCATGGGAACCAGTTAACTGATAGAATACTTGAATTTATAAATACTAATTGTAGAACACCAAATAAATACAAATAAATTATGCTTATCTCACAAAATGTTTGTTCCGAGTGGGAATCGATCCCACGCCCTACAGCTCTTGATGCAGATAAATCACCAAAAGAGCAAACAGGGCAGTCAATACCTTTCATGACGGACAAACTAAGAGTTTGACCACGACTCTCCGCTTGAGCAAAGATAGAAGATGAATTCGGAGGGTAATTTCTGAGCTACCTCTATACCAAATTTCATCTAAATCCGTTCTGTAGTATTTGCGTAAAAGAGTAACAAACATACATCCATACATCCTTACAAATTTTTGCGCTTATAATATTAGTAGGATAGGATAAAAAGTAGGATAGGATTAGCATTTTTACATTTCAGAAAAGAAGTTCAGTCTAGGCAACGCGCGATGCTGCTCCACTTGTAGGTGCTCAAATGCCGCATTCAGTTAGCGCCCTCGTATCTAGAAAGATTTACGCTTCCGTGCGGAAGTAATTTCCGCGGTTTTAAAGCTAAACCCCGTCTAGGAAATGCAGTGTATATTTTAAAGCTACAATTTTTAAATATAAAATTGTCATAAAGTCGTCGGTTCCAGTCACTTTTTTAGGGATTACGTGCGGTAAGAAAGATATCTGTTAGGAATACTACTTGTAGGTCTCCGTAGCAGAAAGTCGTCGAGGTAACTATCACCGCAGTACAAGATATGCAGTCACCAAGCAGTAGTAGGTTAATATTACTGTGTTTTAGTTTGAAGGGTACTGCAGCTAGCGTCATTTCAGGGCTGCTGTTCAAACTAACCATCGATAGTCTCAAAGTAATGAGCGCCAAAGCAGCGATACGCTTTCTTTTGTTACTCAAAGTTCTGTGTATCGCTGCAAAGGTCATGGACATGCGTTATCTCTTAACATCAGGAGAACGTCTCATTACTTTAACATTTATAAAATAAAATTAAACCAGGAACCATAGACAATTAGACATATTATGTCCCGGTGTACCAAGTCTGAGATGATTCGAACTAACTTCTGTATCGATAATAATTATGTTTTGTTTTTGTTTTTTATGGTTTGCAAGCTAGGTGTTTGACCAGAGCTCGCCTAATGTTAAGCGAAGGTGTGGTCGAAAATGGTAAAGCACACCTAGCCTAGAATATGTATTTGTATATATTTTTATGTTCAATGTAGTGTTTTGTATTATAATGTATTTTATTGTGATGTTGAATTTTAAATGGGATATGTTGCCTGAATTGACTGATTTTAAATGCTACTCGTGATTTATCTCAATGTGAGAAGTCTAAAGAAATATACCACTACGCTGGCTAAATGCGGGTTTTCTTTTACCATTTGAAACCAACGGTAATACGCGTATGACTTAGAAAAAGCCGACGTACAAATACAAATACAAATACAAATCATTTATTAATAACACCAAAGTTACAGGTCATTTTTCCATTCATATTTAAAAATTATTATCAAAATCATTACATATGTCAAAACAATGAAAATGAAAATGTCAACAAAGTAATATGTCACATATAAAATGTCAATAAAATTATGTCAATATAATTAAATGTCCATAAAAACAAAAATATTATAATTACTTACTAGTAATTCAATAATCTCTTAGTTTTAAATAATCGTCAAAGTCATAGAACAAGGTCTCTTGAAGCCAAGATCTTAGTTTGCTTCTGAAGCACGCGATGGAAGGTGCATCCCGGATGGAAGCGGGTACGCGATTGTAGACCGCGGGCCCCAGAATGTATACCGACCTCTCCGACTTGACGAGCCGATGCGACGGCGTTACTAGTTGGTCTTTCTTTTTATTACTGCGAAGATCCAACGTGCTGTGGACGCCCCGGCGTTGAAATTTATCTATGTTTGTATGTGTGTACAGGGCTACCTGGTAAACGAACTCACACGGTAAAGGCAAAATCTGTAGCTCCTTAAACAGATCCACGCAAGAGACGTCGTCCTGAACCCCGCATATGGCACGAATAGCTCGCTTCTGCATAACAAAGGCTCTATTACGATCGGCAGCGCGGCCCCACAGCTCCAACCCGTACGTGATGTTACTGTGGACGGTCGCGAAGTAGCAGGAGCGCACTACGCTGCGGGCAGCGGTGCTCGCGAGCCGCCGGAGCGCAAAGCACGAGCGGCTCAGCTTCCCGCACAGCTCGTCTATGTGCGTCTCCCAGGTCAACGCGCCGTCGATATGGAAACCTAGAAGTTTCGTACTGTGGACTTGTTGGAGAGCGGTATTGCCGACTGCTACCGAATGAGTTTCAGTCGCGTGGCCATTGAGGTTAAAAGCAAGGAAGCAGGTCTTATCTTTGTTCAGCGCGAGCCCGTTCGATCGGAACCACCTATCTAGTTCGCTCACCACCCCATTCAGCCTCGACTCTAGTTCACGGTGCGTCGGCGCGGTGATCACTGCTGCGACGTCATCGGCGTACATATATATCTCAGCGCCATCGATGGCGCCGGGCAAGTCGTTAAGGAGGAGACTGAATAGAGTATTAGATAGACAGGAGCCCTGCGGGACGCCCATCACATTTTCCGCTTCTGACGACATGACGCGACCTCTATCACCCACCACTACCTGTTTTCGCTTAGACATGAAGGAGGACAGTATGGACAGGGCAGGGCCACGGATCCCATAAAATCGCAGCTTGTTTGCGATGAGGGCGTGATCAGCGGTATCAAACGCGCGCGATAGGTTGCAGCAAAGTAAGGCAACCTGCAGTTTTGCCTCGCGCGCAGTTAACACTTGCCACAACACCTCGCGCACTAAGTCTGTGGTCGCGCGACCGGCTCGGTACGCATACTGCCGCTCCGACAGGACACCACGGTCCACGACAAAATTAAGTAGCCTTCTATTGAGACCGACCTCAAACACCTTGCTAATAGCGGGGACAAGGGATATAGGGCGGTAAGACTTGGGGTCTGCTTTTTTGCCCTTTCCTTTGTACAAGGGGCATATTTTTACTCTTTTAAGCGCCGCGGGATACATACCTTCCCGCAGGCATGAATTAAATAAGTAGCTAATTACGGGTGCGACCGGTTCTATGGCGGTTTTCAATATACTTGCAGACAGACCGTAGAGATCAGTACTTTTCTTAGGGGCAATACGTTTCTTCGTTATTGTAAAAACTTCGTGGGGGGAAAAAGGTTCTAATCTTATAGACACATCGCTCGCGGATGCCTCGTTCCCGAGCGCGGCCAAAGCGCTGACGCTATCGGCCGCGGGCGCTCCGCACCTACTCGCCGCCGTCACAAACTCCAAGTTGAGAGCGTCAACCACATCCTTTTTTGTGATAAACGGTTGGCCATCTGCATCCCGCACCAGGTCTGTGAAATCGACTCTCTCCCGAGTACCGCGACCTAGCTCGGAGTTTATAACACGCCACATACGTTGCGGATTATCCTTAACCATATTAGAGAAATGGTTAAATCTTTTTTCTTTTAATAGAGAGTGATATTTCACGGTAAGTTCATCGCACTTACTACGCAGTACGTCGTCAGTTGGAAAGTTCCTTTTTAATTGTGCAGTGTCATGTAGTAAATGTTTAAAGTTGTGAATTTCCGTGTCAACCCAATGTTTTTGATGAGTCAGTTGTTTTTTTAACGGAAAACAGATATTAAATTTATTAGATAATATATTAACTATACTCTCAGCCAGCGAGTGGCAACAATTATTAGCTTTACTAATAATTCCCTCCCAGTCGATAGACGCTAGCGCGCTAATAAAATTGTATTCGTTGGTCGTAGTGAAGCTACGAGCCAGACAGTGGGCGGGCGCAGGCGCTGCCGCGGCGCTGTTCGCGAGCGTGAGGCGCTGGGCGCCGTGGTCGCTGAGCGGGCGCGTGTCGACGCCAGTTACTGCATTTACGCGTTTCGCGGGCACGTTCGTGTACACATGGTCGAGTAGCGACTTGCGGCCACCTACATCTACTCGCGTGGGGTCGGTCACTAATTGAGTAAAATTGAAGCTAACGAGCATATCTACTAACTGCTTTTGGGCGCTAGAACTGTCTAACAAATCGATATTAATATCACCCATAATGACGCAGTCTAGGCCCTCGTCTGTTACTTTACAAAGAAGGGTCTCAAATAACTGGAGGTACTCACCGTGGCTCGTCAAGTTGGAGTGGTACACACCTACAACCAGGATATCGTCATCAAGTAAGTGCACGGCGCACACGTCAAAAGTTTGTTCCCGTGTTAGGTCACAGTAATCCTGTCGGTTGACTGCCATCATACCTGACCGTACGTAGATGCAACTTCCACCGTGCGCTATACGTTCTCTACAGCTAAATGACAATAAATCATAGTTACATAGTGTAACAGAGACCAGTTCATGTTTCCGTAACCAGTGTTCAGTTAAAATGATTATATCGCAGGTAAGTTCCTTTGTCAATAGTACTTCTAGTTGCTTAGTCTTGTTTGTTATACACCGGATATTTTGGTGACAGATCGTTACAGACGAAGGTTTACACGGTCTATGTGGCTTTCGCGAAGGCGCGCGGCGCGGTGCGAGCGGCGCTAGCAGCGCTGGCGTATGTCCCTTGTTGCGACTTCCCAGGGGCGACGGCGTCGGCGGTACCGGTGGTAGCGCCGTCGAGGCCGCGCGGTTGTCGTCGCGGCGCGGAGTGCCGGCGGGGGGCGCCTCCTGCACGCCCGCCGCTCCCTCGAAACCACTCGCTGACTTGAGTGCTTGTCGGCCAGTTCTCGGCGGACATGAAGAACTCAAAGTGGCTGCCTGGTACTGAGATGGAAAACGACGAGTAGTACGAGTGAGCTAGTTTCAATTTTTCAACATGGTAGTTATCGCACTGTTTCTTTTTTTTCATGTACGATATTATCGTATCAGCTGTAGTTTCGGGCGCAAAGAAACAAGCGTGAATTTTGCGTGCTCGTTCGACGGTTTTCAGTTCGTCGTCTGACGCGCCACTTCCTTTAATCACGGTTCGTCGTCCCTGACAGCCTCTTCTACGATTCTCGACTCTCACCCATTCTTCATTGTCGCTGATATTGGTATCCGCCGCAGGCGTTGCTGTTGCCGTTGTCGAAATGTTCGGTTGATTAGCGCAGCGCGCAGTTTGCCGTCGTTTTTCGCTAGAGGGCGCCGGAGTCGGGCTGGAACAATCGGCTGATACCGACATGTTGACGTACGACAACTGTGATGTCGACAGCTTTTTTGACTTCTTCCGTGAATACACGCAGTGCTTCTGCTTGGGGGCTGCCTGTGTGTTCAGAGGGGGTCGTTGTTCGAGTGGGGTGGGCGCGCACGTTGTCTGTGTTTCAATATTTCTGGTATTAGGCCGCATCGAGGTTCCCGTCACTACATCACTGGGCACGTGCGAGGGGTGGATTTCGGCACGGTGTTCTTCGTACCTCGTGATTACCGCAACGAGGGTCTCGATCAACTCTGTACATTTTTCTATCTTCGCTTCTTGACTGGCTATTGAGGTTACAGCTTGGCTAAGTTTTGCCTCGTAGCTTTCAATGACGTGAATGGAGCAGCTCAGCTTACAGTCGTAACTTGCTATCTCGTTACTAAACTGTTCTCTCATAAACGTCATTTCTTGGCGTAGTTTACAAATTTCCTGTCCTAACACGGTTGTATCGCCGACGTTTTGTGGACGTACTGGAGGGTTTGACGCTACTTTCACCCTCTGTGTCACGAAGGGATCTCGGGTTTTTTTGGAGACTCCTACCGGTGTTAAACTATTATCGCCTCCCCTCTTAGCAGCGCACCGGCACTCGGGACAGGTCCACTGCTCGCGTGATTCTTGAGCTAAATTCTTTTCGCCTATACATAATGTGTGATATACTTTGCCGCAGTGAGTTTGGTTACAACTCAAGATTTCCTCGGCATCCATTATTTTGTTACAGCATGCGGAGCAGACCATATTGATGCAGTAACAAATAATAGCAGGCACTTTAGCTAAGGGCGCGCGGACGGCGTATGCTAATCGTACCTTGTATGCACAGAACTATGCACGCTACACGACACGAACGTCGGCGCAGATATAGCTAAGTGTGCTGAAAACAAAAATTGTTTATCACACAAATGTGTAATATACTGAGGATCGAACTCGGTTCCTTCGACTTACAACGCAGTCACTATAGCCCCTCGGCCAGTCGACCAATGTGAGTGATAGCGAAATACCCGGTCGATTCTTGTAGTGGGCTCTTATGCTGGATAAACAGCCGTTATAGGTGACTCATGCAGTGTGAGTCGTCGTATTATTCACTGTTGCCGCGCACTCCGTTGATATGTTTTAACACTAAAAATGAGGGTGATTCGAAAAAAATAGTTCAAAGGATTATTTTAATTATTGTAAATTTTTGATTTAATTTAATTTAACTGCTCAGTCTTTAACACTGTTCCCTCAGTTACTATATATAATCACTGTACAGTTTTTATGTCCAAAATCAATACCACTGAACCACACTGATACTCCCTATTACAAACAGCTGTGTTTGTAGCTTTTGGAGAAAATTACGAAATTTACACTGAATCCAGTAATATTTTACATTTAAAACACTGTCACTGTTGTTGTTTTATTTATATTATACTTTAAATTATTGCACAGACTTTAAACCGACACAATATATTTTTAAATATTTTTACATTCGGAGACGATACACTCGCGACTACAGACGACACTCAACATTATATCGTACAAGAAATAGTCTCGTTAATTCGCGACAGCCCTGTTGGTTCATTGGTAGTATGTCTGCTTCGAGAGCTGAAGGGCGTGGGTTCGATTCCCACTCAGGACCAACATTTGTGTGACTAACATCGATGTTTGTTCTGTGTCTGGGTGTACTGTATGTATTATAAGTATGTATTTACAAAAAAAAAAAAGAAAGTATTTAAGTATTCTATCAGTTATCTGTCTTCCATAGCACAAGCTCTGCTTAGTTTGGGGTCAGATGGCGCTGTGTGTAATGTCCTGTGATATTTATTTAATTACTCTATGAACATCGAACGCCTGTAAATTCCATTGCGAAATCAATTCGATCCGAAGTCGCCCGCAGTCGATTTTGACGTATGCGACCTCGTGCATAAACATCCTTGACAATTCTGCACTCTATTTGGCATAGTGCTATCAGTATGGGTAAGTGAACAATCAGAAAAAAATGTTGAAAAAGTTAAAAATGTATACTATAGAGAAACTGACACATTCTTGTTTTACTTATGCGGGAATACTCTGACTATAGTTTCGGCCACATCCGGTGGCCTTCATCAAGGAGACAAAGCTGAGCGCAACGCGCGAGCGACCTCGTCTTGCTTCGCGTCGGAGTATCCGATATAGTTAAGCGTAAAAATATATCTACACTAATAATAATATAAAAGATTAAGAGAAGAGGCAGAGATCTTAAGAGACTCTCGCTAGACGGTTGGGTCAAGGGTCAGCTTCAAAAGGCAGTGATCCTTGACACGGCGGGCATTGTGAGGAGGTTCCTCACTCTGCAGCGCTAACCCCCGGCAGTTTGAGCCCTGATCCGCTGCCGGTGGCACCCTAGTTTTTAACATTATTTATGTTTTATATTTAATGTGAAAAATTTAAAAATTTAGAAAAAAAATCCATGAGTAATAAAAATTGAGAAACGTGGCCAGAATGCTGGCAGCCACATTTTTGGCCAACGTATAAGCCAGCATTCTTGTCACCTGACGCCTTTTCGAAACGTTTGACCCTAATATAATAACTAACGAGCCGAGCCTCACGAACCTAAAGTTTCAACCCCAAACGACACAAACAAGTACAATATTATATCTATGTTTGTTAAAATGCATGCGGTACTACCTTTAAAAGATAACATATTTAGTTGTATTAGATTGTAAGTTTTATAACACATATATTGATGTAGTAATCCAATGTGAAGTCTTATATTGTAAAATAAAATAAAAAAATAGTATAATTGTGTTTTGCGCCAGATGTAGATAACATTGTAGTTGAGTTACTGTTACAATTGTATACGTCCACAGGTTTCGTTTGTACAGAGTGAGTGACGTTATTTGATCGACAAATATTGTCGCTCAATTTTGGTCGGTGTATTTTTCCCCTTTCGTGTATGTTACAGTATCAAAGTGAATAATTAAGGGTTGAATTACGCGGAGCTGCGTTCACTACGCAATGGTGGAAATAGAATGTTGTATTGACTTGAAATGTTTTTAAATTCACTTCTAAAGTAAAATGTAATTCAGGAAATTGGTTTTTTTTTTTTTTTTAATGGTTGACAGGCTAGGTGTTTGACCACAGCTCACCTGATGTCAAGTGAAGGTGTGGTCGAAGATGGTAAAGCACACCTAGCCTGGAATGCAACTGGCTCTCAAGTGAGGCTGCCGGAACACACCGTTAGATGCTTGGCGGCAGATTTTCAACTTGAGGGTGGTAGCTAGCCAGCCGAGTACTAAAGTATCCTACCACCATGCTTTGGTTTCCTCACGATGTTTTCCTTCACCGGCAGCTCAAGCTCATTGTTGGAGTTTGAACCCACGCCCTTCGGCATGCGAACCTTCCGCGCTAACCACTGAGCTATCATCGCTACGGTTATTTTCCTATAGGTTAATTTCTATCCCGAAAACATGTAGCGGGTAACACCGCGGGGCGCAGCTATATTATTTTCTATAGTATTGTATCCTTTTTTCATGTACAAATAATGAGACAAACGAGACGCTCTCCTGATGGTAAAAGAAAACGTCTGTCCATGAACATTGCAGCGATACATAGAACTTTGAGAGTAGCTAAGCAAAGTCCAGGGCATCGCTGTTTTGGCGCTCATTTTCTTGAGACCATCGATGGTTAATCTCAGCAGCCCAGAAATTACACTACTCGATAGCTTAAAGAACCAAAAAAAAATTTTACGTGAGAGAGGACTTGAAACGTAGGACATCTTAATCTTGACAGCCCTGTTGGTTCATTGGTAGTACGTCTGCTCCAAGAGCTGAAGGGCGTGGGTTCGATTCCCACTCAGGACTAACATTTGTGTGACTAACATCGATGTTTGTTCTGTGTCTGGGTGTACTGTATGTATTTACAAAAAAAAAGTATTTAAGTATTCTATCAGCTGTCTGGTTCCCATTGTACAAGCTTTGCTTTATTTTGGGGCTAGATGGCGCTCTGTTAAATGTCCTACGATATTTATTTATTTATTCTTAAAAATATGTAGGGGCAAACATTATTCACCTAGATTCTAACTTCGTATTTTGCTACAGCGACTCGGTACAGTTGAAAATCTATACAGCACGTACTCAGGTCAAGAAAGAATTGTGTTGTTTCATACATTTTCTATTTTATATCGCAGTCTTTCAAGTGATTCCGCCCGAGTTGGTACAAGGGAAGATATTATAGCGATTTAAAGAAAATCTACATTGAATGCACTTTGAACTAAGAACACTACTGATTTTGTCTAAAAATGACCAGATTATTAAGTTTTTGAAGTGAAAACTTTTTTAGCCGCGTTAAGCGATTTTTTGTTACAGGCAAAATTTATGGATTTGCTTTTCCGACATATTTATAATTATTATGACGTGTAGGCAGTACCTATTTATGATTGACAAGCTAGATGTTACACAAACTAAGCAAAGCTTGCAACTAGGACCTGACTATTCGTCTCAGGCTTGCAATTTGCGAACCAGACAGCTGGCAGAATATTTAAATACTTTTTTTGGACTCGGATCTCCTTTGTTCATAAACCGATTTGAAAAAAAAAAAATTTTTCATACAAAGTAATTTATTAAACAAAATAAAATATCTTAAATTAATACTATACTCGTATAAAAAACTTAATCTAAAAGTCAGTCAGAGGAGGGATATGTGGCATATAATGACCACGCTGCATGGCAATGCTAAGCTTTTGACCAAAGTAGATACCAGCATTCTGAAGCCACCATTCTTGCCTTCCAAGCCTGCATTCATCACCTGAAGCCTCCTTTAAACGTTTGGTCAGGTTCACATATAAATCGATTTTTAAAAGCAAATACATTGCCCCTTAGAAATTTAATGAAATTTTCAATTAAATTTCAGTAGTTTGATTTTTAAACCAGAACTCCTACGTAAAACCTTGTTGTGTTTGGGTTTTGGGATTTGGTCGGTTTTTTTAACTGTTAAATTATTATTTTCTCTTTAGGTTTGCACCAACAAGTTCGTTCCTTGCCTTGTGTCTACCAAATAATACTATAGTATAGGTGAGTATACTCACCTTCTACGTTCGTATTGTGTTTGTATTCGCGAGGTGGAACTGAGAAACCGTTCACCGATATTAGAACATAAATTTCATAAGATAAAGCTCTACAAGATTCTAGGAATCAATATTTCGTCTAGACTGAAGTTTCTTTAAAAAAAGCACATTTCAAGTTTTAAACACTTGCTTTTTCTTTGCAGCTCATCCGAAGTTAAGTTAATAAATAAATATCGTAGGACATTACACACAGCGCCATCTGACCCCAAACTAAGCAAAGCTTATACTATGACAGACAGATGACTGATGGATTACTTTCTTTCATTTTTTTTTGTAAATACATACTTATAATAAATACAGAACACCCAGACACAGAACAAACATTTTCTTTATACCTCAAAATGTTTATCCTGGGTGGGAATCGAACCCACGCCAATTGTATGGTATGTCGTCAAAATAAGAAGAACCCTGTGAAGCTGGCTAGTATTGTGATAGTATTATGTTCATGAAAGGTCAAGGACATTTTCCTACGGGACTTGGTGGTAGATTTCCTTAGCAGGAGGTCGTCTAGGTAGGTACCACCGCAGTACCAGATATTCTGCCGCCAAGCAGTAGTGTGTAAACATTACTGTGTTCCGGTTTGAAGGGTACTGCAGCTAGCGAAATTACTGGGCTGTTGAGACTAACCATCGAAAGTCTCGAAGTAATGAGCGCCAAAGCAGCGATGCCCTGGACTTTGCTTTGTTACTCAAAGTTCTGTGTATCGCTGCAATGGTCATGGGCATGCGTTATCTCTTACCATCAGGAGAGCGCATCGATCGTCTCATTACTTTTACATTAAAAAAAAAAAAAAAAACAATTTTTTTGCGGTTCCAGATCCTATCCCAAAGTGAAAGTAGTTCAGATTGATAAGTAGATTACCAATCAGCATCCTTAAGTATTATTACACTTCTCCGGAACACCCTGTATAGTAAGTGAGGCTGCCGGAACACTTGCACTAAAGCGCTTGGTGACACAGGTTGGCAGCTGGGCAAGGCGACGGTCGAAAAGTGTCACGAGCAAGCAATAAATTCTTTACAATGACTTCCTCCACCGAAAACGAAGGGATTCGATCTTATTATTCCGTCGTGACGAAATATGTATGTTTTTTCTGTTAAGCTCATTTTGAGAGTGGTTCTCGTGGTATAGCTTGACTGAGATATTAGCGATGATAGCTCAATGGTTAGTGCAGTCGCTTCACGTGGCGAAAAGCGTGACTTCCGCAACAATAAGCTTGAGCTGCCGGGGAAAGAAAACATCGTGAGGAAACCATAGTATGGTCGTACATGGTGGTGGTGGTACTTTCTAGTACTTGGCTGGCTAGCTACCACCCTCAAGTTCCCTCAAAATCTGCCGCCAAGCATCTAACGGTGTGTTCCGGCACCCTCACTTAAGATCCAATTCCATTCTCGACTAGGTGTGCTTTACCATCTTCGTCCACACTGTCACTTAACATCAGGTGAGCTGTGTTCAAACACCTAGCCTGTCAAACATAATAAAAAAAATGTGGGACCCTTATTTATTTTTCTTTTCCGAAACACCCGGTATGCCAACTACTGAATCATTGTTGATAGCTACGGTTAATTATTCGAAAGTTATTATACATTAAAAGTTTACTCAGTAGCATGACTTTTCGTGTTGCTTCCAAAACTCCATCGAAGCTTTATAGTAAAGTCGCCACTACTTTACTAAAGCATGACTGGACTTGACTGACACGGACTGGAGTTGACTAAGACTGGACTTTCACCATAACTATAGCTAAGAGACAGCAGAAATAACACTTAAGACAAGGCAGTATGGCTTTACAGCTTTAGCCTGCCCGAAGGGGCAAACTAATTTAAAAAAAAACAACTTTTACTTTTTTTCTTGCCGGCTTTTTCGGTGTTGCCACAATTTTAGTTATCTTTTTTTACTCTACTTTATGGTCAAACAATAATGTTGACACGTGTCTTTGACACAAAAATGACAGGCTAGCATTGTCATATATTTTGATTGTTGAATATAACGCTTGGATGAATAAATATATATATCTTGCTCATAAGGTTTCTGTCGGCAACGGCGAAAATCCTCACATAAATAAATATAATCCATACATTGGACGCGAAGGAAAGTACGACTTTATCCTTTAGCAAAATAAAGAGAATGCAATGAATTTCCTGATTCATAAAGAGTCTTTGTGTGTTGCTTACTGAGACGTTCACTGTATGAAAAAATATGACACCGAAAGAAAAAGTATTGTTCACTGTCCTATTTCGACATTTTAATTTTTTTTTGTTTAGGAGATTTAGTTTAAATTTTTCCCGTTATAAGACTGCTTGATTAGACCGAATACTAACTAAACTTGACACTGTTTTACGGTTAATTTTTTTACGCTTGACATACGGTTGTTTGACCATAGCTTACCTGATGTTAAGTGATAGTGTGGTCGAAAATGGTGAACACACCTGGCTTGGAATGAAATTGGCTCACTGTTAGATGCTTGGCGGATGATTTTCAATTCGAATGTTGTAGCTAGCCAGCCGAATATTAGAAAGTACCCTACCACCAAATTCTGGTTTCGTCATATTTTCCTTCGCCACCAGCTTAAGCTCATTATTGAAGTTTGAATCCACGCCCTTTGGCATGTAAACCGACTGTTCTAACTACCGAGCTATCATCGCTACAAATGATGTTTCAAAAACTCTTACAAAACGTTACGATTCCACCCACATCGTACAAAAAGCTATACAATGGGATTTGCTACCCAAAAGGGTAAACAGTAAACACCCTTTAGGGCAGCCGGCACCCGATAGATACAATATGGGTGATCAAACGCAAATCTAATTTTTGAGATAAAAATTAACCACCGTGCGTTACTCTCGTAAAAATTTGAAAGTAACTCTACTGATTTGTTTTTGTTTTGTATCCTGATATATGTACCGAACCTGAACCAGATTGGCACAGGACCGAGGCAGATGGCATGAAAAGAGAGAAGCCTATACCCAGCAGTGGGATAAAGAAGGCTGTGGACGATGACGATGATGATGATGATGATGATATATATGTAATGTGGTTTTAATACAATGACTAACACTGATGAATTCAATAACACTGGTCAACAAAATTTTGTAACAAGAAAAATTCTTATTAATTTTGAATTATACCCTCATTTTAACACCATATACCCTCATTTTAACACCATATTTATTTTGATTCGATCAGGACTAGTTTTTGTGTTATAGCTGCTACCCACAAAATTAACCGTTTTTAAGTTTTATTTTCACATCCAGTGAATTTATTATTTGAAGAGTGTAGTATTTTTGTTTGTTTTCCGTGTTAATTGCTAGTTCGGATTATTTTCAATAGATGGCGTTCGTAGCTGAGCTATCGTTTGACTATTCATTCCGTGCGGAAATGTAAATCTATTTTATTTATTATCTGTTACTAAACAATTATTATTTTACGCGATACGAAATTTAACGGCTCATCCAGTTTGCTAACAAAAAATTGAGAGTAAGTAATCGAGTACCTATATGTGAAATAAAACCACAAAATTTGATTTTAACCACGTCCAAGCTATAAACTTCATTTTGCTGCAGTTAGATGAAAAGCAAATTAACTCTAAACAAAACCTAGGCGGAGCGCGCGAAAAATCCAGTTTCAAAAATACCGCCAAAAATTCTGCGTAGCAAAAAATTTACAAGAATTTTCTGGATTTCCGCAGTAAAAATCATATCCGGCTATTTTTCTGTCGGCATAGGCGAAATTTTTTGTTTTTAGCTGGTAACACCGCACCGCAGGAGAAATGGGCAGGTGTACGATTTCATTTTATTTTTAATGCTTTTATGTCACGTTAGTGGCTCAGAATATAAAAAAAAAAGTTGGTTTGATACACTTCGTCAATCACAGCAGCTAGTTTTTGTTTTACTGATACGGGATTCTTTTGTTTACAGCGTGCGTAGTATGACGACGCGCGCGCGTTGTACTCAGTTTTGATTCCATAAAGAAGGCCACCAGATGTGGCTGAAACTGTAGTAAGAGTTTTATCGACATAATTCAACGAGAGTAATTCCGCATGAGTAAACAAAAATGTGTCGAAACGACGTCAGTTTTCATAATAAAACACATGAGCTAGCTTTTAAATTCAGTCAACTAAACTTGTGAACTAGAATTAGTTAAGTTATCAGGTCTTTCTAGTACCCGGCTGGGTAGCTACCACCCTCAAGTTGCAAAATCTGCCGCCAAGCATCTAACGGTGTGTTCCGCACTTGAGTGCCAGTTCCATTCCAGGCTAGGTGTGCTTTACCATCTTTGATCACAACACTTAACATCAGGTGAGCTGTGGCCAAACACCTAGCAGTATGTAAGATATACCAATGTAAGAGGCAACAATATTTTTTTTTTAATTGCGGTCTTTCGTTAGTCTGCAAAATTGATGCTTCAGATAAGGAACTCAAAAGTGCATAAATGAATTTAAAAAATTTCCATATTTTTTTTTTTTTACATTTTGTTTTTTCGACTTTCCCGTAATTTGATTATAAAATGATTTCCAAGAGAAGTTGGCAAACTTGTGAATATTACATGCAATCATTTTATAAGCTGGCAAGATTACTTCCGCGTATACATTTATAACGCTTGTTAAAAAGTTGAAAATGAAATGAAATCTGAAATTATTTTACTAGTGGAGATTTTTTTTAAATTACAAATTGGCTGGCTTTTGACCGCCATCTCGCCTGATGTTAAGCAAAGATGCGGTCTATGGTGGAGCACGCTTGCCTAGAAGAAACCGATTCACTCGCGACTTCAAAGCACCCAGATTGTATCTATCAGGGAACACCCACTCAGGCAGCAAATCCCATTTCTTAGCAATTCGCACGATGCATGATGAATACTTTTATAAAATAATATATAAATTTACAATTTAACAAATCCGACTCCATGCTCCTTAGGCCAACTAAACGCACTGCTCCAACGAAACAGCGAGGTTTCGGAGCAAACGAAAATATCATCGATGTATACAATTTTAGATTTTTGTTGATTTTTTAATCTTGATCTCGAAATGCTCGACCGATTTCGATAAAATGTATACGGAATCACCTCTGAAGTATGATCTACCAAGCAAAAAAAGAATCATCAAAATCGATTTATAATAGGTGGAATGCCCGCGTAACATTCATACAAAAAAACATTCCTACAGTCGAATTGATAATCTTTTTTGAATCGGTTAAAAATGAAAAAAAAAAAACAATTATTAACAATGCCTGGTGAAAATTCGAAAAACTAAATGTTTGTTTATTATTTCGCGAGAGAACGTTGACAGCTTTCGTAGTCAGGCTGTAGCGTACTTGAAACAGTGTCAGGGCATGATCGCTGCATATTATTAATCAGAATGCAACGAGCGCGCACTTCTGCTGCAAATTCAAATGAGATGGTTATCTTTCTGTAAACATTTCCCTGGAAATACTGTTTGGAGTGCTACTTGTTAATCTGGGCCTTATAGCTGTATTGCAAAGGGACAATTTGATTACTAATGGGAATCGGTATTTTGTTCATATGGAATTTTTGCCCGGCGAGAAAACAATGTTCATTATTTAAAATAAATGAATATCCTAGGGCATTTCCCACAATGCCATTTAGCACAGTTTGTTCTTTTTTGTTCTTCCTGATTTCTATTTTTCCTAAACAACACCAGTATCGGACCAACATAACAAAAAAAAGTAGGTCGAGCCATTGATTTGTACATGTTTGTGTATATATATAAAACTAGCTGCCATGCTCGTGCAATGCCATCTACCGCATCATAATTTTATTTAAACCATCATTGCACCCTCAAATTTACACAGAAAAATTCATGAAAATCGGCCGAGGTATTTTCGAGCTTTTTGGGAGACTGAAGTAGATTGAACAAAAGTTCATTTGTATAGAAAATAGAAAGAAAAATATCTTAGGGTATCTCTGCAATACTATGCATTCTATATTGATAATTATGAGTGTGCGTGTATGTGAGTGAGTGCGTGTGGAAACTCAAATCACAATAAATTTACACGTAAACAAAAAAGATTTAGTCTCTATAACTATAAACTAGCCTTATCTAGGTTTACCTAAAACGCAATGCTGCTTGCATTTCGTGTTTCACGCTGTTTTTGATGGTAAAAGTTTTATTAAAATTTCAGTAGCATACACTGCTTTTGGTATAAATTGAAACTAATTCAGGTTTGTACGTATTTCAGGATAAAATACTTATGAAGAAATTTGAAAGATATTGAACAAAATAAACTTCATACTTTGTGTATTAAAAAACATACCTATTTTAGAGTACCATCATATCAAAAAATCCTCAACATTATTTACACCGAATTAATTTAGCACTGAACCAAAAAAAATTATCTCTGACATCGTGAGGAAACTATAGCATGGTGGTAGGGTACTTTCTAGTGCTCGGCTGGCTAGCTACCACCCTCAAGTTGAAAATCTGCCGCCAAGCATCTAACGGTGTGTTCCGGCAGCCTCACTTGAGAGCCAGTTCCATTCCAGGCTAGGTGTGCTTTATCATCTTCGACCACACCTTCACTTAACATCAGGTGAGCTGTGGTCAAACAACTAGCCTGTCAACCATTAAAAAAAAACTCTGTGGTGACGAGCATTGACATTAACATTGACAGTTGTATCGTAAGTGACAGTGACGTTTATGAATATGAGACGTGGGTTATTGACACCGGAGCGATACGGAGGTAGACACATACACACATATACTCGTCACTCGTCACCGCAGCTGTCTTGATTTGGTGTACTTAATAACGAAATAGTAAAGCAAACCAAGTGATAATAAGCTTATCATTGTTTTATTTCTGAGGCAGAAGGCTATAGGCCTTTGTACTATTTGTAATAAAAACATTACGTGGCGCAGTTATAAAATAAGTAAGTGGGGTATAATTTTGTTTAAAACTCGTTACCCTTTCGCTTGGTTTCAAAACATTGTAAAGTAACCCCAATCAATGTAACCTCCTTGTAACTTTGCAATGTAATTTCGCATACTTTCCGCGGCGCATTGCCAAAACTTGAGTTTGGCTTCGATAAATACATCACAGGACACGAAGTTCAAAATAAAACATTGTAAACATTTTTTAGTACCATTCAGAATTAAAAGTAAATTATGTACTGGATAAATTAATTACAGATATCTACATTGATTATAAAGAGGAAAGATTTGATTGTTTTGTTTGTTTGTATTGAATACGCTCCGAAACTACTGTTAACTACTACTTAACAATTATTTCATCATTAGAATGCTACGTTATCACTGAGTGACATTGGCTATATTTATATTGTTAATAGAGTTTTGTTTTCCCGTGCGAAGCCGGAGCGAGCTGCTAGTGGTAAAATAAGTGCGTCGAGCGGGCCTAGTTCATATTCATTTTAGCTTTAATTTTTGTATACTAATCTCGTAATGTTAATTTATATTGCTTCGTATTTATGCGTAGTTAAGACTGAATATTATTTTTAAATCCAATCATGTTATCAAATAAGTGATTGTGTTGTCTTTGTGTTGTAGTGAAACATGAGTTTTTGTGTCGCTTCCAAAACTCCATCGAAGCTTTATAGTAAAGTTACCACTACTTTACTAAAGCATGACTGGACTTGACTGACACGGACTGTATTTGACCAAAACTGGACTTTGACTTTAACTTTAGCTATGAGGACACTTATTTAACTTTTGAAACTTGAAAATATGAAATACTTGACGCTGGCAAATGCTCAAAACGCGACGCCAAAATCAAAGAAAAAAGTCTGTAATAAAAAAAAACTAAAGCTATATTGTCACTTACAGTACCAAAACACCACATAATGTTAGTTATTTTTTTGTGTACTGACATAAAATGAAAATAAATGTAATTTGGTAACATGTCCTGTAGTTGATTCATTGAAGCGATTGAATGAAACAATATTTTACCTCCGCACCAAACTTTCACGGCATTATAGAGATCAAAAGAGCGAGTACCTAATGGTTGTGACGTTTCACCTCGTTCAAACTGGAAAGGGGGGCAACAAACCAGCAAACCACAAAAAATATTTTCAAAAACTGCGCGGTCTGCCCTCGCATTTTTTGGTAACTTAATAAAAATTAAGTATCTGAGAATGGTTTTAAGAGAATTTTTGGCATTATATTAAATTGTTTTCAGGGGCTGTGGTTAGGGTTGCCAAAATTGTTTGGTCTGAACATAGTATTTAAAAAAAAGCTATATGAAATAAAGTATAGTATTTTAGTTCAGAAAATAGACTAAGTTATATTTTTTAGACGCACATGCACGTACTTCTGTCGAACGAAAGTCGCGTTCAATTTTTTTTAATTTTACTAGTTTTAGTGCTGCATAATATAAACATAAATAATTAAAATATAGTATTGTCGCGTACTATATATTTCTTCAACAGTATTATAGTACGGAGTCCTGAAATACAGTATAATACTATACATAATAGTACGGTTGGAAACCCTAGCTGTGACTAACCAATGTGAGTAAAAACAATGTTAACACGGCCCCTAACGGTGACAGACGTGAATAATGAAATCGCTTTTTTTTCTTCGTTGGTATAAAATAATTCACTTACAAATACAGACATTTATCATCTTGTGTATAATTGACATTGACATAAATAGACAGAAGAAATGAAGTTTTTATTTTGTAACACAAAAACAAACAAACAGATACAGTTACTTAGTGGTATGAACAGCGCTGGTCTTTCGATGAGCCCTTGTAAGTAAGGCTAAATAGGAAAAAATTATAAAGGCAAGACATTTTAAACTTCAAAATAAAACAAGGCTTTAATCATAAAGCGTGTTAACCCGAAAGGCACTCATTGTATTCATTTTTATCATGGGCTCAACGCAGAAGAAACAACGAAAACAAAATAAGCTGTTCCAAACTTTCGGTCAAAGATTAATAAACCTTTTTTAACTGGTTTAAAAAGAGAAATTCTGTTTCTTCTTCTTCTTTAATTTTGGCGTCGCATTTTGAGCATTTGCCAGTGTCAATACATTTTCAAGTTTCATAAGTTGCTTGTAGCTATAGTTAGAGCCAAAATTCAGTCTTGGTCAAGCCCAGTCCGTGTCAGTCAAGTCCAGGCATGCCTTAGTAAAGTAGTGGTGACTTTACTTTTAGCTTCGATGGAGTTTTGGAAGCAACACGAAAAATCATGTTTCACCACATTATATCGTTTTCCACCACTCTCACTTCTAACTGGGCTGGGCGGGGCGACACGACTTTTTCCGCGTTTCCGCCAAAACTCCCGAGATTCTGTTTTCGACTGTCCCGTAACCGTATGCCAAATAGAGAGTTATTGCACAAATTGAAGCTAGATGTGTGAAATGTCCTCTAATATTTATTTATTCTTTATTTCTTTTTTGTTGACAAAAAAATTGTTTATACAGCTGACCTTCTTTGAATTTCAGAACGGGAATAGTTTTTTTTTTTTTCTAAATGTCTTTCATAATGAGTATGTAAGTAAATTGTACAACTTTACTATTTAATGTACTTATACTAATGTTCAGTGGGCACGATGAAAGATCTCAAGTTATTGGCATTGCGGTTTTCGCGTAACCCAGTATAATTTTGGCTAGATTGTCTGCGGCAAATACTGCAGGTGGCCATTTCCATATTCTATTGATTCAGCCACGTCTGCATATCGAAGCTCGGAATCAATATGTATATCGATAGCAATTCTTATGAGAGTATCATAGCGTTGAAGTGTTCTGCAAATTACGCTAATCTACAGTGTTGCTAGTTTATTTGTAGAACAATAGTCTGTACTGTAATATTTTTTGTAATGCTATCGTTATCACACTCTAAAATTCTAAATAGTAGTTATAGTTAGCTAAATTCTTTGTTATTTTTAAGCAAAATTTACACAAAATAATATGTTTTTGTCCCAGAAAATTCTAGTAAAAATGCACTCGGTCTCTAAGATATAAGCCTTGTGCTTAGTTTACTTGGTGATAGATTTCCTTAGCAGGAGGTCGTCTAGGTAGGTACCACCACAGTACCAGATATTCTGCCGCCTAGCAGTAGTGTGCAAACATTACTGTGTTCCGGTTTGAAGACTACTGCAGTTAGCGAAATTACAGGGCTTTTGAGACTAACCATCTAGTCTCAAAGTAATGAGTGCCAAAGCTGCGATGCCCTGGACTTTGTTTTGCTACTCAAAGTACTGTGTATCGCTGCAATGGTCTTGGACAGGCGTTGTCTCTTACCATCAAGAGAGCGTCTCGATCGTTTTTACATAAAAAAGTCCGTCAGAGGAGGGATATGTGGCCAGAATGCTGGCAGTATTGTCACGCTGGATGGCAATGCTAAGCTTTTGACCAAAGTAGAAACCAGCATTCTGGTCACCTAAAGCCTCCTCTAAACGAAATTTGTTTCAAACAATTTGATTTCCTCCAAGTTTTGAAATGCAACACTGCATTAAGATTAAGTTGATAGAATATAGAGCAACTCCTTGACGTGGGAATCGCTTTGTTAGCTCAAACTTCGCCGTAACGTCAGCGCCGCGACGCTTGGCTTACGTTTCTATCAACGGTACGAGGTATTAATACGCAAACGCAAAGATATGGATATTGCTTATAGTCGGTGCGTACAAGTTTATGTAGATATACTTAACTTTTTGGAAACTATCCAATATCTATGATTTCCGTTTACTTTAAGATGAGTAGATAATACACAGAATTCATATACAATGCAGGCGTGATGGTGGTCAAACGTGAGCCTGTTATTTTTGTTTTGTTATTTGTATGTTGATATTTTGAGAAGAGTTATTTGCAGAGTAGTTTGTTGTTTGAATTTTTTATTTCGTTTTGTTTATTTGTTCTTGGTAATTTGTTATGTTTGTTTTGTTTCACCGACAAGGGCTCACCGGAAGACCAGCGCTGGTCATACTAATTTAGTGTGACCAGTATTATGCTGAGGTGAGCCCCTATTTTGTAACTGTTTGTCTCTATTTCTTGTTATTTTTGTTTTTTTTTTGTATTGTTGCAAAATAAAATTATTTTCTTTCTTTCTTTCTTTCTTTACAAAGTGTTTTGTTAGTTACCAGTCCATTATTGATAGATTGTAATATGCATATTGCTAGTATTGTACCCATAAAACTGTTCATCCCTCCATCCAATCCATCGAAAGTCTCAAAGTGATGCCCTGGACTTGGTATTGTTACTCAAAGTTCTTTGTATCGCTGCAATAGTCATGGACAGGCGTTATCTCTTACCATAAAGAGTGCGTCTCGTTCGTCTCATTACATTTCATTTGATTTTAATTGAATTCAATCGCAAACCATGAATGGTATTTTAATATTTATGTGATCGATAGTATCGTACTATCGATCACATAACATGTTTGAGTACTATTGTATAAATATGTCGAAAGTATAGTACTAACGATGGCATATAACGTTTTATTTCCATTATATAAATATATCGATAGTACCGTACTATCAATAGCATGAAATGTTTGAATACTATTCTAAAAATATATCGATAGTAAAGTACTACAACTAAGTACTAGTACGTACTAACTAGTAGTAAGCAGGTACTACGTACTATGTGTTTTATTTTTTATTTTTCTTATTAGTGTTACATCTCCCGTCTGTTTCTTATGTTATCTATCGTGTTTTTCTTTTCTTGGTTGTCTGAGAGAGATCTCTGTTAGCTTTGTAGCGATGATAGCTCAGTGGTTAGTGCGGTCGCTTCGCATGCTGAAGGGCGTGGGTTCAAACCCCAACAATGAGCTTGAGTTGCCGGTGAAGGAAAACATCGTGAGGAAACCATAGCATGGTGGTAGGGTACTTTCTAGTACTCGGCTGGCTAGCTACCACCCTCAAGTTGAAAATCTGTCGCCAAGCATCTAACGGTGTGTTCCGGCAGCCTCACTTGAGAGCCAGTTCCATTCCAGGCTAGGTGTGCTTTACCATCTTCGACCACACTTAACATCAGGTGAGCTGTGGTCAAACAACTAGCCTGTCAGCTATTAAAAAAAAAAAAAAAAGCGATAAGGCCGCCACTTGTGGCACTAGTTCATAAAGTTCTTTTGTCCTCTGTATATTTTTCTGTTTATGGTGTGCACAATAAAGAGTTTTATTTATATACTATTATTTATTGATAGTTAGTTAGTGGCGTGTCTTGGGAGAGGCCTATGTCCAGCAGTGGACTAGTATAGGCTGATGATGATGATGATGATGATGATTTATTGATGGCATACAATGCTTGAATACTGTTGTATGGTACTATCGACAGTTTAAAATATTTGAATACTATTAAAGGATTGAATCTCAATGATCGCTCAGCTAAATAACGCGTGTGGAATAATTAAGATATATTACGTGTGACTTCCGAACGGTAAACTTTGCAAAATTATTAGTTCAAAGTTTAATCTAGTTAGTGCAACTTTGCTTCCACATATTCGACGACGGTTAGGGTCGAAGATATTCAAAACTATGGAGGTTATATGTTCTCCTAAATGAAGCAGGGAATTAACTCAAGATTTTTTTTTAGATGAAATAAAAGAATAAAAAGTTGAAGAAAGAATTGACCTGAGAGTTGAAAGACCAAATAAAAATGTTTAAATTTATTATGTTTAATTATACGCAAAAAAAAATGTACCGGAATTCAACCAGAACTTATGGCGACTTAGACAAACGTTCTACTACTAAACCTTATAAATTACAAATTATACATCTTTTTTGTGTTGTCAATGTCCTAAGTTTTTGTTGCTTAATTAAAGTTTGTGATACTGTAACAAAGTGTTTGTGATATCGTAACAAAAGTTCGAATTGTTCATTGAAAAAAAAAAGTTTTTAAACAAAAGTTTTTTTTCTTTGGTTTTGGCGTCGCATTTTTAGCATTTGCCAGTATCAAGTGTATTATATTTTCAAGTTTCAAAAATTCAGTAAGTTGCCTCGTAGTTATAGTTAAAGTCAAAGTCCAGTCTTGGTCAAGTCCAGTCATGCTTTAGTAAAGTAGTGGCGTCTTAACTATAAAGCTTCGATGGAGTTTTAATAGCAACACGAAAAGTCATGTTTCACCACATTATACCATTTTCCAACACTCGCGCTTGTAATTCGGCACTTTATGAATAAAACGCTACCATTTTTATGCATAAACATTCGACAAAACACTAGTTTTGGAAAAAAATACAACGGGGCGACACGACTCTTTCTGCGTTCCCGCCAAATGTCCACAAAGAGTTTGTAACACTGTAACAGAGTTAGTAATAACATAACAAAGAGTTTGTGACTCTACAACAAAAAGTTTTTCAACAGGAATAAATCCTGTGCAACTTTTAATCAAAGCACTTTATCTAGGCCAGTTTATTGTACAAACCGAGTACCGAGGTAACCATTTAACTCGCCGGGTCAAAACCGACACTGGTCACTAGCGAAAGGAAAAAGGAACGTAACACCACACTGCCAGCATTAACAGGAATATAGTACGAAATAAATAGTACTGGAAATAACATGACAATGTAATATTTTTCTTTTATTTTCTGAGCTCAGAATCAACACCGATATTAAAATGTAGTAAATGCTTTATATAATTTCTGGTAGCCCCTGCGACACAAGTTTTCAGTTAGTTCAGGTTACACAAAATGCTATTAATTGATTGATTTAGGCGTTACTTTGCAGAAGTTCATTTTAAGTGTTTAATTTTATTTCCGCTTAACAGTTATTTCGGTTCCAATATTATATATACATGATCATCATCATCAGCCTATCGAAGTCCACTGCTGGACATAGGCCTCTCCCAAGACACGCCACTCAGCCCGATCTTCGGCTTATCGCTTCCATTCACCGCCAGCTGTCCTACGTATATCGTCACTCCATCGAGTCTCAAGGCATCCTACGCTACGTTTGCCAATTCGCGGTCTCCACTCTAAAACACGTCTACCCCAGCGATTGTCGGTTCTGCGACAGATATGTCCAGGCTATTTTCACTTAAGCTTGCTAATACGCTGAGCTATGTCTGTGACTTTAGTTCTTTGGTGAATTACTTCGTTTCGGATACGATCCCTCAGAGAAATGCCGAGAATAGCTCTTTCCATAGCTCACTGAGCGACTTTGAACTTAGGCATCATTCCCGCTGCGAGTAGTTAGATAATATTATACAACAAATTTATAAATAAAGAAACAAATATGTCTACTAGCGACTTTACCGCTAAAAGCAATCTCTTCCAGGTTATAGGGCGAGTAGAATTTACGACTATTCATTGATCGCTAAAATGTGGTATGGTTTTGACCGTTTCTATTCGCTCTACATCGTTGTGAAAAACTGCTTGTATTTTTCCCTTGCAAATCCGCGCTTGCAAGGTCGTAACTTACTTTTATCTCCGCCGACCGAGCATTGCCGGGTTGCTTTGAGCACTGCAGGTGTTAGAAGGACACCAGTGTATTTATAGTGCAGCTATTTTTTTAATTTATAAGAACTGCTGACGTGTTGAATTCTTTACCCGCGTCTGTGTTTCCTTAGCTGTATTAATTATTCTGATTCCTAGGTATATCAAAACTAGCGTCGACGCAAAATGTTCATTTTGATCATGAGATTGTTTTTTGGTGTAAACTGCACCTTTATAGGAGATCACAAATCAAAGTCAGTCAATGAGCACTGAACTAATAGTTCTTTAGACCTGAACTAATAATATTCTTGGTGGTAGATCTCCTTAGCAGGAGGTCGTCTAGGTAGGTACCACCGCAGTACTAGTTATTCTGCCGCTAAGCGGTAGTGTGTAAACATTACTGTGTTCCGCTTTGAAGGGTACTGCAGCTAGCGAAATTACTGGGCTGTTGAGACTAACCATCGAAAGTCTCAATGTAATGAGCGTCAAAGTAGTGATGGCCTGGACTTTGTTTTGTTACTCAAAGTTCTGTGTATCGCTGCAATGGTCATGGACAGGCGTTATCTCTTACCATCAGGGGAGCGTCTCGTTCGTCTCATTACTTTTTACATTAAAAAAAAGTACTATTAGATACTAAACTAGTACATTTCTCTAGTTGTACTAGTACGGGCCGCTCCGCTCAGTAAATGATTAAGCACAAGTCTAGATTTTAGAGATGCCCTTACTATTAGCACAGACTATCTATGGAATAGATATGTACCCACACCGCGAGTTTTCCGGATCGATTTACATCGTAAACAGGAGCTTATCTAGAGCGGAACGTGGCCCATTATTTCTCATTTATCTGTAAAGTTATGTTGCATGAATTACCTTAAATATGGACCCTGTTTTTTACTTGGTAATCGAACGTTTTCTGGGAATATAATTCCGAATCTTATCTTTATATTGTCTGATGAATTTTGATAGGTACATTATGATAATGTCAGTGTTTTATGTCAATTGAAAATAAGTAAATAAAACAGGGCTGTATGATTAGGGTGTACTTTGCCGAAAGGGAAATTTATGAAAAACTTTTACGAAATCATAAAAATATATAAATAAATATCATAGGACATTACACACAGCGCCATCTGACCTCAAACTAAGCAGAGCTTGTGCTACGGAAGACAGATAACTGATAGAATACTTAAATACTTTTTTTTGTGGTAAATACATACTTATAATACATACAGTACAGTAATGTAGCAAGACATTTCACACAGCGCCAACTAGCTTTAAACTTGTACTATGGGAACCAATATACGAGTATAAGGGCATACAAGATAAAGATAATTTCATTAACCGGTTGAAATGAATCCTGCAAGCCAAATGCTATTACACTCTTGACGCATTTTTTAAAGATGACAATATTTAGAATGACCAACTAATCTTCTAATTTTATTTTGTATTATTTAATATCTACATTTATGATATATATATTTTTTTATGTAAGAAGTAATGAGACGAACGAGACGCTCTCCTGTTGGTAAGAGATAACGCCTATCCATGACCATTACAGCGATACACAGAACTTTGAGTAACAAAACAAAGTCCAGGGCATTACTGCTTTGGCGCTCATTACTTTGAGACTTTCGATGGTTAGTCTTAACAGCCCAGTAATTTCGCTAGCTGCAGTATTCTTCGAACCGGAACACCGTAATGTTTACACACTACTGCTTAGCGGCAGAATATCTGGTACTGCGGTATATCAGGGAAACGAAAAATCGTATAATTTGAGATATTTATTTATTGTTTCTAGACTAAAACGGCACAGTATGCTAATTACAATAGTCCTTAAAATAATATTAAAATAGGTATTCAGGTGTGAGATGTCACACTGCCGTTGCAAGTGGACGATATACGAACCCCGAAAACATTACACTCCTTTTTAGGGCAGTCGTGTAAAAAAGGGATATTGTCACGTCATATTGAGGAAAAACTATCACTGGATTTAAAAAAAAAACAGTCAAAGAGAGTTTTAAATCGGGCACATTGAAATCGGAGTGTAAAATAGCTTTTTGAATACATTCCAACGATTGGTGCTATATTGAATCGTAAATAATAGATTTTTGAAAAGCATCGAATACTTTCCTGTTATGAACTGAAGGATATAAAAAGTAAAACAAAATGTGTCGGAACATCAGGATTTTGATGAGAATATAAAGAGTTATACGTTTCGCCTGGCCTTTTGTGTGTCTCTGTTTGTTTGTTTTTGTTTTTGGGCTTGTTACAAAATAAAATGACTTTTATAAATGACTTTTTCCGCGTTCCCGCCAAAACTCAAAAGTGCTCTCGGTTGTCTTGAAAAACGCGATATCACGAGGATACCACGTGTTAAATATCAATTGCCAAATCATCTTCAACGTGACAACTAAACTTATCACCTTGTAAACTTACATTTTTTGGAACATCCTGATAAGTTTCCCTTATTTTTACAAACTAATGTTGACCCACTGCTTTGGGGCGTAGTCGAGTTATGTGGGATTGTCTGGAAGCCCCAACCGTGTGGTCTTCCTACATGTGGTGCTAGACAGATATCCCAAAAACAAGGAACAGCGGTATGGTTTCCCCATCACCAGACATATAGCTTTTCACACAAAGTATTTTTTCACCGATTAACATCAGCGACAACGTGAACAAAATTTAAGCAAAGGGATTTCTTTAATTTTTTTTTTTTTAATTTAATGTGTCGTGATGGCTCAAACCTCAGGACCTCCAATTCCCAACAAAGCTTCCGAACGCTAAGTATATTTAAAAAAAATATCTGTAATCAAAGATCATTGTTATTTTTTTTGTTTAAACTACAACGGCTTACCGGAAGACCAGCGCTGGTCATACCACTTAATATGACCAGCATTATGCTGAGGTGAGCCCCTATTCTGTAACTTTTGTCTGTCTCTGTTTGTCTGTTTTTGTGCTTGTTACAGAATTAAACGTTTTTTCTTTCCTTCTTTTCAATTGAAACAAATATTCACTCAAGTTCCTACATCTATTAGGTATAGATGAATCGGTAACAAGCTTTCATTACATATAACGAGAGACGAAGGTACTGACAACCTGACAAGGTCGGCAACTCTATACGCTGCCACAGATTACATGGCAGTCACCATCAGGATGTAAACAGAATCCTTATCTTACCACGCACGAGTAGCTTCCACATCGAAGTTCCTACACACCTGACTGTAGAGACGGCCTTTATATAGTTAGGCCGGATACCCGACTAAAAAAGTTGCCGAATAAACAAATTAACAAATACTAGGTCATCATGAAAATTAAGAACTGGAAGCTGTAATACAGGATTTCTGTACAATTTTAATGCTCAATGCTTTTTGCTATTAAAAATTTAATTAGTTTTTAAAATTAACGTTTGGATTTGAATTTGTTAAACCAAGTTTCAAATAGAGTAAAGTTCAATTTATGTTAAGTTTTTTTGTTACATAATATAGGCTTGCGTTTACTACTACGATAATAATAAGATAAATAGTTAAAATTCAAATAATTATATGTCATTAAAACAATAAATAAATGCATGTTATATTACGTTTTGTAATGTCAGAAATAAAGGCTTTTGATCTCGCCTGATGTTAAGCGAAGATGCGGTCTACGGTGGAACACGGTCGCCTAGAAGAAACAGATTCACGTGCGATTTGAAGGCCACCAGACTGGTAAGTAGGTCGTACCAAGTATTAAAGACGCGCAGAAATAATATGTACTTATTATATAATTAGACAACGGCAAATTAAGATAATGCAGACAAATTCTTATTCACTTTTAAAATCAAAAATTTGAGAGCAAACATGACCGGACAAAATATGCCGGATAACTACATCGTCTCTACACAATATCTTCCGATATGTTATTCATGCAGCGATACTAGTAAACATATAAAGTACAGGATACATGTACAAGATACAAGCGAAGGACGCGCAAAATCTTATTAGGCATTTGCTTCTCTCCCAGGAGATCTCTATATTACAGGATTTCTACTCTTATTATTTATTTAACCGTGGGGACGAAGCGCTCGGCGATGACACAGAAAAAATTACATAATTTAAAACAAATAAGCAAATTGAAAACTTGATACTGGCTAATGCACAGAAAGTGCGACGCCAAGTCCTCCTCGGAGGAATAAGAAAAAAAAAGAAAATTCAACTAATTATTAATTGAACCTAGTGAAGTGACTTTAAGCTACATTTCATGAATTTTTTTTGTTGAAAGTATACCTTACTAAAATCACTCTAATATCATAAAGACAAAAAGTTTATGAGTGTGTTTGTATGTTTGTTATTAATTCACGCTCAAACGGCTGGGCCAACTTTGATGAAATTTATTATGGAGGTAGCTGGTGGTGGTGGAAACCACGGACCGGCAAACGCAGCGTAGGACGTCCACCCACAAGTTGGACAGACGACCTACTAAAGACTGCTAATGCGAGCCGCTTCCAACCGGACTTTGTGGAAGTCAATAGGCGAGGCTTATGTCCAGAAGTGGACGTCCTACGGCTGAAATGATGATGACGATGATTAGCAGGAAAGACAGACAGTTATAGAAACAAAGTCCAATAATCAACGTTGAGGCACGAAGTTCTAAAATTTGTCAAGTGATCATTATTACAGACCTCTTCCATCGCTTCATATCACTTATTTCCGTCGATCTGGCTGTTTAATTGAACCTTTGATTCAGAACTAATTGCTTATGCAGCTGCCAACTTTGTCAGTTAACTTTCTCTTTGAAGCTGGCCATTTAACTAATGCTTTGCCAGTCACTGGTAAACTAATGTTTCGGTAGGATGACTTCGTTCAGCATTGTTTCGTCTTCACGGGGAAGTTGCGAAGCGATCTCTTGCAGTATTCGATAGATTAGTTGAACGTTTAAACTGATTTGTGTCTGATGCAATTGCATTCAGAACTAGTTAGTATGTAGTAATCGTAACATTGTGAGGAAATAAGAAGTGTTGAAAATAAGAAATTGTCTATCTCGCAGGTAAACAATTATTATACAATAATATAATACATAAGACTAAATACTATTACTATTTATATTGTAGTTATTTTAATTAGATTTTTGTCAAATTATATTTTAAAGTTTATGTCAAATTAGTTCTAGATATCAAGTAAGATTAGGTTTTTAATTATTAAGTTGTTGTCAAGTTAGTTAAATTTAAGTCCTCATCACTGTTGTAACTGGAACGACTATTAAGCGGAAATAAACTAAATATGTACCTTGAATATTCAAAATGAACTTCCGCAAAGTAACGCCTGAATCAATCAATTATATAATACATACGTCGTAAGACATTTTACCAAGCGCCATCTAGCCCCAGGATAAGCAAAACTTATACCATGGAAACCAGGTAACTGATAAATATTGGTTTTGACGGGAACGCGGAAAGAGTCGTGTCGCCCCGTTGTATTTTTTTTCAAAACTTGACTTGTTTTGTCGAGTGTTTATTCATAAAAGTAGTGGTGCTTTATTCATAAAGTGCCGAATCACAAGCGCGAGTGTGGGAAAATCATACAACGTGGTGAAACATGACTTTTTGTGTTGCTTCCAAAACTCCATCGAAGCTTTATAGTAAAGTCGCCACTACTTTACTAAAGCATGACTGGACTGGACTTGACAGATACGGGCTGGACTTGACCAAGACTGGACGTTAACTATGACTATTGACTATAGCTAGAGGCCATTTATGTAACTTTTGAAGCTTGAAAATATAAAACACTTGACACTGGCAAATGCTCAAAATACGACGCCAAAACCAATGAAAAAAAACTGATAAATAACTTATATACTATTTTTTTTTTCTTTTTTTATTAATATTAGGGAAATTAACAACTAGTTACAAACTTATTTACCTATAGAAATGTATAAGGCTAATTAAAAAATTCCACAAAAAACAAACAGTACACCCAGAGACAGAACAAACATCGTTATTTAAATAAATATCTGTCCTGGTTCGATCGAAATTTGGTATTCTAAATTTGTATTTGTTGTCTTCAAGCACAAACTTTTTACTTAAAATAGTTTCAAGTTGCACTTGAATGCCTCTAGCTATTGGCATACCTCTATAGCGCAGCAAAGCACGTCTGAATTTTTGCCGACTATCTGAGTACGTCACGTCTGAGCTCCTTTACACGTTAGTGATGGGACAACGTGCACAGAAAACATTATCGGTGTTTATAAAAAAAAGTTGTGGAATACGGGAGCTTTTGAGTTAGAACACGTGTTGGAGATGAAGTAGGTATAAGGAAAACTACGGGTACTACGGGTAATACCTATTTTTGGTAACGTTGTTTATTTTTCTATTTGTAGTTTATTTATTTATGACGAATACCATGTTTGTTGTCTAGGTATCCTGAATGTATGTAATGCGTAGATCTACCACCTAGTTAGTCTACCACTGGATGGTAATCTCTTTAACAAGAGGTATGTACTAGCGCAATGAAAAAATAAAAAATCTTAAAAAAAAAGTTATAAAGAAGTAAAATCATTTTCTTTCTTTCTTTTAGTGTTAGATATAATATTCTACCGCCAAGCAGTAGTATATAAATAAATATAATATATTATACAAGGTATATAAACATAAAAATAATGAAAGTACAATATTTTATTCAATGGTAAAAAAAGGTACTACAAGCTAATTGTAACTGAAATAACGGCTAGTGTGTATTGCTACACGCTAAACGTTATTTTTTTAAATTTAATTTTTGACAAATTAACCGAATCAACAACATTTTAAATTTAATTCAAACACAGAATTTTTTTTAATTTAATTTTTGACTATTTAACCGAATCAACAAAATTTTAAATTCAATTAAAAATACATTTTATCGATATTAAAAAGTCACGTCACTAAAGCCACTAATCGCCTGCTTATAATTATAGGTTATCCCGCGCATGATTTCACAGACTTCATGCCTCTTCATTCTTTCCTAGCCCCCATCGTAATTAGTTACCCTTTGACTTAAAATTCACCCTTCCCTTCCGTGTAATAAAGCTGAAGTTTGGTTGCCGAAAAAGTTTCAGCTTTCAATGACTCTAGACTGGGGAGCCTATTCATACAGTGTGGCGTCAGATTTCACCAGATATTTCGCGACACTTTTTATTTTCAGCTGGTGGACGAATTTTGTGGAGTTTGGAGCGCGCTTGGCACGAGTCATCGGACTGATGAATAGACTGCATTCGAACTTTTAGGCTTTTAAAAATAAGAGCTTTGCGAGTTATTGATGTTTCGGTAAAGTTAGTTCTGGTAAATGTGACTGTTGATTTCAGTTAATTTATTTCACTTGGTGGTAGATCTCCTTAGCAGGAGGACGTCTAGATAGGTACCACCGAAGTACCGGTTATTCTACCGCTAAGCAGTAGTGTGTAAACATTGTTGTGTTCCGGTTTGAAGGGTACTGCAGCTAGCAAAATTACTGGGCTGTTGAGACTAACCATCGAAAGTCTCAAAGTAATGAGCGCCAAGCAGCGATGCCCTGGACTTTGTTTTGTTACTCAAAGTTCTGTGTATCGCTGCAATGGTCATAGACAGGCGTTATCTCTTACCATCAGGAGAGCGTCTCGTTCGTATCATAACTTTTTTACATTAAAAAAATTAAATTGCGCAAATTATTACTAGGCCACGCAGAAAAATTAAAAAAAAACTTTTTAGATGTAATTAGATGTAAGTTAGATGTAAAAAATTAAACTAATAAAAGTAATACAAAGTGTTATGTGTTTAAACATATTTGAAAATTTGAAAGCTATAAATTAGTCTCAAACATATTTTATATTTCATTTCTGTATTCTATCATTTTTTTTCAATTACAATTAACATACGATTCGAAGAATGGTGACAACAATAAATTCATTGAAAAAATATTCCCAAACGATTCCATTTTCACAAAATAACAAAAAAAAAACACTTATTCGGTTTAATTTAACCGTGCCTTTAATGCGTTTCTTTTTAATTTCACTTGTAAAGAGCGGAAGCTTGACGCTTCGGTCTACGCATGAGCGCGTTCATTGTCAAAATTACGAAAAGGACATCAAAAGATGAACCAAATTACCTACTCCACGTTACTCACATAATAATGTACATGCATTATTTAAATGAGAGGAAATTTCTTAAATCTGATATGGAAGTGCGTAGAATGGAACGGAGATCTATTGTCGTTAGGCTTAAGTTAAGTTAGAAGCGTTCCATTAAACGTGACTAAAAATAGAGCATAGAGTGAAATGACATTTCGCTGTCAGATTAAGATTTTTTTTTTGCGGCTTGTCAAGGATGGTAATAAAACTGTTTTTTCGCATAATTAGCTGGATGTTTAATCACAGCTCGCCTAATGTTAAATAACTGTAAAATAAGATTTAATTGCCATTTTAGCTCATTTGGTTCACATAATATATTATGTTTCTTTTTTTTGTACCAAGACTGCTTGGTAGTAGATCTTCTTAGAAGGAGGTCGTCTAAGTAGGTACCCCCACCGCAGTAGCAGTACCAGATATGCTGTTCTCTTTCTTAACAGGAATTACGTAATACATGGCAAGAAGTACCTACATATAATTACCTAAAAAAAAAAAAAAAAAAAAAATTAAAATTAAAAATAACACTACCAAGTTTCGACATCAGACCATTGCAGGATAGGTACACAAAACTTTTGGTAGCAAAAGAAAGTCCAGGGAATCGCGTCTCATTATAGGTTATGGGCCCAGTCAATGTCAAATTTGTGTTAGCGAACATATAATTGTGTTCGCATTACTTTCTTACCAAATATTAACTTACCAGATGGTAAGTAAATATTTTAATTAATTTATTAATTCCTACTTGTTTCTGTAGCTCTTCTTCTGGTGACTCACTTTTCATTAAAAGTCAGCTCTCTGTAACAAAAAAAAAATGTTCGTGAATACTTTTATTACGACCAAAAATCTTTCAGAAAATGATAAATAATTAATAAACGATAAATTTCGTTGGACTTTATACACAGCGCCATCTAGCCCCAAACTAAGCTTAGAATAATACGGTTTTTATTTATTTATGAAAAACTTTTCGTTAGTCAATACTTGATCACACACTTACAATTTAATAATGCTTATTTCTGTCTGACTGACTTTTACACACTTGATTTTTTTAATAAGTTACCAATTAGATAGATTCTAACTAGTGGTATTTCTAAATTAGTCCTATCACAATAAAAATAAAACTGAAGAAAAATGATTGGCGTATTTCTCCTAAGTTCAATCAATAAGGTTCGATAGTTTCATATCCGAATCGGTTCTATTCCTCGCCTCGCTGCCCTGAGATATCTTTCAATAAAGATAATAAATCCGCCCAACATTCCACTCAGAAATAACAAACGTAGCCTCCACGAGAGAGCTACGAGAGTGCTACGAAATAAGCATTTCCTGTGCTCGTAGCTGCTACGGCGTAGAACAAATTTCCGGGATTCAGTAATAAGTGTTCCGAAGGAAATGTAGAGTAATCGTGAAATGAGATCGTCGTGAGATTGTTTGTCAGCGGCTGAACGGATTTGCATGTAATTTGGTGGCCAGATAGGTTGTATTATATATGAAAACGTGGAATAATTTAGTATGTTTGAATCACAAGATCTCAAAGGATTTTTTTTCTTCTATAATTTTGCTTTTGTTCAGCTTTTAGTATCTTCTGTCATCACAATGATTGACAACTTTCATATTTATATTTTTACTAGTTTTTAATGCGCTCACATGGCAAAGATAGGATCTGTAGTTCAACATACACACTTCCAGTAAAAGCTAGCGGACCAAGTTTCTAAATGGTAAAAGATGTATAAAATTTGATAGAGCTCGAATTAACGTTTGATACAAGTAAGTTGTCATCGAACATACAAACATGTAACTATATTTTGATATGTGCTAACCAATACATGTATAGTTTTTGTAAGCGTAACATATTATATAGACTTAAAAAATGTAAAAAAATAGCTGTATTGCACCCGAAACAAAAATATGTTTGTGATTTCAGCCTTAACGTAATTTAAGCCACATTTTAAAACCGCAATGATATTTTAAAACCCATAACGGTCTCAAATCCACGGACAAAGCAACCATGGGACATTTTTAATTGTTGATGTGTTAGCATAACATGGTTTCAGCTGCTCTTTCCTATTACCGGATGGCTGACAAATGCTACCAAAGCAAATATATGTAGAAATAACTGTACACTGAGCTTATTGTTGGTTTGAATTATTTATTCTTGATATAATATACGGAGACAATGGTACTTGATTAGCGCGAGAGAAACAAAGAAGGGAAAGCACAAGAGCAAATATAATATACGTTATGTGCTATTTAAAACACGTAGGCGTTATTGCGTCCACTTCAACAATATATATATAGTGGTCAACGCCCATGTAGCGCTGCGACTGCCCATTTCTTACCCGTATTCCAAATATTGGGAACTCTTTGCTAAAATCTGTTACTCGAACAGTACAAAGTGGATTTTCGATTCACTTATTTTAATATAGGACATTACACACCGCACCATCTGACCCCAAACTAAGCAAAGCTTGTACTATGGAAGATAGAACACAAAACTGATAGAATACTTAAACACTTTTTTTTTGTAAATAAATAAATTAAATAAATAATTATTGTTTGTCACATTTATTTTGCGACATATTGACATTTAATTTAATGTTTATATTTCGTATTTGTATAAATTTGACACTTTATTAACAAGGACACACTATAGTATAGTTTAAATTTTGACACTTATCGTGTCGCGTTTATTGTTTGTCGCGTCAAATGTTTGTTCTGTGTCTGAGTGTTCTGTATGTATTATAAGTATGTATTTATAAAACAAAAAGTATTTATATATTCCATCAGTTATCTGACTTCCATCACACAAGCTCTGCTTAGTTTGGGGCCAGATGGTGCTGCGTGTAATGTCCTACGATATTTATTTATTTATTTTATTTAATGACTTCCCTTTAACATTAGTGTTATTTACGGCCAATATACGTACATTACTAATTATTTATTGATATCAATAATTTAAACAAATGCAATTTGTTTTTTTAATAAGAATATGTCCACTTTCGGCAACCAAATCTCCTGTTAGTAACCGATCATGTGGTTAAAGACAAAGCACGCAGATTAAGAAGAGATTCACTCTGACTTTGAAAAGATCGAGATGCAATCATGTCCTATAGATAAATCATCCAAGCTCTGACCGCAACGGTATTGCAACGCACCGGTAAATATTCTGTTCGAGCTAATTACTTTAAACAATATGGACCTTATTCATTAATTGCACTCGTAACTGTATTTTCACTCGGTTATATGATGTGGTCTGGTCTTTGACGCAGTGTTGCATGTACGCGTAATACGATAAAACCAGCGTTTAACTAAACAAAATGTAGCAGACTGTGCAACCTACCAATTTTCGCATAAATTACAAAAAACTAGTGAAACTAGATTGTAGAGTGTAGATTAAAGGCATTTTGAGTTTTGGCGGGAACGCGGCAAGAGTCGTGTCACCCCGTTGTTTTTTTTTCCAAAGCTTGTGCTTTGTCTTGTGTTTATGCATAAAAATGGTGGTGTTTTATTCATAAAGTGCCGAATCACAAGCGCGAGTGTGGGAAAATGATATAATGTGGTGAAACATGGCTTTTCGTGATGCTTCCAAAACTCCATCGAAGCTTTATAGTAAAGTCGCCACAACTTTACTAAAGCATGACTGGACTTGACTGACACATACTGTACTTGACCGGGACTGGACTTTGACTATCACTATAGCTACGAGGCAACTTATGTATTTATCTTTTGAAACTTGAAAATATAAAACACTTGACACTGGCAAATGCTCAAAATGCGACGCCAAAACCAAAGAGAAAAAAAGGCTTCTTGCTAACTGTCAAAAGTCAGTGTTTTTTGTAGTTCTAGTTCACATTCCACATTCGTACAGCAAGGGTGTGAAGCTCTCTGGTGGCGTCTGTATTTCCTGCGAAGTCAGTTTCATAGCAAAGTATTCAAAGCCCCTGCTGCAAAATATATAAGACCTGCCGTATCTAAACTGGTTTATATAAAAGTATATTCCTATTACATTACTAACTAACACAACTATTAAATAAAATCTAAAATCTTTTATACATCAAAGATATTTTCGCTTTTTCTGAAACCTCGCTGTTTCATTGGAGCAGTGCGTTTAGTTGACATAAAGGCCATGGAGTCAGTTTTTTAAAATTGTAAAGTTATTTATCACAAGCTGACGCCTCGCGGGTTCACCCGCGTAGTTTCCGTTCTCGTGGGAATACAGGGATACAAAGTAGCTTATGTCACCCGGGGATAGTGTAGCTTCCCAACGGTGAAAGAATTTTTGAAATCGGTCCAGTAGTTTCGGAGCCTATTTATTACAAACAATCAAAATCTTTCCTCTTTATAATATTTGTGTAGATGTAAATGTAGATTATTTAAATACCAAGCAAAAAATTGAATTGTGATTGGCGGAAATATCGCGTAACATATATTCAAGAAAAACATACAGTCGAATTGATAACCTCCTCCTTTCAAGTCGTTTAAAATGACATTGTTTTGCCCTTTAAAAACGTTATCAAGATAGTTAATATTTCAAAAAGTTTGAAATTGATTTCTAATAACATCGAAGTTCCGTTTTTATCTACAGTAATAAGGTACAATAGCTACAATTTTTCATAATTATGCGTAACATGAAGTCGTAATTAAAAGCTAATTTACTCGCATTATTAGGTTGTTATAGGCTTTGTTATTTAGAATTAGTTGGATTCAGAAAAAAATGTTTCATAACTAATATAAAAGAATTTCTTATTAGCTTTTGCTTGTTACCGAAACAATAATTGATTTTTGTTTTAATTCAGCCCATTTGAAGTTTTCCACAAATTTGTTGACCTATTACTTTCAAATTACGCTGTTATAATTATTACTAGTGTGGCATACTAGCTCCGCCCCGTGGTGTTATCCGCTACATGTTTTGGTCCAGGGTCTCAGCTCCCTCCGTACCAAATTTCATTCAAATCCATTCTGTAGTTTTTGCGTAAAAGAGTAACAAACATCCAGCCATCCATCCATCCAAACATTCACATCTATACATATAATCATTTATTATATTAGTGGGATTATTTCATTGACACTATTGTGTAGCGATGATAGCTCAGTGGTTAGCGCGGTAGGTTCGCATGCCGAAGGGCGTGGGTTCAAACCCCAACAATGAGCTTGAGCTGCCGGTGAACGAAAAACATCGTGAGGAAACCATAGCATGGTGGTAGGGTACTTTCTAGTACTCGGCTGGCTAGCTACCACCTTCAAGTTGCAAATCTGTCGACAAGCATCTAACGGTGTGTTCCGGCAGCCTCACTTGAGAGCCAGTTCCATTCCAGGCTAGGTGTGCTTTACCATCTTCGACCACACCTTCACTTAACATCAGGTGAGCTGTGGTCAAACACATTACATCCTATGTTTTAACACTAATTTTTACAAGTTTTAAACTTATACACACCATAAACAGAAAAAAGTGCAGGGAACAAAATAACCTTATGCACTGGTGCCACAAGTGGCGGCCTTATCGCTAACAGCGATCTATTCCAGGCAACCAAAAAAAGAAAATCACAATAGATAACATAAGAAACAGACGGGAGATGTAACACTAATAAGAAAAATAAATAAAAATAAAACATTTATAATAATGTGTTTAAATAAAACGAAATGTATGGTAAGTAGGTAAGAAATAAAAAGCCTGGAGACCGCGGGGACGCCCAAGGATGTCTATCGGTCCCTCTCATCCGTTCGCCAACCGGCACGACGGCACATCCCCGGGATTATTTAGTTTATTTTTATTTATTTTTAATAAATAAATTATGTAATTTGAGTCAATTAATACGAAATCTCGAAATTTAATCTCCCGCAATGGCTTGCACCCAATTCAATCACATCAAATAACCCTTGCCCCCTCCCCCCTACCCCCCAAAATATGTAACTGAATTAAAAGATCCGCTTCAATCGTATCTGTGATCCGTCATAACGAGTTCTTGTTGCCAGGGCCGGCAGTAGGAATAAGGGAGTAAATAAGGGACCATAATATAATTTTTTTTAAAAAGTGATTTTTTTTAAGGATCTCTGAATTTCTCACGATGTATTCCTTCAGCTTTTTATGTCATCATCAATATACATATGACTTAGAAAAGACGAGCCGTGGGAATCACCCAGGGACTTCAGATTGGAAGGTAGACGGTCTCGCAATTAGCCTGCCGAAACTTATTTGTATGTAATTATAAAAAAAGTATATTTAGATATTTTTTTTACTAAAAATAAAATTTATAAAAAGAAAGAAATATCCACATTGTTAGGGATCCGTACCCAAATGGTAAAACTGGACCATATTACTACGACTCCGCTGTCCGTCCGTCTGTCACCAGGCTGCATCTCATGAACCGGGATAGTTAGACAGTTGAAACTTTCACAGATGATGTATTTCTGTTGCTGCTAAAACAAATACTAAAAAACAGAATATAATAAATATTTAAGGGGGCTCCCACACAAACGTGACTTTTTTTTAGCCGATTTTATAGATAACTAGCTACGCCTCGCTGTGTTACACGCTACATGTTTTCGAGATAAAAAAGTAGACTATGTTCTAATCCAGGGTTTCAGCTACCTCTCAAATTTCATCCAAATCCGTTCAGTAGTTTTTGCGTGAAAGAGTAACAAACATCCATGCATCCAAACGTTCACATTTATATTATTAGTGGGATGGTACGGAACCCCTTCATCCGCGTATCCGACCCACAATTGGCCGGTTTTTTATTTTTAAATTATTGCAATATATACTTTAATTTCTTACACTGACTATATTCTAACTACATCTCTGTCAGCTACCCAAAATCTCTAATTAAATTTCCTTTCCGCGTCTTAAAACCAGAACGCTTTCTGAGGCACCGCAATTTATTCGCGGGCGAACGGACCGACAAATTAATCTCGGTGGCCATAAACATGAACAAGGTCGTGGTTTGACGCCTGCAGTGCGGCCGCGCCTTCCGCTCCCAACAGATTCCAACTACTGCGGCTACCAGTGCTCAGGATTACAAGTTAAATAATTGCTACGCGCTACATGCTATGTCTTTGCCATCCTAAGACCAACATTTTCTGTCTGTTTCTTATTACTATTATTTTTTAATACGGATAAGTCTGCGTTTGACCAACTCGCCTGATGAAGATGTGGTCGAAGATGAAGCACGCAGACCTAGAAGATACCTGTTTACTCTGACCTTGAAAAAGATCTAGATTATATCTCTCAGGAAACAAGAAAGCCAGCAGCTTGTTCCATTCCTTGGCCGCACGGATAAGATACTTGTATTGGTTTAACTTTTACTTGGTGGTAGATTTCCTTAGCAGGAAGTCGTCTAGGTAGGTACCACCTCAGTATCAATTATTTTGCCGCTAAGCAGTAGTGTGTAAACATTACTGTGTTCCGGTTCGAAGCGTACTGCAGCTAGCGAAATTACTGGGATGTTGAGACTAACCATCGAAAGTCTCAAAGTAATGAGCGCCAAAGCAGTGATGCCCTTGGCTTTGTTTTGTAACTCAAAGTTCTGTGTATCGCTACAATGGTCATGGACAGACGTTATCTCTTACCATCAGGAGATCGTCTCGTTTCTCTCATTACATTTTACATTTTAAAAAAAAGTGACGGTGTGGTCAATAATAGTAAAGCACACCTAGCCTGGAATGGAACTGGCTCTCAAGTGAGGCAGCCGGAACAAACCATCAGATGATTGGCGGTAATATTTCAACTTGAGGGTGGTAGCTAGCCAGCCGAGTACTAGAAAATACTCTACCCCCTACTACCACGCAATGGTTTCCACACGATGTTTTCCTTCACCGGCAGCTCAAGCTCATTGATGGGGTTTGAACCCACGCCCTTCGGCATGTGAACCAATCGCGCTAACCGCTGAGCGTTCATCGCTTAATCTAAAAGAAATCTAGTCACTCTAGTCTTAAAAACGCCAAAGTAACAAAGAAGCCGCCAATGAATTCCATTCATCGGTACGCATATGATATATCGCCGATTAGTTTACTATTTAGGATAATTATGCCGTAGTTTTAAATTACCTTGGTTGTAGATCTCTTTTGCTGAAGTTTGTCTAAGTAGGTACCACCGCAGTATCAGTTATGCTGCTGTCTAGCTGTAGTGTGTAAACATTACCGTATTTCGGTTTGAAATAAATATTTTATAACAAAGCAAGTAATTCAAGAAAACAATATCATAAGACTTTTGTTCATATATCTTTCGCAAATATCGTATTCAATAAGGGATGTGGGTACTAAGCCATTCTGACAAAAGAAACAGTATACAAATTCTATCATTTCATTTTTTATAAGCGAAATGCCCGGTACTTCATTTTTTATGATATATTTATAAGTTAAATTACCATATATAAAAAATAGCAGCTTAACAGGTTTACTTTCGCTGTTAGCGATAAGGCCGCCACTTGTAGCACTAGTTCATAAGGTTCTTTTGTTCTCTGTTTTTTTTTCTGTTTATGGTGTGCACAGATCTATCTATCTATCTATCTTTCAATTTTAGCGCCGCCAATACATTAAAAGTTTATTTTTGTATTTTGGTATTAGATATACAGATATACAATCTTTGAATTAAATAATTTTTTTAAAGTAAAATAAAGAGATAAACATGACGTTCCTCTGATGGTAAGACACAACGCATATCCACGACCATTGCAGCGATACACAGAACTTTTAGCACTAAAACAAATTCCAGGGCATCGCTGCTTTGGCGCTCATTACTTTGATACTTTCTATGGTTAGTCTCAACAGCCTTGTACTTTCGCTAGCTGCAGTACCCTTCAAACCGGAACACAGAAACAGCAAAGTATTTGGTATTACGTATGCCTATCTAGACGACCTCCTGCTAAAAAATCGACCTATTAGTGTAACACGAACGAACTCTACTAATCAAAACTTTTAATGATGTCAAACCCTTTATTTTGTTATTCATACTAACAAAATAAAGAGTTTGACTATCTATAGATTTTTTCCGATGTTTTCCTTCACCGGAAACGTAAGCTCATTGGAATGCCCTTCGGCAGATGATTCTACCGCGCTAACAACTAAGTTATCAGCGCTGCATTGTCGTGACATTCAACACTGTACTCTACGTAGACACAATAACGTCGCAGATGTCTTGTTACATCAACATAATGTATATTTTCTGCGACACGGCATCGCTGATTCTTGTTTCTTCAAACGTATATCAAGAGAGTAATGTACCGTACATCGTACTGTCATCCAAACGCTTAATAGTGATTAATCAATAACGGATATGACTATTTATGTAGATCAATGGCGGCAATTAAGAGTTACGATTCCCAGTCAGGCTGTTATTTAAATGATGAATTTGACTTTTTTAATGTTAACAGGTTGTTTTTGGTCTCGCCTGATTTTATGTGACGGTGTGGTCGTAGATTGTGGAAGCACCTGTACTGGAGCTGGCTCTCAAGTGAGGCTGTTGAAACACACACGCACACTGTTAGATGCAAAGCGGCACATTTTGAACTTGAATGTGGTAGCTAGTCAGCAGAACCCTAGAAAGTATGCTACCACTACGCTATGGTTTCCACATGATGCTTTCCTTCACCGGCAGCTCAAGCTCATTGTTGGGATTTGTACCCACGTCCTTCGGCGTATGAACCACCCGCGCTGACCCCTGAGTTATCATCGCTATATACCATCAAGGTATATATGTAGTTTATTTCCGCTTAACAGTCGTTTCAGTTACAACAGTGACGAGGACTTAAATTTAACTAATTTGACAATAATTTATTAAAAACTTAATCGTACCTAATTTCTAGAACTAATTTGACATAAACATTAAAAATATAACATTTTTATTAACAAAAATCTAATAAAAAATAAAAAACCACAAGTCTTAATATCATCCTCTCGCTGCAGTAACCACTTGCCGACACGTGTGTCGCCTCTACACGAGGCATCCTCAGGACGTGTTGACTCTTCGAGCGCTTGGTCGAGACTGAGTCAATGCCTAACAGACGCCTGAATCAATCAATTACATATTCCATCAGTTATCTGGTTCCCAAAATACAAGCTTTGCTTAGTTTGGGACTAGGTGGCGCTGTGTGACTTGCCCTACAATATTTATTTTATTTCTACTAACTATTTCGTGCCCTTTGAACTATCACATGCCGGATCCGGAAAAATAAATATTTTTTAGCTTCCTAATAGTTCAAAGCAACACGAAGCAGAAAATATAACCGACACGCGAGAACATAATGAGAGTAATGGTCCATTTGTTGGAGCTTCCTGGGAGGAAGAGCCGGCGCCTGAGAAGGATCATTTTTTGAAATCTTTTAGGAAAGGAAGTTTCGGTAGCCTAGATGGGAGACCATGTGGCTTCTAATGTAGAGGTCCTGGCTTCAAATTGCCGATTACTTCAAACGGCAAAGAAAAACATCGCAAGGAATTCTGTATGTTTGAGAGTACGTAAAAATATTGTTCTCGAAGAAATGTATAGTTGCCAAAATTGCCAACCCACACTTGACCAGCGTGGTGGACTACGGCTTACCCTGAGATGAGAAAGATATCCTCACAATGCGAAGATACCATTGTCTAGAAATGAAAAATTGGCCGCCTGAATCGAGTCTACAGCTGTATTACTTTTGAAGTTTGAATAATTGCAACACAAGCCAAAGTTTACTAAGATATCACTAAGTTATCATAAAGTTATACTTGGCTCAGCTTAGTATACTGTCGGGTAAGTTATTCCAGTCAAGCTTAGCTGGAGAACTTGAATAGTCACGCATTGAACTGTGAAGTGCACAATGTTGCATTATGCGGAAGAAAAGGCAGTATATTCTTCAAGTTAAGTGAACATAATTATACAGTTTTCTGTGTGAAATGAAAGATATACGAGTAAGCTTATTAAATACTAGCAGACGCCTCGCGGTTTCACCCGCGTAATTTCCGTTCCCATAAGAATACAGAGATACAAAGTAGCTTATGTCACTCGTGGATAGTGTGACTTCGCAAGGGTGAAAGAATTTTTGAAATCGGTCCAGTAGTTTCCGAGCCTATTCATAATAAACAATCAAATCTTTCCTCTGTACAATAGTATAGAAGACTAGCGGACGCCTCGCGGTTTCATCCGTGTAGTTCCCGTTCCCGTGGGAGTAGAGGGATAAAAAGTAGTCTATGTCACCCGGAGATAGCGTAGCTTCCCAACGGTGAAAGAATTTTTGAAATCGGTCTAAGAGTTCGGAGCCTATTCAATACAAACAAACAAATCTTTCCTCTTTATAATAGTATAGATAGAAGAATATAATAGCTATAGATAGATAGAAACTCTTAGACCACGGTAACCACTAGACTATCATCGCTCCAAAGTATTTAAAATATCTCCCTAGATTTCCTTGATTATCCCAATCAGACTAAAAACTAAACGAGCACTAACTTTCCAAACGGTTCAATTTCCCATTAGTTTGCAATTAGGTTCTAATTCTAACTATACCGTATCCGATAAACACATTAGGGAATTGTTAACCGACTCTTTCGATTCTCAAACCGAACCTAACTCAATCCCTTCGCTAATTGACTCCGTTCTCGGCACATCTCATTCGGCTCACTTACTTATTCATTTGTAACGTTCGGTCATTCACTCACTCTCGTTCGTTGTTCGTTTTGGTTTTCTATTCTTTAGTCTGAATGAACAGCAAGAAAGAGTTTGGCGGGAATGCGAAAAGGTCACCTTGCGGCATTATAATATTTTCCTTTTTCGAGTGTTTCAACAAAAGTGATGTTTTATGAACAAAGTAATTATTAATAGCGCGGGTGTGGAAAAGTGTACTCGTAATGTAACATGACTTTCCGTGGTGTTTCCAGAACTAACTTGAAGCTTGTAGCAAAGAAATCTCACTTTACTAGGGCATGACAAGACTTGACCTTGAGTTATTTTGTGTGACTTAGTCTTGTTTTACTAGTTTTATTTTAAAATAGATACTTAACACTGGCAAATAGTTAAAGTTCGACATCAAAAATAAAGAAGTAGAAGGCAAAGTTGTAAAATGTCTCATTTTGTGCATTTGCCAGTATCAAGTGTTATGATATTTTCAGGTTTCATAAGTTAAAAAGTAGTCAAAGTCCAATCTCGGTCAAGTCCAGCCCATGTCAGTCAAATCCAGTCAAACTTTAGTAAAGTAATGGCGACTTTACTATAAGACCCACAGACCCACACACGTGCTATTAACGACTCCACACCCGTGCTATTAATACTTTATTTATAAAACATCACTTTCGTTCTTTTGTTCTCTGTACTTTTTTCTGTTTATGGTATGCACAATAAAAAGTTCTATCTATCTATATTACTTTCGCACACTTGCGCGTGTAATTCGGTACTTTATGAATAAAACACCAATATTTCTATACATAAACACTCGAAAAAATACAATGGGGCGACACGACTCTTTCCGCGTTCCCGCCATAACTCCAAACTGACCGCGTTAAACCACAGATCTATCATCGCTACAAATATACAGTAATACAAATACGGGAACTGTTGCACAGGGAGAATAGATTCGAACTCAATTTCGTTTTCTGCAAATTGCAATTGCCCTTATCTGCTTTACAAACGACTATGTACAAATACCGACGTAATGTCCTACTTGGGATCATAAAACATTTACGGCCTACGTCGAAGAGGTCAATAAAACGTCACATCAAAGAATACCCATTTCCCTTATCCCTCCCCTCCTCTTAGATCACCCCCTCCTTTCCATTGTGGCCCATTCTAAATTCAAATAATACGCAGCCAATGAACCGGAGCTAATGAAAATCTCATTTCGATCTCCTTTGTCGAGCCTCCTTGTTCAGAGTCAATTACTAGCTTATCTGTGAATGGGCCTTCTGTGGTGTTGTTATACTGTGGTAGATATGCATTTTAATAGGCGCGGCTATTCCGGTGACACTGTTCCTGTAACCGCTCACTCTCTCAGCTCACGCTTACTGAATTGACATAAGAGTGACGTAGACATAAACTATATCGCGTATTCAATAAAACCGGTCAAGTACTAGTCGGACTCGCGCACGAAGGGTTCCGTACTATCCCATTAATATCATAAATGAGAAAGTTTGGATGGATGGATGGATGTATGTTACTCTTTCACGCAAAAACTACTGAACGGATTTGGATGAAATTTGAAATTTATTTATTTTATCCCGAAAACATGTAGCAAGTAACACCGCGGGGTGCAGCTAGTTATTTATAAAAACGGCAAAAAAATCACGTCTCTTGTATGGGAGCCCCCCTTAAAAATATTTATTTTATTCTGTTTTTAGTATTTGTTGTTATAGCGGCAACAGAAATACATCATCTGTGAAAATTTCAACTGTCTAACAATCATGGTTCATGACAAACGGACAGACAGATAGACAGGCGGACGGACAGCGGAGTCTTAGTAATAGGGTAGAACGGGACCCTTGGGTACGGAACCCTAAACTGACCAACATTTTTTTCCTGGCCCGTACCAAACTAATGGTTCCCCAATTCCTTCCAATAGTTACTATCCTGAAACTTTTAAATATTTTTAATCTCCCAGACTACGTATCATAATCCAATCGGAGATTGATTTTACGTCATTCTTTATTTTATAAAACAGTTATGAGACGAACGAGGCGCTCACCAGATGGTAAGAGGTAACACCTATTCATGAACATTGCAGCAATACACAGAATTTTGAGTAGTAAAACAAAGTCCAGGGCATCGTTGCTCTGGCGCTCATTACTTTGAGACTTTCGATAGTTAGTCTCAACAGCCCAGTAATTTCGCTAGCTGCAGTACCCTTCAAACTGGAACACAGTAATGTTTACTGGCAAGCGTGGTGGCCGTACCCTTTTTGTAATGAGAAGAGGCTTGCTTCACGTCACCGACATGCCAACGTGATGTGTTTTAAGTATTCGCTTCTATCGGCCGTCTCCATAACAACCAATTTTTTTAAACCTTTTTTACTGCAAGTAGAACATAGGTTTCCGCATATTATTATAACTACGCATGTCGGTAGATGCCGTACCTAAAACTAGTTAATTATAAAAGCGGTCGGCGATTCGCGTGTAGGGCGTTAGTGGTAAATTATGAGCTGTAATTTACCATTGTGCATTGTACAGAGACGGTTCTAGGTAACTGCAGGGGGAGCGGGTAAAACGCGATTTAAGGGCGACTAAATTGAAAGAAGACTGACTTATGTTATCAATAAAATACTTCTTCTTCTTCGAGTCTATGTTTCATTTTTTTTTATTAAATGGTTTTCTCCCATCTCAGGGCAAACATTTTCTGAATAAGCAAATGTTTGTTCTGTGTCTGGGTGTTCTGTATGTATTTACAAAAAAAAAGTATAAGCATAATGTATTCTATCAGTTATCTGACTTCCTGTTAAAGTAGAAATAGTTCACAAATAAAAACTAGATGTCGCTATGGCCGAAGAGGCGAAATGTTAAAACGCGATAGCATTTCGTTCTGTGACTTAGACAAGGTGCAACAGAGTTCATGTATTTTTGAACAATAAATCCGGTGATGAAAAGTAAGGTGATTCATTACAACGAGCTATCGGTGGAACGCTTCCATCACACAAGCTCTGCTTAGTTTGGGGTCAGATGGCGCTGTGTGTATAGTCCTACGATATTTATTTATTTACTAGTATAGACAGAGAAAGATAGATATAATCCTATACCCTTTAACTTTTCCTAAATTCATTTCTGTCCAAAGTGGAAAATTGCAAAGCATTTCAGTGAAATATGAAAACGTTAAACGTACCAGTGTGCAAAATGAAGTTACATAGTTATTTTATTTTTTGGTGAAATTACTTTGAGCTGGCGCCGCCGTCACTCAAACTGTCTCTCAATTCAACAAAGCCGGTTACAACCTAAAATAATTTTTCAGGTGAAAAAATATCCATGAAATAATACGATGATACTATAAGAGTGAGCGAGACAGGTATAACGGGAAGCAGGTCCTTATTTCAAGGAGCTAAAGGTTTAACATAGTTTTACAATTAAATAAAAACATAACCTAAAAGTCGCATTATACTTTTGTTTTTAGGGTTCTGTACCCAAAGGGTAAAAACGGGTCCCTATTACTAAGACTTCGCTGTCCGTCCGTCCGTCCGTCTGTCACGAGGCTGTACCTCAAGAACGGTAATAGCTAGACAGTTGAAATTTTCACAGATGATGTATTTCTATTGCTATAACAACAAATACTAAAAATAAAATAAAATAAATATTTAAGGGAGGCTCCCATACAACAAACTTGATTTTTTATAGATAATGGTACGGAACCCTGCGTGCGTGAGTCCAACTTGCACTTGGCCGGTTTTTTCCTTTATTTACTTACTTGTAACAAATTTTGTTATAGTTTTCATAATCGCTCATAAAATGTCTTTCAGAAGGTTGGTATATCCGTTGGCAGGAGCGAATTGATAGTAAAGTATAATTCGGATTCAACCGTTTTAATTAAACAAAACTTATTATATTTTCCTTTAGCTTAGTCTTGTTGTCTATTTTATAATTCATCAGCAAATGGATACAGCGTCCTTGATGTTTAATTTTTATACGCACTTCAGTTTTACCATTTACGGCTAACATATTTTACAGTCAAAGTCCAGTCTTGGTCAAATCTGAATCCAGTCATGTCTTAGTAATGTGGCGACTTTACTATAAGCTAAGGTGTTTAGAAAGCAACACGAAAAGTCATGTTTCACCACATTATATCACTTTATAAACACCAATATTTGTATACATGAAAAAATAACACAAATTTTGAAAACAAAAAATGCAATAGGGCGACACGATCTTGTCCGCGTTACGGCCAAAACTCCGCCATGACATTCATTTTTTTTTTGTATTTTCCTATAGCTAACGTCTTGATAAAGGATCGAGCCGAACACCAAAGAATGTAAATACAGCAAAGCCCAGTTTACTTTACCTTTTTATGAATAATTCTTGAATCCCGCCGCCGGTGAATGTATGTTAATCCTCTTTTTGGCCCGTATAATGAATGTGCAGAACTTCTGGCAAAGTTAAAGCGTCCGGAACAGAGTGTTTCCATTAATTTCTTGTTTTCACAAAAAGGTTTACTACACCTGCAGTTGTCAGCGTTGATTAAAACGAGAGCTAGTTTAAAATGTTGATGATACCTGGCGTGCAAAGCAGTTACAGTATTTCAACGATAACTAGATAGAGAACAATTATGTACCTACCTAGTTTCTGTTTCAATTTGTTTAATGACCAGAACAAAACCACTATAAATAGATATATTTGTTGATGTTTTATTTAACCGTCTGGCTTCCAATCTGGAGGTTCTAGGTTTGATTATTTATTTATTTATTATCGTGCGGAAATCAACATGCCCAAGAGATGTTTTAAAAATAAGGTCGATTTTACCCACGTGTTATAACAAAGAGTTAATACTTTAACAATTTACAATTTCATAAAAATTGTAGAATAAAAACAAATTTATAATTAATTTATATTTTAATGAATATTTACATACATGTCTACTTTATGTTGAAGTGGCAGTGAGCAGGGCATATAGCACGCAGAACTGATGGCCGATGGGGCTGCAAAGTTCTGGAGTGGAGACCACGTACCGGCAAGCGCAGCGTAGGACGTCCACCCACAAGGTGGACAGACGACCTAGTAAAGACGGCAGAAACGCGCTGGATGCGAGCCGCTTCCAACCGGTCTTTGTGGAAGTCAATGATACCTTAGCAAAAGTTTAAGTGCCTACAACCTTCGCTGTTTCTTTGCACAAACAAATAATGTATTTTTAAATAATACTTTCACAAAAAACAACTGCGTTACAATAACATATATAAATATATATAAATACAATAAAAAAATATTAGACAAAAATTTTTTTCATAAAAATAAGCTTGCGTTTGACTACCATCTCTCCTGATATTAAGCGAAGATACGGTCTACGATGGTGCACGCTTACTTAGAAGAAACCGATTCACTCGCGACTTGAAGGCACCTAGATTGTATCTATCTGGGAAGCAGAAATCGATCAGTCTACATTCGGGCAGTAGATTCCATTGTGACGGTTCCTACGATGAAGGTGGAATGAAACCGTTTAATTTGAATTTATGGAATATGTTCCATGAAATGGCGCCACTTTTAAAGCTCCTAGCTGTCTGACAGAATGGGCAGGGTGGAATTAGGTCATACAGATCTGAAGCGCACTTTTCAAAGTGTATCCGGTAGAAAACCGATAGACAAGCAACTTTGCGTCGATGTTTAAGACTTTGGAGCCTTTACGGAACAAGCGAGTTGTTGTTGATAAGTTTCTTAGCACGTTTCATTACTTCTTAGAATTTAATGATTTGTCAATTGCTTTGCAAGGAAACCATACAGTAATTTTATCGTTGCCATGCTACACACATATACAAATATATTTTTTTTTTATGTGAAGGAAGTGGCAAACAAGTGACGGGTCACCGCCGCCTCCATGGACACCTGCGAACCCGGGGCATTGCCAGTGCGTTGCCTACCTTTAAGGACCCTGTTCACCCTTCGTTTATTTAGGTGGTTCGATTTCTATAATATTTTTTTTTTCATTTATGGACAAATAGAGCATAATTTTATTTTATCAATCTACTGTTTTATTAAAAAATCATAAATTCATAAATTTGATTTTATGCTAATAATCTACTGTTTTATTCAAGCAATTGTGATTCACCGCAAATAAAGACCAAAATAAATGCCAGTAGCTGTGATTTTGATGTAAGATTATGATTATGCCATTTGTCCATAAATGGCAAAAAAATATTTGTACGAAAATCGAACCACCTTAATGACTTTCGCCTCTCCTGTTAAGTGTGTACAAACCTGTATTAGGAGAGCAACAGCTCAGCTGACGGTAAATGCCGGTGTGGTCGATGATAGCCAATTTATGCAGTTGGAAAAGAAATAGGTAATTTCTACAAATAGCGCAAACAGTACACAATAGTGCGTGACAGTACGCTTCGGGGACGTGCCACGCGTGACACTGCTTATACTCGGCGTAATATTCTTATGTATATGAGTCTCATCCGCAAACAGCGGCCGCCTTTCTTTGGGCTACGGCTCGGGCATACTAATCTAAGGATAAGAAGCAGCATCTTGAAGAGATTTTATTGTAATGTTGTGAAAGTTGTGGGGCCGTACAATGTTGTGAAGGAAAGGAAAAAGAAGAAATTAGGTCGGTAACTCATGAACTTACTCCGGAAAGTGGGTGAATGAAATTTTATGTAACATTCATTCTTCTCTGTTTTTGACATGGCATTTGCATTTGTTAGTGTCAAAAGCAATAAGACTAAGTCACAGTCAAAGTCACACAAAATAAATCAAAGTCGAGTACGGTCATACTGTAGTAAAGGTGATTTTGACTTCGGAATAGGTATTTAATATTGTTGTTATTTTAGTTCTCTAATTTCCTTTAATTTATCAATTTGTAGTTTAAAAAATATTAACTTTGTATTATGTATTTAGTTATGACATTATTGCTCTTCTATCTGTACAGTAAAAAATTAGATTTATTTTTAAGACTAATGTAATTGGTGATTGACGTGTTGGTTTGTTATTTTAAGTTTTACAAGCTAGGTTTTTGACCATAGCTGACCGGATGTTAATTGACAGTGTAGTCGGAAATGGTAAAGCACACCTAGCCTGGAACACACTGTTAGGTGTTTGGGGGCAGATTTTCAACTTGAAGATAGCCAGCTGAGTACTATAAAGTACCCTATCACCATGCAAATAATTTATTATTCATAAATTAAATTAAATTACTACAAGATTCGAAGGAGGCTTGCAAGCAACACGAAAATTCATATTTAAGAATCAGAATTAGAAAAAGCTTACTCGAAATTGTGACAGTGTGTACAAACATGTTATAAAAATATAGTTATTATCGAGGTCCATCACGTAAATACAATATTTAATTATTTCAATGAAAGTTGTGTTTTTAGATAAAATTATTTTCACCATATCATATCACTTTCATACTGCGATTATAGTTACGGTTGATAAAAAAACACGAAAATCCGTTTCAAATATTGTGATATTTTTTCAACAGTTCGTTTCTACGCATTGCCTTCGAATAAATCAAACGTCATTTGAAAAAAAACGAAACGTTGGCACAAAACATTTCTATTTCTTGCCAATTCACTGAAAATAGTACCACGTTTGGGCGCCATGGCTCCACGTTGGGCGCCATACAGTCTGAGTTTCAATGCTATATATTTACTTGGCTGACAGTACACCATGTCGCCAAAAAAAGGGAAATACGAACGGATATCGATTCCGTTTTTCGTCTACGTCTAGTGTTATTTTCATCTAAACTGTGTATTTGTTGGTTTGAGCAAATACAAATGTTTATGCTATGTAAATATTTGGTCATCTCGATGCAAAACGCGTGGAGTTTTCATCTGTATCGATTCAAATGGAACATGATTTGAATATTTATTTTTAAAACTTTATGTTTTCTTTTTTGAGATTTCGGCGTTAAACGTTAAGGTGGTACGATTTCTATACAAATAAATTTTTGCCATATAAGGACAAATGGAGCATAATTTTACAGTGAAATCACAGCTACTGGCATTTATTTTGGACTTAATTAGAGAACAATTGAAAACAGAAATAAATGAAAACACGTGAATGGTTAAGACTTGTTTATTTTTTGGGTCACCTTCACCTTGTCTGGAGGATAAATTTATCACCTTTAATTAAATGTATTGTTTTAGCTGACTGGACATGAGAGTCAGGTTAAATAGTTTAATTTGATTGTAGCTTTTATACCAATTAACTTGAGATCTGAAATTTATGTACTGCAGCAGTAGCGACTGTTTGTGGTCTCACCGCATAAAGGGAATCAAAAGTATTATTTTATTTTGTCATCTAAAACAAGTAATTTTATTTCTTTGGTAATTTGCCCATAGACTAATAACCACCACCTATCTATGCCTATTAAGAATTTAACAATGAAAGTAAGATAAACAATTTAGTGACGATATAAAGTTTAATTCAATTTAACGTTGTTTTAAATAACTGCTGTTAAACCCTATTTGTATAAAAAATATGCAGGGGTTTGTGTTTTCAAAAAATACCACTGTGCAGTTAACTTATCACTTTAACTATATGAAATACTAGCGAACGCGGTTTCCCCCACGTAGTTCCCGCTCCCGTGGGAATACAGGAATAAAAAGTAGCCTTTGTCACCCGGAGATAGTGTAGCTTCCCAACGGTAAAAGATTTTTTTTTAATTGGTCCAGTAGTTTCGGAGCCTATTCAATACAATCAAATCTTTCCTCTTTATATTAAATTAGTATAGATGTACTTAATCTCAACTTCCAAAGAGGTAATTGATACAAGATTGGCATCAAATCTCACGAATCATGATTCATGAAGACGTATTCGCATTCATGAATGCGAGATATGTTGATTGCGAGACAGTTTGAATCCACTTGGAACCGTTAAATAGTGGAATTTGCTGCATGAGTGGGTGCGGTAGATACAATATGTGGGCTTTCGAGAATAATCGATGTCTTTTAGACAAGCGTGTTTCATCGTAGGGCGCATCTTTGTTCAACTTCAGGTAAGCAGTAGTGTGTAAAAATACTGTGTTCCGGAAATTACTGGGCTGTTGAGATTGACTCAAAGTAATGGACACCAACCTGCGATGACCTGGACTTTATTTTGTTACTTAAAGTTCTGTGTATCGCAAATACAAATACAAATACAAATCATTTATTAATAACACCAAAGTTACAGGTCATTTTTCCATTCATATTTAAAAACTATTATCAAAATCATTACATATGTCAAAACAATGAACATGTCAATAAAGTAATATGTCACATTATAATTACAATATGTCGCTGCAATGGTCATGGGCGTGCGTATCTCTTACCATCAATACTTTTAAATAAAAATATACCGGTCGAACGCAATTATTAATCAAAATATTTTTTACTCAAATTAGGCTACAATGATACAAAAAATCATGGTCAAGTCATAAGATATCTAATATCTTATGACTTTGATCAAAAATCGAAAGGTAATGACTAATTGAAACATGTTAGTTTGGCATTACAAATGTTCGGTAGTATGTTTTTTTTGTTTGACAAGCTATGTGTTTGACCACAGCTCACCTGATGTTAAGTGAATTGAGCTGGCTCTCAAGTGAGGCCGCCGGAACACACTGTTAGGTTCTTGCCGGCAGATTTTCAACTTGATGGTTGTAGCTATCCAACCGAGTGCTAGATAATACCTTACCACCACGCTATGGTTTCCTCACGATCATTTCGACAGCTCAAGCTTATTGTTGGAGTTTGAACCCACGCCCTTCGTGTGAACCAACCGCGCTAACCACTGAGCTATCATCGCAACAAACATTACTAATAACGCTCCTAACGTTAATTTTATAGAGCTCACCGCCTATCCATTGCCTTAATTCCCCATCGGAACTATAAACGCTTTTAAATACACGACGCTACATAAATACTGGCATGTATTTATGTAACACATATGTAAACCCACAGAACATGCAGAACGATAACATTTAGATCTGTGGCAACGAGATTGAGCTGCCGTTAAAAGAAAACATCATGAGGAAACGATAGCATGGTAGGGTACCACCTTAGCCGTACATTGTATATGTTCACGTTTGACCACACTCTGCCTGATGTTAAACAGTAGTATGGTCGAAGATGGAGCACGCTTTCCTAGAAGAAACCTATTTACTCTAGATTTGAAGACGTCAATATTGTACCTAACAGGGAACACAGACTCCGGCAGAGAGTTCCACAACCTCGCTGTGCGAATGAAAAATACTATACTGTGCTGTACTGTGGTATGGCTACAAGCGCTGCTTTAATAGGTGGTATAATGTGCGGCTTTACTACGCCGAATATTGAAATAGGCCATGAAGTTGAGAATTGATGCTCATCCACAGTAATGATGCGGGTGATTTCCAGATTAATGAGAGTAGAAGCGCTTTGAGTGCCAATAAAACTGTCTCCTTCTCTTTCACTCTGCGAAGGTAGAGTTTCGTACCCGAGCAGTGCGGACTGTTCAAATACACACTATAAACGTGAAAGTGAAATACATCTACTCTTACATACAATGCCACAATTTTGAGTGTAATTAATACCATATCATATAATTGACGAGTCAGAGTTTTTCAAGAAACACGTGAATAGGTGCTCCATCTTCGGCCATATCGTCGCTTTCCATCAGGCGAAATCGTGCCTAGTACGATGAAAAAAAATACTATAGGAAAGGTATAATTATGTTGTCATTTTTATAATATTTTTTGTCAACAGTATTTTTATACATAGAGTATCTATCTTTGATTAATGTGTGCATTTATTTATGTATACATATTTATATACTTATTTTTTTTTTTATAATCCATGTTTTCATTGGCATTGCCATCTGTCACGTCAAATTGTCACGTCTATCCATAAATTGTCTGAAAGAAAAATTTTAAGAAAAGAATTGTAAATTCGCTAATGAGTCGTTGCAGTGAATGGTTCAGCATTTCGCACGGCGTGACGTAATGTTCTCTAAATGGTGCTCATTAATGCGTATTTTCATGATTTTAGAGTTATACCCAAAAGAAAAGTTTTTCATAATGATGAATTCAATAAAGTAAAGCTTAGCTTAGGTTTGAAAATTTTATAAATTTATTAATGGATTATGTTGGCCGACTCACATAAGATTTGAATTGTAATGGCGCTTAAGTAAAACAAAAACTCCTTTTATCTGTTCAAGCCGTGCACAGATTGAACTTCCTCCTTTTTGTGTGTTCGGGCAAAAATATAGAACATAAAACACACAGCGTAGGTACCTTTAAAAAGTTTTTAAAACGACTTGAGGCTTAATAGCTTACAGTAATAAATGTTCCTCGTTGGATGATTAATAGTGTAAGCTTCAGATTAGAACGCCGATACAAAAGTGTTTATTTAATAATACTTAAGTACTAAGTTCATTTGAGTTTAGTACCTACAAGGTGAAATGTCGAACGAAGGTAAGTTGTAGATTTTATCACGTTCCCAGCTTTACATAAAACTGTAATAACTTTTCACCCGATTACTTTCAAAGATTTACCATGAATAAGTTAAAATCATAATATTACATTATGTACACTAAAATACCGCTATCAATGGGAATAGTTCCCAAAACGCGGCCCCATTGCCGCGTTGTATGGCAATACTCAAACGCTGAGCAAAATAAAGGCCAGCGTTTTGTTCACGTGTGGCGTCGACCAAACGAGATGTACATTATGTACATATGTGTATTGTTGGATTCCGAAGCCACCTTATATTGTACATGGGGTATCTGCCAGTCTGATATGAGACAGCATCCAATACAGAGAGGAGTCCAAAGTTATGCGATACGCGGCGTCATCTATCTGTACTGTTATAAAGAGGAAAGATTTAATCATTTGTTTGTTTGTATTGAATAGGCTCCAAAACTACTGGACCGATTTCAAAAACTTTTTCGCCGTTGGAAAGCTACACTATCTCCGGGTGACATAAGCTACTTTCTATCCCTGTATTCCCACGGGAACGGGAACTAAGCGGGTGATACCGCGAGGCGTCCGCTAGTATTATTATAAAGAGAAAAGATTTAATTGTTTGTTTGTATTGAATAGACTCCGAAACTGCTGGATCGATTTCAAAAACTCTTTCACTGTTGAAAATCTACGGGAATAGTCCCCGGGTAGCATAGGCTACTTTTTATCTCTGTATTACCACGGAAACGGGTACTACGCGAGTGAAACCGCGAGGCATCCGCTAGTAGGTAATAAAAATCGAAGTGAACATGAACAAGATGGCGGTCTCCAAAACGATGGTCTGACCAAGTGATAGAAGCCACCTCCTTCTAAATTCTAGCAGGTGGTGAGGACTAATCTGGAGTCAATGGATGCAGATTGTCCGTCTAATAGAGTCCGCCTTATTTCCAGTGACCACGATCCTCAGAAATGAGGTACTGATTGAAAAGAGAGGTCCTATTAGTTATTTGGTTCATATAGTACAAGCTTTGCTTAGTTTGGGGCTAAATGACGCTGTGTATAGTAAAAAAAAATGAATACCGCAGGACATTACACGCAGCGCCATCTGACCGCAAACTAAGCAGATCTTGTGTGATGGAAGTCCAATAACTGATGGAATACATATACTTATACTTTTTTTTTGTAAATGCATACTTATAATACATACAGAACACCCAGACACAGAAACAAACATTTGTTGATTCATAAAATGTTTGTCCTGAGCAGGAATCGAAGCCACGCCCTTCAGCTCTTAAGGCAGATATGCTACCAATGAGCCAATAGGGCAGTCAATAATGTTAAAAAGATGAAATAGAAAAAGATAGACAGATATAACTCTTTATTGTGCACACCATAAATAGAAAAGAGTACAGCGAACAAAGAACCTTATGAACTAGTGCCACAAGTGGCGGCCTTATCGCTAACAGCGATCTCTTCCAGGCAACCAAGAAAATAAAAGTACGATAGAAAACATAAGAAACAGACGGGAGATGTAACAGTAACAAGAAAAATAAATAAAATATAAAACAAATAGTAAGCAGCAATAGGTTACTGAAGAGATGCAGTCACCAAGTCGAGAAAAATGGGACATAATTATATTCTCGCGAGAACTAAGAATTCTCGCGGGAACTGCTACGCTATCTCAGTTTATGAAATCATATTTTATGGCTGAGTTATGGATGCGATATATCATGTTGTGGTGAAGTAGTTTTACTATGGCAATAAAGCGATGCTACAAAGTGGATTGATAAAAATTGTTGTTTATCTGGAGCGCCATGGATATACTGTAATCTAACATTCTATATTACTTTTCCATTTTTTATTACGTTTTATTACTTTTTTCAAAGTAAACTCAAACATCCATGTTGGTTCATTGGTAGAATATCTGCTACAAGAACTTGTATTAAACAATTTTTTTGACTATTATTGAATTTTGACTGAATATTTTTTTTTTTTTTATGGTTGACAGGCTAGGTGTTTGACCACAGCTCACCTGATGTTAAGTGAAGGCGTGGTCGAAGATGGTAAAGCACACCTAGCCTGGAATGGAACTGGCTCTCAAGTGAGGCTGCCGGAACACACCGTTAGATGCTTGGCGTCAGATTTTCAACTTGAGGGTGGTAGCTAGCCAGCCGAGTACTAGAAAGTACCCTACCACCATGCTATGGTTTCCTCACGATGTTTTCCTTCACCGGCAGCTCAAGCTCATTGTTGGGGTTTGAACCCACGCCTTTCGGCATGCGAACCTACCGGGCTAACCACTGAGCTATCATCGCTACGAAATTTAATTGTAACGCACGCCGTCTTCGCCAATAATAATTGCTGTGACACTTATCTTGACATTTGTAATGTAGTAATTTAATTTTTGATGTATTTTTTTTTATGTAAAAACTAATGAGACGAACGAGACGCTCTCCTGATGGTAAGAGATAACGCCTATCCATGACCATTGCAGCGATACACAGAACTTTGAGTAGCAAAACAAAGTCCAGGGCATCGCTGCTTTGGCGCTCATTACTTTGAGACTTGCGATGGTTAGTCTCAACAGCCCAGTAATTTCGCTAGCTGCAGTACCCTTCAAACCGGAACACAGTAATGTTTACACACTACTGCTTAGCGGCAGAATAACTAATACTGCGGTGGTACCTACCTAGACGACCTCCTGCTAAGGAGATCTACCACCAAGTATTGTGTACACTGTGTTGGCGGACTTTATAAATAAATAAATAAGAGCTGAAAGGGTTCGATTCCCACCCAGGATAAAAAAAAAATTGTGTAAAACAAAAATGTTTGTTCTGTGTCTGGGTGTTCTGTATTTATTATAAGTATGTATTTACAAAAAAAAAGTATTTAAGTATTCTATCAGATATCTGACTTCCATAGTACAACCTTCGCTTAGTTTGGGGTCAGATGGCGCTGTGTGTAATTTCCTACGATATTTATTTATTTCTAGAACTTACTGTACCATGGGTAACAAATGAAATAAAACCTGTCTATGTATTAAATAAACATTTTTTTAATGGTTGACATGCAAGGCATTTGACATCAGCTCAGTTAAGCAAGCATCAGTTAATTGACGGTGTGCTCGAATATAGTAATGAAATAAAATAATGAGTGCCAACGCAGCGATGCCTTGGACTTTGTTTTTCTACTCAAAGTTCTGTGTATCGCTGCAACAGTCATGGGCATGCGTTTTATCAGCAGGAGAGCATCTCGTTCGTCTCATTACTTTTACATAAAAAACACCTAGACTAGAATGGAACTGGTTCTGAGATGAGGCTGCCAGAGCACACCGTTAGATGCTTGGCGGCAGATTTTCAGTATGAGTGTGGTAGCTAGCCAGCCAAGTACTATAAAGTACAGTCATCATCATCATCATCATCATTTCAGCCGTAGAACGTCCACTGCTGGGCATAGGCCTCCCCCATTGACTTCCATAAAGACCGGTTGGAAGCGGCTCGCATCCAGCGCGATCCTGCGGTCTTTACTAGGTCGTCTGTCCACCTTGTGGGCGGACGTCCTACGCCGCGCTTGCCGGTCCGTGGTCTCCACTCCAGAACTTTTGCAGCTACATCGGCCATCAGTTCTGCGTGCTATGTGCGCTGCCCACTGCCACTTCAACTTGCTAATCCGTCGGGCTATGTCGGTAACTTTAGTTCGTCTACGGATCTAAAGTACATTACTACTATGCTACGGTTTCCTCACGATGTCTTTCTTTTTCTTGTTATTGTAGGGATTGGAACTCATGTCCTAACCACTGAGCCACAGAGAAGATAACATTGAGCTTTCAACACTACAAAACTGCTGTCATACGTTTCACAATTATATTTCAAGCATCCTTAAAAAAATTAAAAAAATAAAAAAAAATTTTATTTTTTATTTTATCCTTAAAAAAGGGAGCCCAAAACGTCATAAACATCTAATGATGTATCTTTATCGGATAAAAGCATGAAGACGAGTTTGATCCACTTACTTTTAATAGCTCTCATAAAAACTGCTTGCATGGTGCGTCTTCAAACGGAAATGAGATATCTTTCTAAATACATTATATTACTAGCTGCGTCCCGCGGAGTTACCCACTACATGTTTTCGGGATAAAAATGTATGTATATAAAAGCCTATGTGTTAATCCAGGATATCAGCTACCTCCATACCAAATTTTATTCAAATCCGTTTAGTAGTTTTTTCGTGAAAGAGTAACAAACATCCATCCATACATCAATACTCACAACCTTCGCATTTATAATATTAGTAGGAAGGATATTTACCGTCAAAAATTCAAAAATTAGGAACAAATATAAACAAGCAAATAATAATGTAACTCTTAACAGAATGGCTTTACAGCTATAGCCTGCCCGATGTGGCAAATTAAAAAAAAAACTTCATGTCAATTGTCAAAATTAATCGAACGTGTCAAATGTATTTGTATACTTTTTTCTTTTATATGGCAAAGGCATATTATACATATTCAGCCTACATCATATAAAAAGTTTGAAAACGTATTAAAAATAAACTGCCGCATAGAAAGCCAAAATATTTATATTAGTTTCATAAAATAAAGTTTACTATCAGTAAAAAATATAAAATAAATACAAAAAAAAACTTTACATACAGAATTACAATTAAGGTGGTTCGTTTTCCATACAAATAAATTTTTGCCATTTATGGACAAATGGAGCATAATTTTACAGTGAAATCACAGCTACTGGCATTTATTTTTGTCTTTATTTGCGGTAAATCACAATTGCTTGAATAAAACAGTAGATTATTAGCATAAAATCGAATTAATGAATGATTTATGAATTTGTGATTTTTGAATAAAACAGTAGATTATGCTATTATTTATATCTTCCAGGCAACCACAGTATGATGACGTTGACCATTGCAAAATTTGGTCAAAACTCGATAACGATTCCCACAAACGAAATACATATTTCAATTGAAACAGTCCCCTAACTTCCAAACTGACTTATTGACTAATTCTCTGGGCAGCCATACGAAACAGCCCAAATGTGCACGTATACGAAATTTCAATTTATTTTACTGCCGGCCCAGGTACGGGGCAGACAAATCGCTTCATAAGTTTTTTAGAACCCCATGTTACTGTTTAATAATTTAAGGAGTACATTGGCTCGAGTGTAGTAGATTCCAGAGATAAAATTTCACTCTCGTTTAAGGCAAATTTATCTAGAGTGTCTTTAATATCTGATTAATATATTATGTTCTTATTACAATATTATTCTTACACTAGCGGACGCCTCGCGGTTTCATCTGCGTAGTTATCGTTCCCGTGGGAATACAGGGATAAAAGTCTATGTCACCCGGGGATAGCGAAAATATGCTCCGAAACTACTGGACCGATGAAATCAGTCCAGTAGTTTCGGAGTCTATTTTTCACCGTTGGGAAGCTACACAGGTTACTTTTTATCCCTGTATTCTCACGCGGGAACGGGAACTACGCGGGTGAAACCACGAGGCGTCTGCTAGTCTTCAATAAACAGGGGGACAAAAAATACTTACCTAGTTGACTTTTAAAATTCTATTAACATGCCTTTGAACAACCAATGAAAAGATTTCAAATAATTTATTTAAAAAATTGATGATATATTTGTATTTTAAGCCTACATACTGTTTTCTGCGTTCTCCATAACAAAATGAGATAACGGATCCCTTACGATCAAACAGTAAACCAGGAGATAAAACTTTATAGCAATCTGTGAGGGTCATGTTGTGACCTCTATGGGATAAGAATTTGGCAGTGACACGTGTGTTTCACATCAAAGGCCGAATGGTTAGGATCCTGAGCTGAAAAAAATACCCAATACGTTTGTTTACATCATTATTGTAAGACCCAAGGTCGGACAATAAGCTTGAGCTGGCGGTAAAAGAAAAACATCGTGAGAAACCATAGCATGGCGGTAGGGTATTTTCTAACTACAAACTTCAAGTTCAAAATCTGCCGCCAAGCATCTAACGGTGTGTTCCGGCAACCTCACTTGAGAGCCAGTTCCATTCCAGGCTAGGTGTGCTTTACCATCTTCGACCACACCTTCACTTAACATCAGGTGAGCTGTGGTCAAATACCTAGCCTGCCAACCATAAAAAAGTATGTATGTGGGTTCTGCCATAACTTTTAAATGTCGGTATAGATTTGTCTCAGCTACCTCCATACCAAATTTCATCCTAATCTGTTCAGTAGTTTTTGCGTGAAAGAGTAACAAACATCCATCCAAACTTTCACATTTATAATAGTAGTGGGATGATGTATATTATCATACATATTTTTGTCATTCTACCTAATAATGGGCGTTGAGTGACACACATTCGCGCGCGCACACAAACACACACCCACAAATACATACTATACTATATACTAGCCTACTTATATAGGTATATATGTAAACATTGAATACGGAAAACAATGGGTTTTGCGACAGGCTTTCCTAGTGCAAAACCCAATAATATATTTCAAAAAATATCTTTAAAATTAGTTACCTTATCTAAGACAGAAAACAATTTCAATAAAATAAAAGCTACATAACTTTCAGCTGCGATCTTGTTCGGTAAACTATATTTAATACATTTCCATTTCTGCAATATAAAACGTTGTATTAAAGCAAACAACGGCAAGAGAGAAACTCGGGGAAAATATAGCTTTTGTCGTTAAATAAATATTAGTCCTTCAGTTTGAAGCACTATTAGATTCAAGAAATGTTTAACTGTCTAAAGGAAATTAAATTGTTACATTCTCTGATAGATTAGAAGTTCATTATTGATAATAATTTATAAGTTTTTTCTTTTTTTTAGTGTTTATTGTTTATTTTTGTATGTATTGTTAATTTTTTTTTTCATGCCACAGGTGGCAATCAAGCTGACGGGTTGCCTGATGTTAAGCAATCACCGTCGCCTATAGATATCTGCAATACCAGGGGTACTACAAATACGTTGCCGACCTTTTAAGATTCTATTAACATGCCTTAATTATTTTTAAATAAATATCGTAGGACTATACACAGCGCCATCTGGCCCTAAACTAAGCAGAGCTTGTGTGATGGAAATCAGATAACTGATAGAATACCCATATACCTTTTTTTTTGTAAATGCATACTTATAATACATACAGTACACCTAGACACAGAACAAACATTTTTGTTGATACATAAAATGTTTGTCCTGAGCGGGTATCGAACCCACGCCCTTCAGCTCTTAAGGCAGATATGCTACCAATGAGCCAACAGGGCTGTCAAATATGTTTTATTTCACAAATAAAGTATTATCTATTGTCTATTGCCTATTAAAAAATGATAGTATCTTGACATCCCTGTTGGTTCATTGGTAATATGTCTGCTCCAAGAGCTGAAGGGTGTGGGTTCGATTCCCACCAAGGACAAAAAATTTTCGTGGCATAAACAAATGTATGTTCTGTGTCTGGGTGTATGTATGTATTTACAAAAAAAAAGTATTTAAGTATTCTATCAGTTATCTGTCTTCCATAGCGCAAGCATTGCTTAGTTTGGGGTCAGATGGCGGTGTGTGTAATGTCCTATGATATTTATTTATTTATTTTATCGGATGCTGAGAAAATACTCAAAATTTGTTGTTGTTCCTATTTTATGTAAAATTTCGTAGCGTTGATAGCACAGTGGTTAGCGCGAACAAATCATACGCTGAGGCTGAATTCACATGGGTTCGAACCAAAATAATGAGCTTGCACTGCCGGTGAAGGCAAACACAGTGCGGAAACCGTAGCATGGTGGTAGGGTACTATATAGGACTCTACTAGCTACCAGCCACCTGTCGCCAGTGACGGTAGCGACAGTGGCGACTGTGTGTTCCGGCTGCCTCACTTGAGAGCCACTTTAATAAAACCGTCACTTCACATCAGATGAGCTATGGTAAAACACCTAGCATGGCAACAACAACATTAATAAGAAAAATACTGAGCGCCAAAACGATGCCCCGGACTTCGTTTTGTTACTCAAAGTTGTGTGTATCGCTGCATTGGTCACGGACATACGTTATCTCTTACCATCAGGAGAGCGTAACGTTCGTCTTAAACGTTTGCATGAAAAAAATACTAGATTTTTTTTAATTTTACGAGTAAAATGACTTGTATAAGCATTGTAGGTAATACAATTTTAATGTCCCACATTGCGATATGCCTGTTCAGAAGCGATCCTTTCGTCAGCAACACGCGCGATGAATAATGCAAGTCTACGACCCTGAGCTAAGCTCATCAAGGGAGACGTGTCCCATTGAAATATGAGACACACGGCTCGGCCTATCGGCGAACAGATCACCATACTTTTAATTTATTAAAATAGTAATAAAATATAATATTGACAATCGGAATCTAATGACAGATCCACACCCTGACACCATTTGACAGTTGTTGTTTGACCTGTTGGTTCATTGGTAGTATGTCTGCTCCGAGAGCTGACGGGCGTGGGTTTGATTCCCACCCAGCACAAGCATTTTATGATATAAACAAATGTTTGTTCTGTGTGTACTGTATGTATCATAAGTATGTATTTACAAAAAAAGGACATAAGTATTCTATCAGTTATCTGTCTTCCATAGCACAAGCTTTGCTTTGTTTGGGGTCAGATGGCGCTGTGTGTGTGTTTGTGTGTAATGTCCTATGATATTTATCTATTTAGAATATAAATAGAAAAGAAGTTTTATTCTCCTATCTCCCCGTGAGTCCCACAACAAAAGCTATCCAGAAACGTCACCGCGGCGTCTGTCATCTCAACTGCCGTCTCATTTCGCGGCCCACTGAGCCTATTCCGTCAGAACCGACGTTATTCCCGCAGGAACATCCGGCGAGACGTCCGGGGACATCCTGTCCAGTATTTGTCGACGATTGAGAAACTTGTTAAAATAATAGTTTGAGAGTAGTTTTACTAATTATGTTAAGTTAGAACAATACAGACCTAACAATGTCATCTAATTCGCCTATACTTGCTATCGCTCGTAGCTTACCTATCTAGCTGAATGGAAGCTAGTCCTAATGCGTAGCTCGTTTGCTTTGCCATTGACCCTTATTCTCTATGAAAACATGGACGTAATTAGGTGTGTTAGGAGAATTAAGAAGGAAATTTAAAAAACGCAATCTCGTTCAATGTATGTTATATAACTGAAGTTCGGCCTTTTAGAGTAGTTACTATTTTAAGTTATTGTATTTTGTTTAATTGAAATTGTATTAAATTATTTTCATTGATTAAAGGCAACGTGAGTAATCCCACTGAAGTTTGTGTGTATTCCGTATATAGAAAGGAGATGTTGAATAAACCTTTGTTTCATAATGAATTGACCATAGTAAAGTACTTGGTGGTAGATTTCCTTAGCAGAAAGTCATCTAGATAGGTACCACCGCAGTACAAGATATTCTGCCGCCAAGCAGTGTGTAAACATTACTGGGTGACGGTTTGAAGGGTACTGCAACTAGCGAAATTACTGGGCTGTTGAGACTAACCATCGAAAGACTAAAATTAATGAGCGCCAAGCAGCGATGCCCTAGACTTTTGTGAAGCTACTCAAAGTTCTGTGTATCGCTGCAATGGTCATGGACATGCGTTATCTCTTACCACCAGGAGAGCATATCGTTCGTCTCATTACTATTACATTAAAAAAAATACAACACATACAGCTAAGGACACAATTAAAAACAAGGAGGGTAACCACATCTTGTCTACCTAACTTAGTTTAGGTACGCATGAGGGTTATCGTTATATGGTCCAGTGGATCAAAATAGGCCAGCGCTCAGCTATTGTGTTTGGAATTACCCAGCGATAACTTATTGACAACAATAATGTAGGAATTTACAATTAAAAAACCAAATCAATGACCCTAAGGCCGGATAAACGCACTGCTCCAATGAAACAGTTCGGAATGAACGAAAATATTATCGATGTATACAATTTATAGATTTTTGTTGATTTTTTAAAAACTCCTTAATTGATTTCGATAAAATGTATATGGGACCATCTCTAAAGTATTATCTACCGAGAAAAAATAATCATTAAAAACGATTCATAATTGGCGGAATGATCGCGTAACATAGGTACATGCAAAAAAACATACAAACATAAACAAGAATACGCAATAATAAGTGATCGTTTTTTTTATTTTATTTGATTTGATTCGTTTTTTTTTTTCTAAAATAATATTGTTCGTGTCATTTGGGATGTTGTAAGGATTCTAACGAAACCCAAAACATACAAATCTGTCAAGGGATTTAAAAGTTATGACGTATAAAGAAATTCACATGAATAAATAAGTAAACATATACTTATAATACATACAGGACACCCATCACAGAACCATTTATTGTAGCGATGATAGCTCAGTGGTTAGCGCGGTAGGTTCGCATGCCGAAGGGCGTGGGTTCAAACCCCAACAATGAGCTTGAGCTGCCGGTGAAGGAAAACATCGTGAGGAAACCATAGCATGGTGGTAGGGTACTTTCTAGTACTCGGCTGGCTAGCTACCACACTCAAGTTGAAAATCTGCCGCCAAGCATCTAACGGTGTGTTCCGGCAGCCTCACTTGAGAGCCAGTTCCATTCCAGGCTAGGTGTGCTTTACCATCTTCGACCACACCTTCACTTAACATCAGGTGAGCTGTGGTCAAAACAACTAGCCTGTCAACCATAAAAAAAATAAAAAAATATTCATACCACAAAATTTGTGGTATGAATAATTCTGGGTGGTAATCGAACCCACGCCCTACAGGTCGTACCAATGAGCCAACAGAGTAGTCAAATATACATGAACTCTGAAAACATTTCCTTTCAAAACATTTCATTTTTTTCCTTTTTGGGAAGTCATGTTAAACTATCAAATCAAAGATTAGTATCAAAATATTATCAGTATTCAACTCGACCAATTGTGGTAGCATACAATACACTCGCTTTTGTAAACTTAATTAGAAATTAATAGTTCTCAACCCCCAAGGAGCATTCCAACTTAAAATAGTCCGTGTTATCGACTGAACTTAATTTAACTTCGCGGGAACAATATGCCTTACCCAGTCCCTTAACATCTTAAGGGCCTTCGTACTCAGTCGATCCGAGAATATTTCAGAATTACAAAATGCTAGACGATTTGTGGAGTTAAACCCCTTGACAGCTGCAGTCAATTCTAAAAAAAGAAATTATTTTTACCCCCCTTCAAACTCAGACCTATGAAACTGGAATTCAATATCGTTCTGTTCTTTTATAATTGAAAGCAATCTATAATACTTATAGGTATGATAGGATGTAGCGATGATTGTAGTGTAAGCGCTGTGGTTATCGCGGTCAGTTCATACGCCGAAGAGCGTGTGAACTGACCGCGTTCAAATCCCAACAATGAGCTTGCTACTGGTGAAGAAAAACATTGTGAGGAAACCATACTTAATACTTGGCTGTTTACCACCTTCAAGTCGAAATCCGCCGCCAAGCATCTAACGGTGGGTTCCGGCATCCTCACTTGAGAGCCAGTTCTATTCCAGGGCTAGGTGTGGTTTACCATCTTCGACCACACCTTCACTTAACATCAGGTAAGTTTGGGTCAAACACCTAGCCTGTCAACCATTAAAAAAATCATAGACTACTTTTTATCCCGAAAACATGTAGCGGGTAACACCGCGGGGCGCAGCTAGTACTTATTATAAGGCCGTCCTCATCCAAAAATAACTTTTATTTTTGTATATTTTTATTTTATCCAGTACTAGCTGCCTCATTAGCCCTGGTGCTTTGCAGTGCATAATCAGAACACAGCAATGTTTACACACTACTGCTTGGCAACAGAATATCTGATACTGCAGTGGTATCTACCTAGACGACCTTTACCATCAAGTAAATGTCAGACGCGACACTTATAATCTACGACCATGAATAAATGATTCAATGAAGTCATAAAAAAATTACAATATTGACTTTGGAATGCTTATTTTGAGAAATGTCAATACACTAGTAGATCGGAATGTCCAAAGCGCTTCAAACGATATTCATGTCCTGGGATGTTGGGAGCCTTCTAGATCCCAATAATTTCCGGTAGGATTACGTTTTGTTTCGAGCTGGTAGAATTGTTTTTTAACCCCCGACGCAAAAACGACGGGGGTTATATGTTTAACGTGTCAATACTCAATACTTTATTGCAACATATGTACAGGTTCTTATGCTTATCAATTTAACAATGTTGTCCCTAGTACATATGGTCCCATTAGGGTATGGCAAACAATTTTGGTCAAAATGTTTTTGAGATGCGGTTTAAATTAAAAAAATACAGATTAAATAATAATAATACAATTAACAATTACAAAATAAAATTAGAATAATAATTAGTCATACATGTTATCATCATTAAAAAAATTGTCAAAAGTGTACAAAAATAAAATCAGGATATTAATTGGTCATAATTAGTCACTATAAATATTGTCATCGTTAAAAAATTCGTCAAGTGTGTAGTAGCATTTAGCTTCCAGGATTGATTTCAGCCGGTTAATAAAATGATTTTTGTCCTGTATGCCCTTGAGTGAGTTGGGCAGTTTATTAAAGATTTTTACAGCCATCGAATTAGGACCAGAACTGTACATGGCGAGGTTGGACTTGTGCTCAATGAGCTTATGCCTGTATTGAGATCTCGAGTTAGGCTGTCGGTCCGTAACTTTGTCAAAAAAATCGGGATACTTCATTACGAACTTGCATAATTCTAGAACATAAATAGAAACTAAAGATAAAATTTTGAATTTAATGAAGTAGGTTTTATGAAATTTGGTTACAGTAATATCAGGCACTTTTATATTGGCGAGGATTCGGATTATTTTTTCTGAGCGGTAAATAAGTCGGAAGCATTGGCACTGCCTCCCCACAGTATGATGCCGTATCGGAGCCACGAGAAGGCGTGCGCATAGTAAGCAGATAAGGATGTACTTAGGTCGGTAGCTTGCCTTAGTTCTCTTAATGCATAGGAAAAGCTATTCAATTTGGATTTTACTTTTTGTATCTGTGTGTGTGTGTGAGTGTGTCTGTGGCATCGAAGCTCCCGAACGGATGAACCGATTTTGATTTTGTTTTTTTTATTTGAAAGGAGAATTAGTCGGGAGTGTTCTTAGCTATGTTTGATGAAAATTGATTCAAGATGGCCGCCGCCACAAAATGGCGGATTAGATTTTTTTTTCACAAATCCCTCAATATGGGTATCAAATGAAGGGCTGACTAGTAGAATAATTCGCAACGGTTTTTGTAATACGTTGACTTGAAATGTAGTCAACATTTTGCACGCTATTTGTGCTTATGTTCTGATGATAAGTTGGAGATACCCTTCATAAGGCTCAACTCACACCGGGGAACCGGCCCGTGGCCCACGGTCAGTAAACCGAATAAAAACATTTAGGCTCGTTTATATACATAAAGTGATAACCATTAGGGACACACAACAGCCGCTAATACGAGTACTTAACTTTTATGAACTTAATTAAGGTAAACAAGAGTTAGACGGTGTAATCGCATCTCACCAGATAACTGTAGACCACAGCTCACAAGATGTGATGGTGTGGTCGAAGATGGTAAAGCATACATAACCTGAAATGAAACTCAACTGAGGCTGCCGGATCACACAGTTAGATGCTTGGCGGCAGATTTTCAACTTCAGGGTGGTAGCTAGCCAGCCGAGTACTAAAGTACCCTACCACCATGCTATGGTTCCCTAACGATGTTTTTCCTTCGCCGGCAGCTCGAGCTCATGGTTGAGGTTTGAACCCACGACTTTCATCGTGTGAACCGACCGTGCTAATTGTGAGCTATCATTGCTACAAACATAATTATCTCAAAGTAACGAGCGGCATGCGTTATCTTTTATTATTTATTACTTGGTGGCAGATTTCTTTAGCAGGAAGTCGTCTAGGTAGGTGCCACCGCAGTACTAGATATTCTGCCGCCAAGCAGTAGTGTGTAAACATTACTGTGTTCTGGTTTTAAGGGTACTGCAGCTAGCGAAATTACTGGGCTGTTGAGACTAACCATCGCAAGTCTCGAAAGTAATGAGCGCCAAAGCAGCTATGACCTGGACTTTGTTTTGCTACTCAAAGTGCTGTGTATTGCAGCAATGGTCATAGACATGCGTTATCTCTTACCATCAGGAGAGCGCAACGTTCGTCTCATTACTTTTACATTAAAAAAAAACTATCAGAAGAGTGTCTCGTTCGTCTCATTAGTTTTACATTAAAAATATTTTCTCCAAAATCATTATAACTCTTTACGCGCGTAAACCGAATATCTTAATTTTTCCATACCTCATTTATATTCAGTACGAAAACAGTTCTGATCTTCATAAAATTTTCTACAAGGGAAACGCTATTATATTCTTACACTATACTTATTTACTTTTCATGGAAATGAGATCGTAAAATCTATACAAAAGCGGGGCCAGAAAATCATATCAGACGGGAAAACAATCCAAGCAATCCCTCCAGAAGAAGGGAAGAACAACCTTTCGTATGACAAAGGCTTGCGGGCTATATTACCATATTATGACGCTAGAAACAATGATACTTATCAAAGATGAATTTTAAACCGATTTCAAAGAAGGTTTTCAATTCGGTTTGATTGTATTTTTTTTGTTTAGTTTTGGCGTCGCTTTTTGAGCTTTTGCCAGTGTCAAGTGTTTCATATTTTCAAGTTTTAAAAGTTAAACAAGTTGCGTCGTAGCACTATAGTTATAGTCAAAGTCCAGTCTTGGTCAAGTACAGTCCATGTCAGTCAAATCCATTCATGCTTTAGCTTCACTTCATTCACTTAATAATGCTTAACACTAAACTTCATGAATAAAACGCCATCATTTTTATGCATAAACACGCGACAAAACACTAGTTTTGGAAAAAATACAACGGGGCGACACGACTCTTTCCGCGTTCCCGCCAAAATTCGGTTTGTTTGTTACCTCAGAATTCTGACAATTTCTTTTTTCTTTGGTTTTGGCGTCGCCTTTTGAGCATTTGCCAGTGTCAAGTGTTTAATTTCGACATTTGTAAACCGATTAGTATTTTTTATTTTATTTGAAAGAACATACTTTCGGAATATACTGAGCTGTCATTGCCACACTTTTACGTCCTTTGACGTTACTACATTAATATCTATTTTTTATTTCCGACTGACTTCAAAAAAAGAAGAGATGGTTCTCAATTGGTCACAAAATGTTTTTTTTATGTATGTTACCCGTTTATTCAAAGACATTGATTTGAAAAAATATTTTTCATTTGAAAGTATATGCTTTCAGATTGGTCCCGTAGAAATTTCATCAAAATTGGTTTGGTAGCTAAAAAATAAGTAAAGAAAAATATGTAATTTTTCGTAAATGAAATTACGTTTTTGCTTTTTGGGACTTTTCAGTGGTGTTTACGGTCATCGGAACAAAGTAAAATTTGCATATCTATTATCTATCTATTATCTATCTATATATCTATCTATATAAGTCAAACTGCGACAAAGAATGCTGAATTTTTGTGCGAACTTGGCCAATGTTTTCTATCAATGGAATTTAATTACGACAAATTTATTGTACAAGGTTATAACCTTAGGGTGTACTAACCCGAAAAGGAGTGATTGTATTCGTAACTTTTGGTATGAGTACAGAGTCAACAATTTTGTAACAGAGAGGTTTTTTTTACATCGGAATTTATGAAAAATATAAAAAGTTCCTTATACGAAGACACGGTTTGTTTCTTCCTTGTATGTTGACTCGAGCATTAAATAAAATACAAATTTATTTCAAGACTTAACTCTGTAACCGCAAACCAAAAGACCGTGAATTTAATCACAAACTTTATCCAAAATCGTCCAAAAGAAAGTTACCCCATTTTTTTCTCTTAAGTTTCCCAACTTAATTACCAGAGCGGCAATTTAGCAAAATCTTAACTGACCTCATTACACCCATATCAGGCCCTTAACAAGGAAGATTTAAAATTACTTGGGAAATTCCCTCCAAGTTGGTTACACTCAAATTGGGTCGTTATCTCTCGGCCTTCGAGCCGATCCGATCATATCACGCCGCTGAATTAGTACCAGAGACTCAGTTTGCAAGGAATTTTGATAACACAAATCATAGCGTTAAATAAAACTTTCAAATTGACAGCCTTGCTGGTTCATTGGTAGAATGTCTACTTCAAGAGCTGTAGAGCGTGGGTGCGATTCCCACTTGGACAAACATTGTGTGGTGTAAACAAATATTTGTTCTGTGTCTGGGTGTACTGTATGTAATATAAGTATGTATTTACAAAAAAGTATTCTATCAGTTATCTGATATCCATAGTACAAGTTTTGCTTAGTTTGGGGTCAGATAGCGCTGTGTGCAACTCAAAGTTCTGTGTATCGCTGCAATGGTCATGGATAGGCGTTATCTCTTACCATCAGGAGAGCGTCTCGTTCGTCTCATCAATCTTACGTAAAAAAATAACATAAAGAACATAAATAATTTAGTTTTATGTCACCAACCTGCCGGTGTATATATACTCGTATATATACACAAAATAATTTATGAAGAAACTCGCTAACAAATAAACTTAACATAAACGGTATCGTATATAATAATTATGTAATATTGTCACCGTCGCGGGTCGAACCTGGACCAGATTGGCACAGGACCGAAGCAGATGGCATGTACAGAGAGAGGCCTATACCCAGCAGTGGGATAAAGAAGGCTGTGGATGATGATGATGATGATAATATTATATCTATATTATATCTATCTATACTATTATTAAGAGGAAACATTTGATTCATTTTTTTGTTTGTTTGCATTGAATAGGCTCCGAAACTACAGGACCAATTTCAAAAATCTTTCACCTGCAGCTCAAACTCATTGTAGGGGTTTGAGCCCACGCCCTTCGGCATGAGAACTGACCGCGGTCAACACTGAGCTGTCATCGCTAAAAGAGGAAAGATTTGATTGTTTCTTTGTGTGTTTGTATTGAATAGGCTCCGAAACTACTGGACCGATTTCAAAAATTGTTTCACTGTTAGGAAGCTACACTTTCCCCGGGTGACATAGGTTACTTTTTATCTCTGTATTCCTACGGGAACGGGAACTACGCGGGTAAAATCGCGAAGCATCCGCTAATAGAAAGAAAGAAAGAAAATAATTTCATTTTGTAACATAGAACACAACAAAAATGACAACAAATAGAGACAAACAGTTACAAAATAGGGGCTCACCTCAACTTATACATAATAAATAATATATTAATGTTTTCAAGTAAACTACGACCGTCTGTAGCGGTCTTAGGTACTGTCTTACGAGAATATCGACGGAATCGGATACACGGGGATCCTCAACTTTAGGGTTAGCGGTTTCAACTAATGCAAACGCCAACCTATTTTAGGTAAGCATTATAGTCCACACGATAGTTTGGTAGTTACGTGGAATGGGAATCACGGCGTGAGAATTAAGTAGAAACAGGTGTTGTTAGAGGAATTGCCACTATCACCGAGCCTATAGTATAAAGGCTCTGTGGTCATAATAGAGCGGGCGAGGGGAATGAAACGAAATTAAATGTACACATATGTAGGTATACACATTTAATTTTGTTTTGAACATAAATTACGCTGTAAACCTATGTTTTTATACATGTATGTCGGAGACGGTCATTGGTATGGACGTGAAACGAAACGCGGCACGAGTTCCGATGGATGGCAGCACCGTCGCGATGACGTCGATTGTCTGCGAACTTCGTGCAGAGCCTAGCCGGTGGAGGAGCGGGAGCCCTCGTGAGTAATATTATTCTTTGAGCGGGAGTCGGACATCACTTACCATTTGGCCGTCGTTAAGATAGGTCCCTCCACAATAGGAACTGTTACTCGTTTCGTTCGCACAATGAGAATTGTGCGAAGTAATTTGTTAAAAGCGATAAAACGTGATTATTTTGTATTCGCCGTTTCTCTTTGCTCGATTACCCTAGTTATACGCCCACACTATGTTGGACGATGGTGCTGAAAACACTGACGATCCGACATATATATAATTATATATACGAGCGGGCGCCTCGCAGTTTCACCCGCGTAGTTCCCGTTTCCGTGGGAATACAGAGATAAAAGTAACCTATGTCACCCGGGGAAAGTGTAGCTTCCTAACAGTGAAACAATTTTTGAAATCGGTCCAGTAGTTTCGGAGCCTATTCAATACAAACACACAAAGAAACAATCAAATCTTTCCTCTTTTAGCGATGACAGCTCAGTGGTGACCGCGGTCAGTTCTCATGCCGAAGGGCGTGGGCTCAAACCCCTACAATGAGTTTGAGCTGCAGGTGAAGGAAAACATCGTGAGGAAACCATAGCATGGTGGTAGGGTACTTTCTAGTACTCGGCTGGCTAGCTACCACCCTCAAGTTGAAAATCTGCCGCCAAGCACCTAACGGTGTGTTCTGGCAGCCTCACTCGAGAGCCTAGTTCTATTCCAAGCTAGGTGTGCTTGACCATCTTCGACCACTCCGACACATCAGGTGAGCTGTGGTCAAACACCTAGCTTGTCAACCATTAAAAAAAAACACTATCATTGTGTTACATTAGTTTATAATTTTATTTTTTTCTATTGTACCTACTTGATATTTATTTTCTGTGTGAACAATAAAGAGTTTATCTATCTACATATCTACCTATTGATAGAGATAGCAACTCCATTATCCAAAGATCGCTTCCAAATCCCACGAAACTCTCTAGAAGTGTCCACATTCAAAGCAGTAAACAACCGGCAGGCACGAAAATCCGAAAATTCCCACAGACCCCCTGTAGACCTCTTCAGACCGCGCAAACTCCCACTGACCCCCATTAAACCACTCGACGAAGGGAAAAACTACGTAAACACGGAATAGTGGGGAAGTCCTTGGATTCCGAGCAGTGTTGGGCCTCCGTCAAATTATTTACGCACGTGGGGATGGGACGATTATGTTTAGATTGTATCGATGAGTGCGGTCATGACACACATAATTATATCGATAAAACTTAAAAAGAAATATCAAGAATATTTTATCACTTACATAGTATAAAACAAAGTCGCTATCGCTGTCTGTCCGTCCCTATGTATGCTTAAATCTTTAAAACTACGCAACGGATTTTGAAGTGGTTTTTTTAATAGATAAAGTGATTCAAGAGGAAGGTTTACATGTATAATACATGCATAATATTGTAGAAAACACTCATAAGTTTAGAGGTTTCTAATGTGATGTCGTAAATAAATACAAGCGCCCTATTTTAACGATTAATTCATAGTTCATATGTTGTACTAGATTAATAAGTAGTAGCAGCTCCCTCTGCCAAAAAAAAAAAAGTTTAAGGGTAAAAAAACTATCGTTACTTAATAAACTAAGGCTTTATTAAACAAAATAAAGTATCTTAAATTAATAGTATTTACAAATGTATACAAAAAACTTAATCTAAAAGTCCGTCAGAGGAGAGATATGTGGCCAGAATGCTGGCAGCTTTGCCACGCGGGATGGCAATGCTAAGCTTTTGACCAAAGTAGATGCCTGCGTTCTGGTCACCTGAAGCCTCCTCTAAACAATTATGTACATTTTTACATCAAATCTAAAATTACTTATTACAAGCGAACTACCAAAATTCCTGTACCTTACATATTTTTTCTGGTTTAAGAATCCTGGAGTTCACAATAAAGACTATATATCTATCTAAAGTAAACTAAACTATGTAGGTATATAGCCCACTAATATTATAAGAGTCACTCAATCACACAAAAACGCCAAAACGGATTTGGATGAAATTTTCCACAAATATAGTTTATTGCCTGGATTAACCTATAAGATACTTTTTATTCCATAAAAAGGTTAGGTTCCTGTGGTATTGTCAAAAAACGAACTACTGGACGTATCCACTTGAAATTTGGTACATTTGCGTTTTATCGATCATTATGCAGCTATAAAAGCATGATTATTCCTTATTTGTTACTTAATCTTTTATTTATGTTTTAAGGTTGAATTAAAAGAGATGGTGTTCCTTTCTAATTGGTTTTTTACTACTCTTTCATACCTCACTAAAACTATATACGCTATCCCTTTCACACGTTATCTAAATTAGCTTTCTCTTTCATACTTACAATTATCTCGCATCTTGGCATCTCTTTCATATTGACGTTACGTTCCATTCGTAGCTTCATATCCTTTCGCTCTTTCAGACCTGTTAATTTCTTATTCATTCCTTCTCATTCACACTACGTTATATTTCGTAATGCTTAAAGTACAGTTTACACATGTTTCATTTCTCTCTGAACGTAATTCTAAAGTTTAATTTTAGTTTTTAGTTCCAAATGAAGTCGCGGACTCAAGCTAGTATGTTTTATCTACAAATAATGTTAGACTTCAGTCCTCGTGAAAACCGCCCACTCATACTTTTATTTTGTTATACAATACAATAGGATCTAAGTAATATGAAATTGCCTCGACGGAAAACTGACAAGTGATATTAAATATGGCACGAAAGTAATATTGTCACCTTTTTATAAATCGTTTTGAACGACATGAAAACATACCTTTGCGTAATTAAATCTTTGGATACTATAGCTGTATAAACTACATATATTATCTTATTTTTTTCTTAGGATTTTTTTGTAGTGATGACTCAAAGATAGCGCGGTCGGCTGTATACTGAAGGACGAGGGTTCAAATTCCAACAATGACCTTACACTGCCGGTAAATAAAAGCTAATAATGGTAGAGAATTTTTAGTATTCGATTAGCCTGGAACCCATAACTGGAAACTGCATCAAAATCAGACTAGTAGTTTTGGAGAACAACATGGACTTGCACAAACAAACATCCTCCCACCCCAAAACGCATATACCGTCTCCGTTCCGTCGTGGGTAAATAATAATATCGATATTGAATTTTATCGATAATACGATGTTCCTGAACTTATTTGTCCCATCCCCATAACATAATATCAAGAAGGTTCGACCTTTCTACCTCTACGTGTGAAAAGACCTTTTGAACAGTGCTTTGACATTATGTTTGCATTTTTACGACGTGAAAAATAGAGCTTGCGTGACTGGCTGTTACGGATTTATTGCAGACAAAAATTCAACATCGACATGATCAAAATTACAAATAACTCGAATAAATAGACGCTTCAGAGTTTCTTTGTGTTTTAGAGCGCTCAGTCTCGACTAAGCGCTCGAAGAGTCAATACTTCCTGGTGCCTGCATCCAGGATGCCTCGTGTAGAGGCGAAACACGTGTCGGTAAGTGGTTACTGCAGAGAGAGGAGGATTTCAAGACTTGTGGTTATTTTAATTACATTTTTTGTTATTTTAATTAAATTTTTCAAATCATATTTTTAAGTTTATGTCAAATTAGTTCTAGATTTTAAGTAAGATTAGGTTTTTAATTAATAAGCTGTGTCAAATTAGTTTAATTTAAGTCCTCATCACTGTTGTAACTGGAACGACTGTTAAGCGGAAATAAACTAAATATATACCTTGAAAAAACATGCAAATAGACGCTTAGTAGATATAGACGGAATCTGATTAAGCGACGATATTTTTATGTAAAATAATTTAGGCGAACGAGACGCTCTCCTAAGTAAAAAATAACGCCATGACCAAATGACCATTGCAGCGATACATAGAACTTTGAGAATAAAAACGAAGTCCAAGGCATCACTGCTTTGGCGCTCATAACTTCATGAGACTTTCGATTTAAAAATGACTAAGTTTAGACTATTTTAAAAATACAGCTTGAAAATCTAATTATTACTGGAATATGAACGCGCTGATGACTGAGCATCATTTTTATCATAAGCTTTCTCTTTGTTCGCTAACTTTTCATAACCATAGTCTTGTCTATGGATTTCTATCAAATTGAAAACCATAAATTTTCGGAGTTTTGGCGGCAACGCGAAAAACAACACAATAAGCCAACGTGTCGCTTCTTTACATTATTTTCTTGTGTTTTGTCGAGTGTCTATGCATAAAAAAAGTGCTGTTTTATTTGTAAAGTGTCGAATTATACGCGCGAGTGTGGGCGAGAGTGATATAATGTGATTCAACAAATTTTCGTGTTGCTTCCAAAACTCCTTTGAAGTTTGTAGTAAAGTCGCCACTACTTTACTAGGGCATGACTAGACTTGCCCTTAGCTAATTTTGTGCGACTGATATATTTTATTAGATTTATCTTAAATACTTAAAAATACAAAAAATAAAAAGTATTTATGTATTCTATCAGTTATCTGACTTCCATCGCACAAGCTCTGCTTAGTTTGGGGCCAGATGGCGCTGTGTGTATAGTCCTACGATATTTATTTATTTATATCGTAGTATTTTACAATTGCACAAAGTGCTATGCCAAACAGAAAGAAAAAGTAAAAAAGAAAGTTTCCAATGCGACAAGATTAGGTTTTGGCGGGAACGCGGGAAGAGTCGTGTCGCTTCGTTGTATTTTTTTCCAAAACTAGTGTTTTGTCGAGTGTTTATGCATAAAAATGGTGGTGTTTTATTCATAAAGTGCCGAATTACAAGCGCGAGTGTGGGAAAATGATATAATGTGGTGAAACATGAGTTTTCGTGTTGCTTCCAAAACTCCATCGAAGCTTTATAGTAAAGTTGCCACTACTTTACTAAAGTATGACTGGCACGAACTGACACGAACTGGACTTGACTAAGACGACTTTGACGATAACCATAGTTAAGATACAGCAGAAATAACACTGAAGACGAGGCAGTATGGCTTTATAGCTTTAGCCTGCCCGAAAGGGCAAATTAACGAAAAAAAAAAAAAAAAACCAATGCGACAACAAAAAAAAAAGTTATTTATTCAATTTCCGTGACAAAAAGTTACAATTGCACTTAGCCCTGGACTGAATACACTTCATCCTGCTGCGTTTTTGACAACCGCTCCGGTCAACTCTTTCGTTTTTTGCCGGAGCTTGAACTATTTTAGCGTGATTTTTTTTGGTAATTTTTATCGTAGTTGGTTGTTTCACTGATGGGATGACGGGAATTATGCTGTTGGGTGTTTGTTTATGACTATTAACGTAATAAAACTAATTATCCATAGTACTAGTCAAAAATAAAATAAAACAACAATACTATTATCTGAGACACTGCAAGTTAGCTCTAAATCAGCCCTGTTTTTTGTACACTAATAACTTTTATGCTGGCCAAGTGCGCTTTGGCAGACTACACAAATCTTCGAGAACTTCATTTTTAAACACTCTGATACACGTTTCATCGCGATGTTTTCTTTCACCGTTTGAATTCAGCAATCCGCAAATAACTTAAAAAAGACAGAGGTGCCTGCCGTGGAATTCGAACTAAAGAGTTCCAGATTGCAAGTAAGACTGTCCAACCTACCTGCTGAAACTTCGATGTACCTACTCGCTTTCTAAAGTGCAGATAAGATGATTTTTTTTTTTTGCATAATGGCAAGGTACAAATAAATTACTCTAGTTTCCTACACATAGCAAGTCGTGGAATTCTAGTTCTACTGAGGTGCTCCTTTGTGAATTTCGTAATTCATCAACGTTTCAAATACCTCCGCAATGTGAGCATTTTCCTCGCCTAATCAAATACGTTCTGCTCCTTTGTTACAAGTACGAGCTAGCAGTGAAATAGTTGCAATAGTTTAATTTATAGTGCTCTCAGTTTACTGAATATGCCAGGAAAAAAATTAGATTCCGCCCGCTCTAGTGCGAAGAAAAAAGGTCGAGAATTGCATGATTTGAAATCCGTGCTTTATGTAACTACTCAAAACTTTTACATCAAATTAAAAAAGTAATTATAATACTAAAACTTAAATATAGCTATATTATTCATAAAAAATAATGTGGGGTCATCGCTGACAATTTCGAGTACATATTTGAATTGAAATAGTTTTTTTTTCTCCGCCATTTGTGATGAATGAATGAAATGAAATTTATTCACACAAAATAGGGTTTAACATTGATGTTATTTTGCTGTAACTTGGCATGTCAATTTGGCCAAGAAAAAATTACAGGAAATAGTATAAATAAAAAAAAATGAACAACACGTGAACAAAACGCTGGCCTTTATTTTGGTCAGCGTTTGAGTATTGCCATACAACGCGGCAATGGGGCCAGCGTTCTGGGAACTATTCCCATTGATAGCGGCCTTTTAGATTAGTTATTATTTTAAGTTATTTTATTTTGTTTAATTGCAACTAAAACTTTGGTAGGTATTATAAATAAATAATAGTTAGGATTAAGTATAAGTAAAAAAAAAAACAATTTTGTAATAGATAAATAATTGTATAGCTAATAATTAAAAATAATAAGTAGGTCATAATTATGTTTATGTCAAAGTATGTAGGTATATAATATTAAGTAAATGATCCAGGCAAAATATGATTAATTAAAGCATTTACATTTTAAAATCATTTAAAAAATCTTTTAAACAATAGTAACATTTTTCTACTAACCAAGTCTTAAGTTTTTTTCCGTATTTTTATCGCATAAGGAAGCGTTTTTAGCGATGTCGGTAGTTTGTTATAAACAGTGATACACATGGCATAGCAATTTTTATCTGTTTCTTGTATTACGTGGAAGTAAATCTTTAGCCGTGGTAAACAGAACCGTGGTAGTTTCTAGGGTTCCGTACCCAAAGGGTAAAAACGGGACCCTATTACTGAGACTTCGCTGTCCGTCCGTCCGTCCGTCTGTCACCAGGCTGTATCTCAAGAACGGTGATAGCTAGACAGTTGAAATTTTCACAGATGATGTATTTCTATTGCCGCTATAACAACAAATACTAAAAATAAAATAAAATAAATATTTAAGGGGGGCTCCCATACAACAAGCTTGATTTTTTATAGATAATGGTACGGAACCCTTCGTGCGCGAGTCTGACTCGCACTTGGCTGGTTTTTTTATTTGTGAATAACTCCGACCTTCTTCCAAAATACTATCCGGTCATTGCAGTTCTTCTGGATTATACTCATACTCCAATAAATATTTTTCTCTTTAACTTGTAATAATTAATTTTAGACATATTAAAATTTAATGATGCATTTGAAATGATATTACGGAATTTGACTTGCTACCTTGATTCCATTAAAAAAATACTGACGCTGTACAATAAATTTAATAATAACAACAAATGCGTAGTACTTACTTATGATTCATGCAAATAAATGTTATCTTACAAAGTTGAACTTGACACAACATTATCGTCGCATTCCAACATTTGTAATCAAATAAAAAACCCCACTTTAGTAGCTACTATTATTCTGTGGACAAGGTTCCCCGTAACTCGTTCGCACGGCTCCCCAGGCTGTACTTAAAGCGACACTTCTGGTATTAGGCGCTAGTCTGGCAGTCTTGTAGTCCCGTTGGGCTCACAAGTCCGCCTGTCATGACGTGTACTCGCATGTCGGGACTGACAAGTGTTCGGGTCCTAGATAGTTGGACTAAATGAAAAGATGAGTGGGCTGTAACACTGATGTTTGTAGCGATGATAGCTCAGTGGTTAGCGCGGTAGGTTTGCATGCCGAAGGGCGTGAGTTCAAACCCCAACAATGAGCTTGAGCTGCCGGTGAAGGAAAACATCGTGAGGAAACCATAGCATGGTGGTAGGGTTCTTTCTAGTACTCGGCTGGCTAGCTACCACCCTCAAGTTGAAAATCTGCCGCCAAGCATCTAACGGTGTGTTCCGGCAACCTCACTTGAGAGCCAGTTCCATTCCAGGCTAGGTGTGCTTTACCATCTTCGACCACACCTTCACTTAACATCAGGTGAGCTGTGGTCAAAACACCTAGCCTGTCAACCATAAAAAAAAAACTGATTTATATTATACATATAGAAGATATTATAATTGTATCGGCGATGCGCGTGCGTTCGTGACGCTCGGTTGAAGAGGTGTGTCATAGAAGCGGGTGCGCCCCTCTGTCTTCTAGTGTCGGCGAAACGTCGGTGTACCAACAACAAGAAGTACTTTGAACATTTTTGTTTTATTTATAACCAAATGGAAAGGTTCACCAGGCAAGTGCTACAAAGGAAGACCTTACACGATAGGAGGACGAAACAAAAATATAGCAAGTCCACAATGGATGCTGGTGTGTGGATGGTATGTGGATGGTGTGTGTTACCAGTGATGACTTATGGCGCTGAAACGTGGTCTCTGACTGTGTGCCTTCTTGGTAAGCTCAAAGTAGCACAACGAGCTATGGAGAGGGCTATGCTCGGAGTTTCCCTACGAGATCGAATCAGGAATGAGGAGATCCGTAGACGAACCAAAATTACCGACATAGCCCAACGGATTAGCGAGTTGAAGTGGCAGTGGGCAGGGCACATAGCACGCAGAACTGATGGCCCATGGGGCTGCAAAGTTCTGGAGTGGAGACCACGGACCGGCAAGCGCAGCGTAGGACGTCCACCCACAAGGTGGACAGACGACCTAGTAAAGACCGCAGGAACGCGCTGGATGCGAGCCGCTTCCAACCGGTCTTTATGGAAGTCAATGGGGGAGGCCTATGTCCAGCAGTGGACGTCCTACGGCTGAAATGATGATGATGATAACAATGGATGCAAATAGCTCAGGATAGAGAAAGATTGCAACCTTCGGAGGAGGATGGTTGGAGGTTGTGGATTCTTTTTTAATTGGTAGATCAAATTTTAGAAGTAATCTCATATAATTGTATTATATTAATATATTTAAATGCATGTTGTGCTTCGTTAAATAAGCAACACAATTAGCCAGAGAATTAATTAAGTTGTGTAAAATTATAATAATAATTATTGTAGTTGCTAGTATGAAGCCTTAATAAATAAATAAATAAATAAAAAAATAAATAAATTTTATCGATTTTACAAAAATAGCGGTTTTAAGAAAATTACAAAAATCTAAAAATTGTTTACATCGATGATATTTTCGTTTAGTCCGAAACCTCGCTGTTTCGTTGGAGCAGTGCGTTTAGTTGACCTAAGGGTCAGGCCAAGGGTTTTAAATTGTAAAGTTATATATTATTTGGTTAACAAGCTTCGTGTTCGACCACAGCTCACATAATGTTAAGCGACGCCGTGATCGAAGCTGGTTAACACGGAACACACCGTTAGGTGCTTGGTGGTAGATTTTGTATTATTTGATTATTATTAAATTGTTGGTAGCTAACTAGCCGAGTACTAGAAAATACTCTACCATTTCCTCACGAAGTCTTCCTTCACCGACTGCTCAAACTCATTGTCGCCCTTCAGCGTGTCAACCGACCGCGCTAACCACTGAGCTATCATTGCTACAAAGTTACAAGTTACTTTGGTGAAGATTAAGCAATAGCAATGCAATATCCTTTTCCAGAACATTTCGCATTACTTATGTCTATAATATACTCATAAGTTTACAATACCAAAGATCAAGTTCTACATACATATCACTTTAAGTTACATTCTAACGGATAACTTTGTACAAGTTAAACATTGGTTCCGCACTCTATGGTACCTAATTAAGCTATCAAAATAGTATCGGGTTCCCTCGCTACATACACTTGTGTTTGAACAGTGTGTTTGTATTAGTGTCATACAAGAAAGTACCTATATCACGTAGTTAGCATCTAAAACATAAGCGATCTTAAATATAGGTTAAGCATATTCATATTAAAATGAAGAAAGAAAGAAAACATTTATTACACACACCAATAAACAAATGATTTAAAAAATACCACAAAAATAATAGAAAGTTGTCGCTGTAGTGTCCAGTGCGATAAAAAGGTTTTGTCGGTTTTTCTTTGGTTTTGGTGCCGCCTTTAGAGCATTTGCCAGTGTCAAGTGTTGTATATTTTTAAGTGTCATAAGTTAAATAAGTTGCCTCATCGCTATAGTTATAGTCAACGTCCAGTCTGTGTCAAGTCCAGTCATGCTTTAGTAAAGTAGTGGTGACTTTACTATAAAGTTTCGATGGAGTTTTGGAAGCAACACGAAAAATCATGTTTCAACACATTATATCATTTTCCCACACTCGCGCTTGTAATTAAAACACCACCATTTTAATGCATAAACACTCCACAAAACACTAGTTTTGTGATGTTTAGTGAACTGGCTCTCAAGTGCGGCTGCCAGAATACACCGTTAGATGTTTGGCGACAGATTTACAACTTGAGAGTGGTAGCTAGCCAGCTGAGTACTAGAAAGTACCTTACCACAATGTTATGGTTTCGTCACGATGTTTTCCTTCAACGGCAGCTCAAGCTCGTAGTTGGGGTTTGAAACCACGCCCTTCGCCGTGCGAACCGACCGTGCTTACCACTGAGCTATCATCGCTACAAATACGCAACAAGAAAAAGAGATAAAGAATATAAAAACAAACAATAAATATATAGCGTAAAACGCATGTTCGTGTATAACTAGATATACGTATTCAAGAAAACAACACAACCGCGCTCTTGAATGAAAACTTTAGCATAAAATTGAATTACTGTCAGTCAAGACTTTACTATTAGGTAAAAAATACCGAGGAAGTTCTATAGACTTCTGAATGAGGCCCGCGCTGTTTTCTAACAAAACTTTTAAATTGATTCTGAAAGAAAACTTGGGAGCTCATTTCGAAAACACATGAGCATACCTGTCCTAAATTGATTTACAGGCATTATTAAAATACTCTATCTCAGAGTAATCTAAATACAAGGCCGTAGGACGTGGGTTCAAACTCCAATGAGCTTAAGCTGGCTGTAAAGGAAACCATAGCATGGTGGTAAGGTACTTTCTAATACTGGTCTGTTAACCCTGAAGTTGGAAATCTTCCGCCAAACATCTAACGTTGTATTCCGGCAGCCTCACTTGATAGCCAGTTCCATTTCAGGCTGTGAGATTGGCATCTTCAACCACACCATCACTTAACATGATCACAGGTGAGCTGTAGTCAAACACCTAGTATGAAAGTCATAAAAAAATTCACTACAAATACAAATATTTAATTGATAACACCAATGTTACAAGTAAAATTTTAGTAAAATCATTTTGATTGTTTGTGTATCATTAAAAAAAGTTGTAAAACACTAATCAGTGTTTTATACACTGTCAATGAATGAAAACAAAATGTCAAATAAAATACATAATATGTCGATATAAAAACATATCATTATCAAAATATTGTCAAGTATAAAATATGTCAATATAATAAAAAGACATTCAAAAATCGTAATTACTCACTAGTAATTTAATAACCTTTTAGTTTGAAATACTCGTCAATGTAATAAAACAAATCGTCCCACGATGTGGTCTTTGATTTACACGTTCTTTAAACATATTTGACACTTGCTAAATTTAAAAGTGAACCCTAAACTGAAGAAAAAGCCAACATTCTAATCGTTCACAATGAAAGTCTCACTGCAACGTGTTCAAAGAAAGATTGTTCAACTTCACAGTACGTGCTCGACTGCTCCGCTCGTTACACGCGTACTCATTAGCGCTATGCGGTGCGAAGTACGCGTTTGTACTCCAGAATCTTACTCGAAACAGTGCATCTCTAGTGTTAGCGATCATAGCTCAGTGGTTAGCGCGGTCGGTTCGCATGCCGAAGGGCGTGGGTTCAAACCCCAACAATGAGCTTGAGCTGCCCGTGAAGGAAAACATCGTGAGGAAACCATGGCATGGTGGTAGGGTACTTTCTAGTACTCGGTTGGCTAGCTACCATCCTCAAGTTGAAATTCTGCCGCCAAACATCTAACGGTGTGTTCCGGCAGCCTCACTTGAGAGCCAGTTCCATTCCAGGCTAGGTGTGCTTTACCATATTCGACCACACCGTCACTTAACATCAGGTGAGCCGTAGTCAAACACCAAGCTAGTCAAGCATTAAAAAAAAACGACTACAGTTGCTTGTAGCAAATTCAAGCGCAGTCGACTAACTTTGAGGGATGAACAAATATGTGGTCAACCTTTTAACGGCTGTTACGGTTGGAAACGTGTTAGCGGTGAAAATTTTAATTCAAATGAATAGACGAATTACATGTGCAGAGTTTTAGCACATACTGCAGATTGGATCGGGAAGCGTTAACAAGGATAGTATTGTGGTGTCACACAATCTCAGCGATGCTCAGACATAAGCCCGCGTGGGTTGGTATTTCAACGCGATTGCTGAATTTGATGCAAGCTCAGCGTATTTTCGACATAATAACATCTGGTGACGAATCTTTGATTTATCAACGCCATCCAGAAACGAAACGTCAGCCGATGTTTTTCTTTCGTTTAATTACTTTTTTTTTCTTTGGTTTTGGCGTTGCGTTTTAGCATTTGCCAGTGTCAAGTATTTTTATATTTTCAAGTTTCAAAAGTTAAATAAGTGTCCTCATAGCTAAAGTTATGGTCAAAGTACAGTCCGTGTCAGTCAAATCCAGTCATGCTTTAGTAAAGTAGTGGTGACTTTACTACAAAGATTCGATGGAGTTTTGGAAGCAACATGAAAAGTCAAGTTTCACCACAGTATATCATTTTCCCACACTCGCGCACTTTATGAATGAAACACCACCATTTTTATGCATAAACACTCGACAAAACACTAGTTTTGGAAAAAAATACAACGAGGCGACACGACTCTTCCCGCGTTCCCGCCAAAACGTCCAATTTAATTACTTTTACACTTGTGACACTAGCTCATAAGATTATTTTGTTATCTGTACTTTTTTCCTGTTTATGGTGGGCACAATGAAGAGTTTCTATCTACCTACTTTTACATTTAAAAAAATCTTACTATAGCTGTTGGAACTCAAAAGGAAGTAATAAACAGAATACGTAGTAGTTAGTACAAACAACTTCTAATTCTGTGAGCCTCGTAACAAAGCCTTCTGTGTTTCATATTTAATGAAGCGCTCTGCGGCCTTCTATTATACAGGGTGTTCCGTCACTCTGCGGTCAACCATTATACAGGGTTCAAAGTCGGCACCAAAATATCACAAGAGGTCATCGGTTAACAAGACATTGAGGTCAAAATGTTTTGCAGCGGGTTAATGAACTAAATCGGAAATATCACATCGATTATATTCTTTCCAGTATACATGCAACATTTTGCATGTTTGTATGCGTTTAGTAGTTTCGTGGATTCACCTGCGTTTCAGAGGCTCATCGTCTCAGCGTAGGACGTCCACTGCTGGACATAGGCCTCCCCCATTGACTTCCACAAAGACCGGTTGGAAGCGGCTCGCATCCAGCGCGTTCCTGCGGTCTTTATTAGGGCATCTGTCCACCTTGTGGCTGGACGTCCTACGCTGTGCTTGACGGTCCGTGGTCTCCAATCCAGAACTCTGCAGTCCCATCGGCCATCAGTTCTGCGTGCTATGTGCGCTGCCTACTGCCACTTCAACTTGCTTATCCGTTGGGCTATGTCGGTAACTTTGCTTTGTTTACGAATCTCCTCATGTCTCATAGGGAAACTCCGAGCGTAGCCCTCTTCATAGCTTGTTGTGCTACTTTTAGAGGAGAAACAAGCTTTATAATTAAGAAAATTGAAAACACACTAATATTTATTTAATTGATATCCAGGGTGACTCGGGAGGATGTATGGATTCTAACGATACCCCATGCATCCAAATATGTTTAGGTATTTAAGAAAACAAGTTATTGTGGAATAAGTTTAAGTTAAACTCGCTTACATACATACATACATGAACCTGAAAACATTCCACATCTTTTTTTAACAGTCGTGTAAAAATAGCGTGTGACAGTCACAGACAGGTGACACGGCGCACTTCTAGCTATTTTGCGCCCCGCGGTGTTACCCGCTACACAAAAGTAACCTATGTGTTAAAACAGGATCTCAGCTACCTCCATGCCAAATTTCATTCTAATCCGTTCAGTAGTTTTTGCGTGAAACAGTAACAATCATACATCTATACTCACAAACATTTGCATTTATAATATTAAGTAGGATAGGATAATAGGGTATGTATACAGCGCTGCAACTCTGGCTTCGCACGGGTGCAATGTAGATAATGCGGTGCATATGCATGTATTATTCATATAAACCTTTCTCTTGAATCACTCATTGTATGATGGAAACTGCATTAAAATCCGTCGCGTAGTTTAAAAGATCCAAGAACAGACAGCGAGAAGCGACTTTGTTTGATACTATGTAGAGATGGCACAAAACAACTACTTTAAATAAACGTTTGTGAAAGACTAAGATGCTAAGCTATATACCACATTTGTAAGAAAGAAGCTAGAAAAGTCACAAGTACTTAATTCCACTTAACTGACTTAACTAATTGCACTTAACGAAGGTTCTAGAAGCCGTACAAAATGGGTCACGAGACGTCAAACCCCGGAAATTCCGTACAAATCAATGAATTTACCCATTTACACCTATGTGGAGTTGTCAAGGCACGTGCAACAGAGGAGAATAGTTCTCGTTCGTTATCGTATGTTGCAAACCATAATGGTTAAAACTTGGCGATCTCACATTATACTCAACACATTCTCGCAATGAACATTATAACATGTTTTGCAAAATAAATGTTTTGAATTTGAATTCGTTGATAGACAGCGGGATGCCGTATTTTAAAAAAAGTAATGAGACGATTGATAAGCTCTCCTGATGGTAACGGATAACGCATGTCCATGACCATTGCAGCGATACACAGAACTTTGAGTTGCAAAACAAATTCCGGGGCATCGCTGCTTATTACTTTGAGACTTAGTCTCAACAACCCAGTAATTTTGCTAGCTGCAGTACCCTTCAAACCGGAACACAGTAATCTTGGCGGCAGATTATCTGGTACTGCGGTAGTACTTACCTAAACGACTTCCTGCTAAAGAAATCTACCACCAATTAAATAGGCTTGCGTCTGAGACTAAGACTGAGTTAAAGTACTCAGTCTCGACCGAGCGCTCGAAGAGTCAACACGTCCTGAGGACGCCTCGTGTAGAGACGACACACGTGTCGGCAAGTGGTTACTGCAGCGAGAAGAGGATATTAAGACTGGTGGTTATTTTAATTAGATTTTTGTTTAATTATTTTTTAAGTTTATGTCAAAATTAGTTTTATATATTAAGTGAAGTTACGTTTAGGTGTTTAATTAATAGCTTGTTGTCAAATTAGTTAAATTTAACTCCTTGTTACTGTTGTTACTGAAACGACTGGTAAGCGGAAATAAACTAAATACCTTGAATATTATTATTATTTCAGGGTACATACCAGTTAGTATATCTATACATAAAAGTTCTCAATAAACGTAAACTACATTTTAATCTGCCGTTGAAACATGATAGCTTTTACCCCCAAAGACTTTGATTGATCACACAAAGTCAAACAACCTAAGTAAAACAAACAACCTCATAAATAAAGAGTAATGCGAAATTGCGAAAACTCACATGATCACTCCATAAAAATAATTGGGGGTCTAATGGGGACCCGCCCAAACGCCAATCTTAATTAGAGAGGTTTTTTTGATGTAGACTGAGAACCGATGGTTAATTTTCTAACGAGTGAAGGTTAGCTATTAGAGTCAAGAAAACATTGGCAAATGTTTTCCGCATACCAGCAGCAGTTAACAAATTGTGAAAATTTTAAAAAAGTTAGCTACTATTTCAGGAATCTTTGAAACCATAATATAATTAAATTTTAAACAGTCCATACTACTATGGGACAGCCAGTAGCTCTAAAAACCGGCCAAGTGCGAGTCGGACTCGCGCACGAAGGGTTGCGTACCATTATCTGTAAAAACGACAATAAAATACGTGTGTTGTATGGGAACCCTTAAATATTTATTTTATTATGTATTTGTTGTTATAACGGCAACAAAAATACATCGTCTGCAAAAATTTCTACTGTTTAACTATCACGGTTCATGAGATATAGCCTGGTAGCAGACGGACAGACAGACAGACTGACGGATAGCGGAGGCTTAGTAATAAGGTTCTGTATTACCTTTTGGGTACGGAACCCTAAAAAGTAACACCGCTTACTAGTCGATATTCCATTAACTCAAATTAAGCGTTTCACTTTCATCGCACGAACTGCCTAAGCAGTGGAATTTGCTGCCTGAGTGGGTATTCCCTTGATAGATAGAACCTGGGTGCTTTCAAGTAGCGAGCGAATCGGTTTCTTCTAAGCAAACGTGCTCCATCATAGACTATATCTTTGTTTGACATATCAACAATTTATTTTTTATAATATATATAATATTATAAAAAATAAATTGTCTTTTATAACTATTTGGTTTTGATTTAATATGTATTGTAGTAAGAAAATCATGCCACTATCTCCCAACATATTCGTATTCATTACCATACACATAGCCTCGAGGCGTTTTAGGGCATGAAATTCGATGACGAGTTTCAGTTTACAGGAATTAATCTATCAACATGATTACTCAAATACAGTTCAGTAATTTAAGTAATTAACATCTCAATACTAAGAGAAACGTTCTAAATAATTTACGCTGTTGTTAAGTTACTATACGACGTAAGTTATTGTGATTTATTGTTTCACCACAACTCTAATAATATTCTATTGATATATATTTTTATTTTTCTTTAAAGTAGCCTATGTCACCCGGGGATAGCGTAGCTACCCAACGGTGAAAGAATTTTTGAAATCGGTGCAGTAGTTTCGGAGCCTATTCAATACAAACAAACAAACAAATCTTTACTCTTTATAATAGTATTTTAGAACAAATATTTCACTAAAATATGGTGTTAACCCCCGAGATGTTGGCATGTTTCAAGGTATCTTGGCCGCACCCACATGTGATGCGACGAAGGCCTTATATGCCAGCATCTCGGAAGTATTACAGATGGCATATTATAAATATGTGATAATTATGTAATTATTATTTATTTGAAGTATGTATGTATGTATTATAGGTATGTATTTACAAAAAAAAAAGTATTTAAGTATTCTATCAGTTATCTGTCTTCCATAGCACAAGCTCTGCTTAGTTTGGGGCCAGATGGCGCTGTGTGTAGTGTCCTGTGATATTTATTTATTTTATTTATTTATTTTTTTGTAATACGGGGATGGCATAATCGCATTGCGATTAAAGCCCCTAATAAAAAAAAAAAAAAAAAATAGTATAGATAGATATAGAATGATATACCTATAAAAATTCTTTAGTGTGTACACTTAAAATAAAAATATACAGCATAATATATGTACGTATATTGTCGTATATACTTACAGCAAAATATACAGTCATTTAAAAATTATCAGGGCTTTTCCAGTTCATGGATACGAGTTTCTTTCACAGGTCTAATGGAGTCTAAAGTTTGTTCCACCAGGTTTCGGTTTTTAATTTTTACGTGTATTGGTTACGTAAAGTAAACCCGTGAAAATAAATGAGGTCAAACTTTAAGGGGTTTTTATTCTCATTCCAGGTGGAATGATAATAAAACCCCCTTACAGGTCCTGGCTCCTTGCTCATCAGATAATTCGATAGTATCAAATTATTACCCAAAATATGTTCAATATATAGGTACATTCACTCCATGTAGCGGGAAACCCTGGCCTGCGTGATACTTTGACATCATTATCTTACTGTTATCTCACTAGCACCCACTGGCCGCGCACGGAGCTAGTCTGCTGAGGAAAGACTGCCGGGCAGCCGCCTGCACACTCACAGAGATATATTCGTTCTGTGATGTTTTATTTGGAGCATGTCCATCGGGTGTTAGTTATGAGGGCGCTGCTAGCTGCGGCAGTGCTAGCAGTTGCAGCTGCCGCAGATCCATCTGCAATGAATCACTCGCCGGTCTCAGAGCACCCAACCTCGAAGCAACGTCCGGGCAAGTTGTCGCCGTTGCGCTGCAGACAAAACCGCTGCAAGTACAAGGGCGAAACCGGTGGAGGCAATATCTACAGTTACAATGTGGAAGGTATGGGACTGATTTTATTTTGATTGGTGTAACTATAAAATCATATATATAAATAATATAGTAAACCGTTCAGAGAGGTTGCCACTCCGAGCCTCACGCGACCGTATTCCCGCGCGTTTCCTCGAGTAGGCGAATACAACCCTCTCGCTCGCACCTATGCGTGTTCCACGCTCGGTCCCTTTCTACCGACGCCGCCCGCCAAACGGTCGTGCGACATCTACCGCGCAAAGCCAGTCGTCTCCTACTCGATTCCCGATCGACACGGTTGTACGCGCGCGCTTAACCTAACCTACGAACTTTCTTTTTAACTACTTTTGTATGCCTGGTGGACAAATAAACTGTTCCCGCCCCGCCCCCCCTCATAATAATTAATTTATTTGATAAATCTTGTTTGTAGGAAACAACATCATGTTCACGGAAGGGCCGCAGTTTTTTGACATTAACTGCGTAGGAGAGGCTGGTGTGCTCGATTCCCCCGCGTTACCGCGTGGAGACGTCACGAGGAACGTGACCGGTTTACACCTATCCTCCTGCGCGATGCCAGCCACGGGCCTCTCGCTGGCCACGGTACTCGCTACGCTTAATGTGCGCCTACACGCAGTCAACTCCAACACGCCAGTGGTCACCATGGATAGGCCGCTTGCTGCACCACCGCTAACCGCCACTCACTTCCAAGGACTGGAGCAAATCATCGAACTACGAATCTTCGCTTATTCTCCCGTGTACCCGAAGAGCGATTTCTTAACGCCCTTGCGCAGTTTGCGCCACCTGGCAATGATAGGCGTGAACCCGGCCCCCGGTGCGCTGGACTCGGTGCCGGACACGCTGCAAGAGCTCGTACTGCAAGACACGAACGTGATGCGGCTACCGGCTGCCGTGCATGGATCGCGTGCGCTGCGCACGCTGAAGGTGTCGAGCGAGCGCGCGCTGGACGCGGGCGCGGTGCCGCCGGGCCTGCTTACACTGCAGTTGAATTCGCCCGCCACTACTCTGCGGCTGCACGCTGCGCTCGCGCTTGAGACACTGGAACTGTCCAGCTGGGCAGAGACGCGGCCACCGCAGCTTGCGCAATGCTCGGCGCTCCAACGGCTCCAACTGACAGCACCAGCTGCGTGCGAGCTGCCCGCCGGTTGGCTAGCGAGCTGCACACGCCTTAAAGACCTAGAGGTGCTTTTCGCCAGCGACTTGCATGTGCTGCCCGAGACCCTGTTCGGGAACACTACGCGCACCCACCTAAAGCTCGAGCGGATCACTATCATGCAAGGAGCACTCGAATCACTGCCTCGGAGGCTGTTGGTAGGCGTCCCCAACTTACGCATTCTGAAGTTGAATGGCAACCGCTTGCAGACTCTACCAGGGTGAGTGACCTCTGCCGTCAGTGGAATGACCCTTAATTGATTGAGCCCATTGCTCGGCAATTCAATCAGTTTTTATCCCATTCCTACGCAATTTAGTTGTTGCTCTTGAAACATTAAAATGCTGATAGCTCGGGATAAAAAACAAAGAAGTTATATTGTGTCGTGTGTGCAAATTGATTAAGATCTAATTAAAAAAGAAACCGGAGATATGAAGGGTTAAAACGTCTAATTAATTATAAAATCAATAATCTGTTATTTTGGACAGTGAACTGCCGATGCCACTATTCCTAGAAAAACTGGACGCGAGTTTCAACGAGCTTGACAACAGCGTGGCGGCGGCTCTGGTTGCACTACCACGGCTCACCGAACTCAACCTCGCGAACAACCCACGCCTCACGGACTTTTGTACTCAGGCAGGTCAGTGTAGCCCACACGACATCTCCCTTTCACCCAATGAACGGGACATCACGTCTCTACACGTGTTGATTTTCTATATTTGTATTTATTTGATACTCTATACTCGCAGGCTACTCACCAATACGAGACTCCACGAGACTAAAGAAGCTGCTTCTGGCCATGACAAACGTGACACGTATCTGCCGCGACTGGCGAGTGGGGATGCCACTTCTCGAAATGCTGGACTTGAGCCACACAAACACGACCGATCTCACTGTGAGTCATTTTTTGGAAAGGGGGCGCTTCGCACTACCACTTGACCAAACACTTTTTATCGTTTGCAGTTGACCGACGTGCAGTTCGAACGGAACGTGACGGCGGAGGTGATACTGGTGGGCACGCCCGTGTCAGTGATTCGGACAACGCGCTATGAATATGTCGCTGCAGCAGATGCACACTGGGACGCCGTCGTGCGACTAGACTCGCCGCTCGAGTGCTCGTGCCACATGTACTGGACGCGGCGCGTTCTCGACAACGAGCCACGAGCACGCGCACGTCTTGGCAAGCTGTCGTGTGCAGGCGCGGGACATCTGCGCGACCTACCGCCTGAGGACATGCTGTGTTCGCGCCCCGCGGAGTGTGCCGCATTGCCATCCGCCTGCACGTGTGCGGTGCGCCCCGACGCAGACCCCGCACGGAGCCTGTTGCTGGTGATCGTGCGATGTGAACACGCTGCACTAACAAAGCTGCCGCGCCTCCAGCCACAGCAGTCCAATACCACCGAGCGCGTATACGAGCTGCTGCTTGCACACAACCGTATCACCGCCCTGCACAGTGACGACCTGTTACACATTAAGGTGTTTAATCAAGTTTAGAGTTCGGTACGCGTACATGTACCAACGTGTACTCTTTTATAGCGATGATAGCTCAGTGGTTAGTATGGTCAGTTCATACGCCGAAGGGCTTGAGTCCAATGCCCAATAATAACCATAGCGTGGTAGTGGAGTATCTTTTTGTACTCGACTGCTTATCTACCAACCTCAAGTTGAGAAATCTGCCACCAAGCATCTAACGGCGTGTTCCGATAGCCTCACTTGAGAGCCAGTTCTATTCCAAGCTAGGTGTGATATGTGACCACACTGTAACTTAAAATTAGGTAAGCTGTGGTCAAACACTTAGCTTGTCAACCATAAAAAATGCATTCTAAATTTGAATTTTGATTATCGTATATAAATAATACAATATAGTTTCAACAAAATATACTTTTGATAAAACGATCTAATAACTTCCTTCTGGGAGGACAAAATATATCTACTGACGTGTACGATTATCTCGTTGACTCAGGTTTATTTTGGATACTTGCAGGGGCTCGACCTGCGGAACAACTCCCTTAAAGTCATAGAGGGGGAGAGCGTGCGGCGGCTGGAGGCCATGAGGGGGACACTGCAGCTCGCTGGGAACCCGCTCGAGTGCTCGTGCCATGGGGCAGCCCTAGTGCGTGTGCTGCTCGCACGGGATCCGGCGCTCTCTGACCTGCAGACAGCCACGTGCGCCAAAGGCGGCGCGCTACGCGACGCGCCCACTACCGACTGCGTACCACCAACCTTCGCGCTCGCGGCCGCGCTTGCACTCATACTCGCCGCCGCGACCATTTACCTCGCCTCACGCGAGCGTCGGTTCTTCCTGCAGGCGCTGCTGTACCGCTGGGGCTGCCGCTTCCACATGCCCTGCGCCGACCTCGAGCGCGGACGCCGTTACGACGCGTTCGTCACGTTCTCACAACGAGACGAGGCGGTGGCGCTCGAGCTGCTGGCGCGGCTGGAACCGCCGTACCGGCTGTGCGTGCACCAGCGGGACTGGGTGCCGGGGCGGCGCATCCCCGATCAGATCGTAGAGTCGGTACACGAGTCGCGGCGCACGGTGGCGCTTGTGTCACGCCATTTCCTGGCGAGCGCGTGGGCGCGCGCCGAGTTCCGAGAAGCACACGCGGCTGCGATGCTATCGGCTCGTCCGCGCCTCGTGCCAGTGCTGCTGGAGGAGCCGTCCGCGCTGCAGATGGACGATCACCTGCGCCGCTACGTTGCCACTCACACGTACCTGCGCTGGGGCGAGCCCTTTTTCTGGGACAAGCTAATGGTGGCGTTACCGCGTCCGCGCCGCCCCGACGCTGTGCGTCACGACCGCGCGCCGGCGCCGCATCCACCGCCTGTCGCACTCCTCGCCCTTCCCGCGAAGTCAGCGTCCACCGCTGCCCTCACGCAGCCTACTACGGATTGATATGATCACTAGCCCTCATAGTTCAAACATCAACGTTGGAAAATACTTCAGGATCGTGTCTAGCAAATCCGATCGGCATAAGGTGAAACTCAAAAATCTGTATCAAATCCATATAGTTTATGAAGATTTTTGAAAACATATCGTGCATTGCAGTTTTTAAGAGCTGACATTACGGCGAGATCTAAAAGCGGTTCTACGATTGTATCACATAAATTAGTGATATGTATAAGTATTACACGAACGAATAGCTTTACTGTGTTACCACTGCAGCGATACTTTGTGTAGCAAAAAAAGTCCGGGGCATCATTGCTTTGGCGCTCATCACTCTGAGACTTTCGATGGTTAGTCTCAACAGCCCTGTAGTTTCGCTAGCTGCTGTACCCTACAAACTGGAACACAGTAATGTTTACACACTACTGCTTGGCAGCAGGATATCTTGTACAGCGGTGGTACCTACGTGGACTTCATGCTAGAAAGATCTACCACCAAGTATTTGTACCTTTTGTTAATCCCCTAATTAAACGTTCTTTAAAATTTAAACTTACCAAGTCAAAACTCTAAAATCCTTCTGTAACAAAGGCAAAAATCAATTTATGTTAATAAGTAATGAGTTAAATTATAGGTAAATATATGGGGCTATCAAATGAATTTCCGAGAATCCAGGGTTCGTGTAATAAATATTATATTTCCTTTCCTGAAACGTTTCATTCATAAATAGAGGTTTAAGGAAAACGTCTTCATTTATAACAGAACATGTCACTTTAAATATTTAAAGACACTTATAGATTTAGGTAGTGTTTCCACGAGCGGTTTTTATTCGACTACAAAAAGAAAGATAATATAATTACTTTTCTAGTATGTATGTAAGAGGGGACCATATTACTAAAACTCCGCTATCAGTCTGTTTGTCTGTCTGTCCGTCTGCTACCTGCTAATGAACCGTGATAGTTAGACAGTTGAAATTTTCACAGATGATGTATTTCTGTTGTCGCTATAACAACAAATACTAAAAAATAGAATAAAATAAATAATTGGGGATGCTGTCATAATTGTAACAACCGTGATTTTTTTGCCGTTTTTATTGATAATTTTTTTTTTTTTTTTTTTTATTGCTGACAGGCTAGGTGTTTGACCACAGCTCACCTGATGTTAAGTGACGGTGTGGTCGAAGATGGTAAAGCACACCTAGCCTGGAATGGAACTGGCTCTCAAGTGAGGCTGCCGAAACACACCGTTAGATGCTTGGCGACAGATTTTCAACTTGAGGGTGGTAGCTAGCCAGCCGAGTACTAGAAAGTACCCTACCACCATGCTATGGTTTCCTCACGATGTTTTCCTTCACCGGCAGCTCAAGCTCATTTGTTGGGGTTTGAACCCACGCCCTTCGGCATGCGAAGCGACCGCACTAACCACTGAGCTATCATCGCTACAAACAAATCAAACAAACAATCGCTACAAATTGTACAGAACCCTTCGTTCTTCGTGACATACTCCTGTTTTTTTTATACAGGTTGTTTGACCACAGCTCACCTGATGTTAAGTGACGGTGTGGTCGAAGACGGTAAATCACACCTGGCCTGGAATGGAACTGGCTCTCAAGTGAGGCTGTCGGAACACACCGTAAGATGCTTGGCGGCTGATTTTTAACTTGAGGGTGGTAGCTAGCCAGCCGAGTACTAGAAAGTACCCTACCACCATGCTATGGTTTCCTCACGACTTTGCACCCTGGATTTTGTTTCGCTACTCAAAGTTATTTGTAGCGTTATTTGTAATTTTTAAAAAAAGTACAAAATTTTGTGCGAGAAAAATACATAGCAACTTGGGTTTTGAACCCCATAGCACAGGCCACGTTGCCTAGTTTAGGCATTATAGTAACCCCCATTTAATTTTTTTTGGGGTTTTCGTAAAAATATGAGTACACTTTTACTTGGTGGTAGATCTCCTTAGCCGTCTAGGTCGTCTAGGTCGTCTACGTAGGTACCACCGCAGTGTCAGTTATTCTGCCGCTAACCAATAGTGTGTAAACATTACTGTGTTCCGGTTTGAAGGGTCCTGCAGCTAGCGAAATTACTGGGTTGTTGAGACTAACTATCGAAAGTCTCAAAATAATGAGCGCCAAAGCAGCGATGTCCTGGACTTTGTTTTGTCACTCAAAGTTCTGTGTATCGCTGCAATGGTCATGGGCAGTTATCTCTTACCATCAGGAGAGCGTCTTGTTCGTCTTTTTACTTTTTACATTAAAAAAACCAAGATACTTCTGAGGCGTATACGTATTTTATTTTTGTACATTTTCGTTCAATCGTAATAGTACATATTAATTCTTGACTTCAAATGGATTACTTTTTCATGTTTCCTTGTACCTACTAATTTGAAATTTAATCTTTACATTATTTTCAAAGAGAAAATAATTCACAAGTAGGTTTACATTTATTCAGAAACTTTTTTTTACTATAAGCTTAGGCAAATAAAATTATTTATAATTCTTTTGAAGTGATTGCGTTTTCGCAAATTGCAAAAATATTTCACTTTGGCATCTGTCAAAGTGGAGTTTTTTAAAATTCATAAATTCTAAGTAAGTGGAGTAAGTCAAAGTTAAGTGTTATGGATATTCTATAACAAGACACAAGACAAGACTTGTCACGATTTGAAGTTGAAATCATGCAAAGGTAAACTGGTTGTTTTTTTATACATGACAAGCTAGATGTTTGACCACAGCTCACCTGATGTGACAGTGTGGTCGAAGTCGGTAATGCAGACCTGGAATGGAACTGGATTCCAAGTGAGGCTGCCGGAATGCACATAAATACTTGGTGGCAGATTTTCAACTTGAAGGTAAGAAAATACCCAAGCACCATGCAAAAAAAATAATCAAAATAAACAAAATAATTTGGGGACAAGTTATCTATACTATTATAAAGAGGAACGATTTGATTCTTTCTTCGTTTGTTTGTATTGAATAGACTCCGAAACTACTGGACCGATTTCAAAAACTCTCACCGTTGGGAAGCTTCACTATCCCCGGGTAACATAGGTTTCTTTTTATCCCTGTATTCACACGGAAACGGGAACTACGCGGACGAAACCGCGAGGCGTTTTCGTTGTTGAAAAGGCACTAGTTGTAAAACAAAGGTTATTTATTTAAATAAATATCATAGGACATTACACGCAGTGCTATCTGGCCCCAAACTAAGCAGAGCTTGTGTGATCTGAATCTGATGGAAGTCAGATAACTGATAGAATACCTAAGTACTTTTTTTTTTGTAAATACATACTTATAGTACATACAGTACACCCAAACACAGAACAAACATTTGTTTATATCACAAAATTCTTGTCCTGAGTGGAAATCGAACCCAAGCCCTACAGCTCTCAAGGTAGATATACTACCAATGAGCCAACGGGGCTGTCTGTTTTTGTTGTAAATACATACTTATTATACATACAGTATATATTTATGTTGGTAACAAATTACACAAGATCACGCTGGCTATTGTGCAATCCATTTTAAGGATATACGCACAGACATAGTCACATCCCAATTTTTTCAAAGCGCAGCACGCGTGGTAAGAAAAATAAGTATTTTTGTCTAAAAATATGGCAACACCGATATGTTAATTCAACAGGTTGCAGCGAAAGAGGGGAATCACTCTGTAGCATGTCTCCCTCTTGTCCCCTCATTAATCTTACCTCGACTATTCAAATGGCATTCCGTGGCAGCTCCCTAACAAATGTAACCTTTTGGGAGATTTCTATTTATATTCCTACTTCAGTATCGCTTCACCTTTTCAGTAGGTTTAAATTTAGGATGGGTTATACCTATGATGTTATTTATATCATAAAATAATACATACATTTTTATTAATAAAATGTATATAAGTAATACAATGTCAAATATAGTATTGAGTCAAATTAAATTAATGTCAATTGGAACTATTTAAAGTCTCCCCGCGGATCGAGCCCTGGCTGAAATTACCCGCAATACGGGGATCGCCAGAGAGATCCGTTGTGCTAGAAACCAGCTAGAACGGGGATCCCGCCCTTTCTCCTTCAGAGAGGGTCCCTAAATCCCACTCGAATTTCCGAGCCTCGGCAACCCAAAGACCTGCAGTCTTAACGGACTGCTGGGTGGCGGGGAGATAGCAGGATGCAAACGAACTAACGCACGTTGCAATATAAAAAAAAAAAAAACAAAATAAAATAAACAATAGATTTCTAATAATTACATTTTAAAATTGTTGTACAAAAGATTGTATAGTAATTAATAATAATAATAACTGCGACTATAGTTTCGGGAATCGAACCCCCGCCCTACAGCTCTCAAGGCTACCAATGAGCCAACGGGCCTGTCATCTTCAGACGTCAGATGTTCCACATCAAAATCTTTTCATGAAACCAATTCGGATCTTCGCGATTTAATCATAGTGAAAACTTCCAGATTCCTTCAAATAAGCTAGACAATCTAAGGCCACTCTTAGCTAAATTACTTATTTTTGTAAAAGATCTCTAGTTTCCACAGAATTCCCAGTAAAAGATTTTTAAGGGGTTTTTGATACCAAGAAATCTGACTTATTCAAATTCTAATACCTTTGAGCTATCTTTAACGAGCCGTATTAGAGCTATGAAAGGGATTTTACTTCCTAAATTAAGTTATCCAACTCCCAGCCTCCCTAAGCTGATTTACATATTCACTAGGAGATGTACGTAAAAAATCAGAATATTAAATTTGTTTTGTGTGTACTTATGATCGTTGTATCAACAAAATTTCGCGGAATAATAATTTCAATAAACAATGATTCAAAAATACGTTTAATCCTATTAAGGTGGTTCGATTTCCATACAAAGAAATGTTTGCCATTTATGGACAAATGGAGCATAATTTTACAGTGAAATCACAACTACTGGCATTTATTTTGATCCTTATTTGCACAATCACAATTCCTGAATAAAACAGTTGATTATTAGGAGAAAATCTAATTTCTGAATTATTTATGAATTTATGATTTTTTAATAAAACAGTAAATTATGCTAATAATCTATTGTTTTAATCAATCAATTGTAATTTACCGCAAATAAATGCCAGTAGCTGTGATTTCACTGTAAAATTATGCTCCATTTGTCCATGAATGACAAAAATTTATTTGTATGGAAATCTTAAACGAGTAATATTTGTTATCTATGTGTACAAAAATATCGACGTGTGTATGTATGTCCGAGTTTTCTAAGATAAGGGATTTTCTATAAATTTGCAAATAATACTTTCTGTCATTCTCAAGTTATTTAGAGTTACTGTATACATTATAATTATTTATAGATGTTTCGGTGACAATGGGTAAAAAACCCGAATCCAAAAAAATTATAATTATAAACTGTCCCACTAACGGGCGTGGGCATCTTTTCATTATAAGAAGGGTAAGTCCATAGTCTAGCACGCTGGCCAAGTGCAGGTTGGCAGTCTTCACACAACTTTGTTTTTTTTTAATCTAAGCCATGTAGATTTCCTCACAATGTTTTCCTTCACGGTTAAAAGTTATCGGCAGCACGCTCCGCACATAGCTTAGAAACCGGCCAAGTGCGAATCAGACTCGCACAAGAAGGGTTCCGTACCATTATCTATAAAAACGGTAAAAAATCACGTTTGTTGTACGGGAAAATTTAAACATTCATTTTATTCTAATTTTAGTTTTTTTTATTGTAGCGACGCGGCAACTGAAATACATCATCTGTGAAAATTTCAACTGTCTAACTATCACGGTGCATGAGACACAACCTGGTGACGGACAGCGGAGTAGTCCTTAGTAATAGCATTCCGTTTCCGTTATACCCTTAGGGTACGGAACCCTAAAAATATAGAGATAAAAAATGCAGTAACACAAAATAAAAGATAAATAATTATTCTCATTCTGAAACGCGTACTGTGGGATTCGAATCCAAGAACTGGAGACTGGAAGCCGGAGTGTCATCCAACAAGACTAGCAAAATTTCTATAAAAAACTCTATTACGAGTGAAATCTCAGACTAGCGCTAGTAAATGTAAATTCCCATTTGGTGCTGCAAAGCAGTGAGCCGTAACAGAATCATCCAATTGATCGAAAAGAAAATGAACGAACAAACAACATGAACGAGTGAATGAAACCAATCAAACGGCTGTATCGCAATTTACGATGACTTTTGAGCGATATCGCGACTCTAAAACTGAAATGACGTTTTGCAAATGAAATGTAACGACAAGCTAATCTAGTGAACAAAGAATGATTAGTCGGTGTGAACGCTTGCCCATCGTAAACCGTTCATGATGTCAAAGACTTAATAATTAACACGTTTTCTCTATATTATACAAGCTGTTTCTAGTGGTTTTATCAGAATGGTTATAATAATAACTGCCCAACAAAAAAACCCTTTAATACATGACTCGATTAATTATTAGCTTCAGTATCTATGATAGGACAACTCAAGAGTCGTGTCGCTCCGTTGTATTTTTTTCCAAAACTAGTGTTTTGTCGAGTGTTTATGCATAACAATGGTAGTGTTTTATTCATAAAGTGCCGAATCACAATCGCGAGTGTGGGAAAATGATATAATGTGGTGAAACATGAGTTTTCGTGTCGCTTCCAAAACTCCATCGAAGCTTTATAGTAAAGTCGCCACTACTTTACTAAAGCATGACTGGAATTAACTGACACGAACTGGACTTGACTAAGACGACTTTGACGATAGCTATAGCTGAGATACAGCAGAAATAACACTGAAGACAAGGCAGTATGGCTTTATAGCTTTAGCCTGCCCGAAGGGGCAAATAATTAAAAAAAATGGTCATTTTAAAACAGTAGACACAATATCGGGAATTGACGATTTGTTCTTTGTTGACGATTAGGAAACCGGAATTCAATTGGTGCGTGAACAAATAGATTCTTATCTCATATTTTATTATCAATGTGTTCATACATATTTTGTTAATATAACTAAAAATGTAAGCACTTTAACGTAATCCGAGAAACCGTGAACAACCCTAAACAAAAGGACCGTATGGCACTTTACAAACTTTATTGAATTCATGCTTTCATCAAAACAAATCCAATTTGTTAAAAAATACTGAACAAAAGTTTGCTTTTAATTTCAATATTCAGCGTATATAAACACATTTTTTTTTTATACTGCCATCTCTGTAGTCGGGAAAATATTAGTTGTCATCAATCATTTGATGAAGGGTCAACGTACTAGAACTGATTTATTTCTTTTTTCACGAAAACATTGTTGTGCCCACAGTATACTATAATAGTTGTTCATAAGGATGAGTACAAAATCCTATTAGCTTTACATTTCAAACTTATAATTATGTATAGACACAAAACATTTCATAAAAGACTTTGTTTAAAGCTAATTATTGCATAATTTATTCTGTTAACTTTTCGCTGACGAAAAATGTCACAAATTTCACTCAAAGCAAGTCGGACTATTTTAAGCATAGTTTAAGTTTAAGCAACGTTTATAAATCTTTAATGTTCAGACTGAAGTAAAGTTAGCCTGAAAAAAAAATCGTATACCTGAAGCTTTCAGCATTTATTAGTCCCGGGTCGTTGAAAAAAGTGAAATGGGATTCACATTTCGTCTTCTCATTGTCAGAATGGTAAGACTATAGTCCACCAGGCTGGTCAAGTGCGGGTCGGTACACTTCACACATCTTCGAGAACTTTTATTTGATAACTCTGGGGCATGTAGGTGTCGTCACGATGACTTCCTTCACCTTTTAAAGTCATCGGTAGTACATAGATAACTCAGAAAATGCCATGGGATTCAAACATACCTTCAAATAAGAAGTCTCAAAACTCCCAACGTCTAAATAGACTTTTTGCGGTTACATTGTTTTTTTTTATATTAACATGCATGATTTGTCTATTATCTATAATTTGTACGTAGTAATGGTTTTTTGATATGAGTAATTAATGCGGAATATGTTTGGGTCAGTACAAAAAATACGCCTACAGAACAGTGTTCTGTACTTTCTGTAATTTAAAAGTCGCACAACCGGCTTAATAAAATACACATTACATTGTCGACCAATTAAAATATTTCTCGACGGTTTTCCTCAGGTAATCTCGGTGCGGATTTCAAATTTACCAGAAAATGTTTGTAACGACGACTCAAATAAAAGGTGTGAAAGACTACAAACAAGGAATGCCTTAAATGGGGTAGCGTTACGGCAAATTTGCCATTACTCTGTTTGAACGGACAGAGACTTTGGGACGTGGTCCAAGGAGAAACAACATTTTCATGCTCAGAGCAAAGTCTATCATTTTCCAGACATTCGCTAGTGTCACCTCTTATTTATTGACAGCCGCTAACTCTAACTCGCTACTTTCAACTCATAATTGCTACTATCAACTCTTACTCGCTAGTGTCACCTCTTATTTATTGACAGCCGCTAACTCTAACTCGCTACTTTCAACTCATAATTGCTACTATCAACTCAAACAAATGTTACTTCTGTATCTGGGTGTTATGGTCTCGTTTGTTCTCTTCTGTTTCTGGTTTTAAAAAATATATATATTTAGGTATTCTATCAGTTACCTGACTTTCATAGTAAAAAAGCTTTGCTTAGTTTGGTTTCGTTATTTATTTATTCGCTATTGTCAACTCTAACTCGCTATTATCAGTTAATAATTGCTGCTAGATAAACTTTTATTCGCTACTGGCAACTCTAATTTGCCAATTATTTTTCACTGCAACCAAAAACTTAACAAGACTATTAACGCTTGTATCTTGTACCTACAATTAAGGTAGTCAGAAATTTTTATAAAAGACACTTTGAAGCGACCCTTTCTGAGATTTGGTAAAAAATACCCAGTTCTCTGGAGAGTGACTCGTTAGGGGTCGGAAATTGACCGCATTACTGATTCACTCTTTGATTATATTTTCGGCATGAGATATTTTTCAAAAGACACTGAATTGTTTTTAGAGAGAAATTTGAAATGTATTTCTGTGTAAAGTATCCTAGAGCTAGTGGAACGGTTGCCTTAACGTTTCATTGAGTAACATTGGAGTAAAAATTGATGGGTTAGAAATAAATAAACGAAGAACAGAATTCAATTCTTTGGTAACAGTTGAGAACATATCTGGAAAAATATATGCTATTTCTAATTTTCAAATCTAAAACGCACGCTTGAAGGTGTATCCGGTAGAAAACTTATAGAGAAGAAACTTTGCGCCGATGTTCAAGGCTTTGAAGCCTTTTTTGAACAAGCAAGTCGTTTCACGTTTCTCAATTGAGTCCAGTGTCTCAAGCTCGTACTTAATCTATCAGATCCAAAGGTGAGAAAAGAACTCCATGCACGGAGGTCTTCTAGGTAGGTACCACCGCAGTACCAACCAACTACAACTACTACCAAGCAGTAGTGTTGTGTGCTAACATTACTGTGTTCCAATCTGAAGGGCAGCAGCTAGCGAAATTACAGGGCTGTTGAGACTAACCGTCGAAAGTCTCGAAGTAATGAGCGCCGTAGCAGCGATGCCCTAGACCTAGTTTTAATAAAAAAAAAAAAAAAAAGTTTTGTCACTCAAAGTTATGTGTGTATTGCTGCAATGGTCATGGACACTTGGACAGGTGTTGTATCTTACAATTAGGAGAGCGTCTCATTCGTCTCATTAATTTTACAAAAAAATATATGTTCACCATTTTCGACCACAGTCACTTAACATCAGATGATATTTCTTCTTTTTACTTGGTGGTACAGCTGTTTAGCAGAGGTCCTCTGGGTAGGTAATATCTGGTACCACCGCAGTACCAGATATACTCCCGCCAAGCAGTAATGTGAAAACATTCCTGTGTTTCGATTTGAAGGGTACTGCAGTTAGCAAAATGACAGGGTTGTTGAGACTAACCATCGAAAGAATGGACTTAGACATGCCCTGAACTTTGTTTTACTACAATAAGTTCTGAGTACAGCTGCAATGGTCATAAACAGGCGTTATCTCTTACTATCAGTAGAGCGTCTCGCTCGTCTCATTACTTTACATAAAAAAGAGCTATGGTCAAATAGCAAGTTAAGTGAAAAAAAAAAACTGAAAACAGCAGATCAAAATTGGTCGTAATTTCAAGCGATAGCCAACCAAAAAGCCGAAACACATTGAAAAACAACATTCTTTAAAGCAAACTGGTAAACCGACGTAACTTAAAAGGTTTCCGCGATCCTTTCTTCGTGAAAATACCTTTTTTGTTCGAGCTCAGCTTGATCCTAATCTCACCTGACGGGACGGCGACAGGACGAGGATTTGTGGCGAGAGGGGGAGGGGTAGGAGGGGGGGGGGGGGATAGGCGAGAGTTTGTTTCACATAATCAAACACTACTTATGTTCTTAGTAGTGGACTCTTGTCGCGGTAAGTCGACTACATCAGGAAACTATGTTCTATATTATGTTAGCACATTTGATAGCGGAGACCAATTTCGCATTTTTTTTTAATGTAAAAAGTAATGAGACGAACGAGACGCTCTCCTGATGGTAAGAGATAGCGCCTGTCCGTGACCATTGCAGCGATACGAAGAACTTTGAGTAGCAAACCAAAGTCTAGGGCATCACTGCTTTGGTGCTCATTACTTTGAGACTGGATGGTTAGTCTCCACAGCCCAGTAATTTCGCTAGCTGCAGTAGTACCCTTCGAACCGGAAACACAGTAATGTTTACACACTACTGCTTAGCGGCAGAACAACTAGTACTGCGGTGGTACCTACCTAGACGACCTCCCGCTAAGGAGATCTATCACCAAAAGATTGTGTGCAGGTAAAGAAGTACATGGACTACCGGACGCCTCTTACAAAAAATATCTACCTACTTATGTACTAAATAAACTAAAAGCAATGACAGAATCCCACTAATATTATAAATCTGAAAGTTTGGATGGATGTTTGTTACTCTTTCACATAAAAGCGACTACACGGATTTGGATGAAATTTGGTATGAAGGTACCAAACTTTTTATCCCGAAAAATGTAGCGGGTAACACCGCGGTGTGCAGCTAGTATTATAAAAATGTAAGTTTGGATGGACGGATGTTTGTCATCTTTTGGCATTTCTATACTCAAGTTAATCGTATAAAATTTCGAATAAATTCAAGGTTAGATTCTAAATCGAGTTTTGGTTCCGCATAAGAATATCACAGATGTATAATGAACTACAGATGCCACATATGCTACAAGAATGCCGCAGTATGTAGATACGTGTATTTATAGCACAGCGGGTACGACTGCGCCTCTGAATAACCCGCTCACTCATTTACAAGAAACCCTTTGTGACTGTGAGTCTACCCTCTGCAATAATACTGCAAACACAGTATAAACAGTAGGAAATATCAGCAGCCTGATTCCAAAAGCTGTAACGGTCGAATCGCATGCGCTTGACAACTGAATAGCGTGTTACTTTTCTGATTTATTGAAAAAAAAATCTTAATAATCTGAGGTACACGTACTCAGTTGAAACGCTCGTTTATTACTGACTCGCCCGCCGAGCCGGTGTTACAACGCTAACCGATATACAAAGGGGGAGGTGCGTATACATCAGAGTCCCTATTTTGTTACTGGCTATCTGTTTACTTTGTGTTACAAAATAAAATTAATTTCTTTCTTGTATACATTTTGTAAATAGTATAATTTAAGGTCTTTTTTATTTTGTTTAATAAAAAAATTCTTTCTTTCTTTGACATTAATAATATACTGACATTTATTAATTATATTCGATTAAATTTTTTGACAGCCTGTTGGCTCATTGGTTGCATATCTGCCTTAAGAGCTGAAGGGCGTGGGTTCGATTCCCGCTCAGGACAAACATTTTATGTATCAACAAATGTTTGTTCTGTGTCTGGGTATTTACAACAAAAAAAGTATATTTCTTTATTTATTATTATTTATAGATGGCGCTGTGTGTAATGTCCTACGATATTTATTTATTATTTTATTAATTACTGGGCTGTTGAGAGTAACTATCGAAAGTCTCAAAGTAATGAGCGCCAAAGCAGTGATGCCCTAGACTTTGTTTTGTTACTCAAAGTTATATACTGTGTATCGCTGCAATGATCATGGACAGGCGTTATCTCTTACCATCAGGAGAGCGTCTCGTTCGACTGATTACTTTTTACATTACAAATAAAACATTGTAAAAAGCAGTCAAATTTGAGGCTGTGTTTAAACATGATTGACTTAACACAAGTTCAAAGACAAGCAAGCAATTAATTGAATAAGACGGAAGATTGCTAACCGAATTAACTGTGGCGACGGCAACAATGTCGCCGTTACAAAGCGCTCATGAAATTTAAACAACGTGTTTCCACCTCAAAGTGGATCAACGTTGCTTAATGCTTAACTAAGTTATACTTGCTTAGCTATGTTACAATCAAAAACGTAGCGTGAAGAAGTACACAGGTTTTTTTACAACCCTGTAGGGTGTTAACCTAGCATTTATAGTACCTACTTACGCTTTCAAGTACAAATACAAATATTTTATTGACAACACCAATGTTACAAGCCACATCAAAATTTTAAACGTGTCATTAAATGGGTTTTAAAACACTGATTATATGTCAAAATAAGATATGTCAATATCCAAACATGTCTATATAAAATAAATATTGTCAATATATTAAAATGACATGACAAAAAAATCATAATCACTTACTAGTAATTCAATAATCTTTAAGTTTGAAATACTCGTCAATGTCATAAAACAAGGTCTCTAGCAGCCAAGATCTTAACTTGATCGACGTTTTGGTTATAGTCACGAGTTGACTGGACTTGAGGTTGTGTGTTGTCCTGGGTGGGAAGCGAACCCACGCCCTTCAGTTCTTGGAGCAGACATACTACCGATGAACCAACAGGGCTGTCAATAAAAGTTCTCGGAGATATGTAAAGTCTAAAAACCCACACTTGACCAGCGTGGTAGACTATGGTCTTATCCTTCACACAATAAGAGGCCCACGCCCAGCTGTGGGTTAATTTATAAAATAGGGCTGATTCGGATTGGGATATACATACATGCACCTTGATAACATTACACTCTTTTTTTGGGCGGTCGTACAACTTTATTGTTGACAGGCTAGGTGTTTGACCGCAGCTCACCTGATGTTTAATGAAGGTGTGCTCGAAGATGGTAAAACACTAGCCTAGAATGTAACTGACTCTCAAGAGAGGCTACCGGAACACACCGTTAGATGCTTGGCGGCAGATTTTCAAATTGAGGGTGGTAGCTAGCCCCGAGTACTAGAAAGTACTCTACCACCATGCTATGGTTTCCTCACGATGTTTTCCTTCACCGGCAGCTCAAGCTCATTGTTGCGGTTTGAACCCACGCCCTTCGGCATGCGAACCTACTGAGCTAACCACTAAGCTATCATCGCTACAACATTGAAGACAAAATATTCCAATTAACTTATTCTAAAGCGTGTATTTCAGCCACCATAATGGATAAAGTATTGGGTTTGTCCCACCGTTTGTCGCGTCGGTTAACCATGTAATCCAGGGTGGCTTATCGCGGCTTAGAATTGTTTGAACAGGGTATTTTTTTCAGAACACAGCGGGAACGGGCTCCGGGAAATCTACGTCATTAAAAAATATAAAGAGATAACAACCTTTTACGACTGAAATGATAGGCGCACCAGCGTTTATTAATAGAGATATGTGTATTTTAAAATGAGGTAAACGGCTCGGGGTAAAATTAAAACGATGTTTTATGTGTACTTGAGAATGTATCCTTTATGCAAACAGGTGACTGTGTTAGCTTCAAATTGCGATATCTACATCTATACTGTTATAAAGAGGAAAGATTTGATTTTTTGTTTGTTTGTAATGAATAGACTCCGAAACTACTGGATCGACCTAAATAATTCTTTCACCATTGAAAATGAAAATGAAAATTATTTATTTCGGTTACCAGTTTCTCTTACAAAATAGTGGGTTGGGACCTTCTGGTAAGTATAAAGAATACCTGTGGCAGAAGACGCCAAATATCATTAGAATGCTACATTTGTTTTATACTATGTAGAGACTAGCAACCCGCCCCGGCTTCGCACGGGTGCAATGTAGATAGTAATATGGTCCATCATCATCATCATCCACAGCCTTCTTTATCCCACTGCTGGGTATAGGCCTCTCTCTTTGCATGCCATCTGCCTCGGTCCTGTGCCAATCTGGTCCAGGTTCGACCCGCGACGGTGACGATATCGTCGACCCATCTTGCGGCTGGACGACCGACGCTCCGCTTCCCTTGCCTAGGCCACCACTCTGTTGCAACCTTACTCCACCCGTCATCCCTTCGCCTAGCAACGTGTCCTGCCCAGCTTCACTTGAGGTTCATAATTGCGATACCGACGTCTCGAACTTTCGTTCGTCGCCGGATATCGGTATTACGAACTCGGTCTTGGAGTTTAATGCCGAGCATGGACCTCTCCATGGCTCTCTGTGCGACTCTAATTTTGAGCACAGCCTCATGTGTGAGCGTCCACGTCTCGGCACCATATGCATGTGTTATACATATATTTTTGCTAATTATTATTTCTTTTTTTTTATAACTCTTGACGAAGCCCATTCACAGCTTAGCTTTTAGCTTGTTTAGATTAGCTTCTATACAGCTCTTATTACTTTAAAATTTCTAAATACTTATCTAATGAACACTGCATTTCTGCGCCCAGATACCTATGTATAACCTGGACGAGTACCTACCCTACATGATGAAAATCATTATTATACCCATTGCATAATAAGTCAATAAAGAAGATCTATCTATAAATCTTCCTCATGAATTACTCTGCCTATTGATGAAAACCGCATTAAACCCGTTGCGTAGTTTAATAACTCTAAGCGTACAGACGGCGGGAAGCGACTTTGTTCTATACTATGTAGAGATTAGTGGGATATAGGTACTTATACAACTCGATAAATAGTATTAGATTTAGATTTGACTGTTCCACTTCAGACGGTAATAACCCACACTTTTCCACTTATTTTCACCCACCCACATGGTTTTTCCTTGTTTTAATATTTTAGCCGGAATTAGCCGGCCTCGTTTCGTTTGTACCGTATTGACTTTAATTTTACACAAGGAAAAATAGGTGAAAATAAACACATTTGCCTTCTCTTCAGTTTGAAACGAATGGCCGCGGAGATAAGCAAAATCTCAAAAATGAATACAAAATATTTGCTTGTTCATGGAACGGGATAAAGGTTGCCGCACACGTGATTCTAACAGGCCGCAGTCAGTCGGCAGCTCTGAAACGGTACTCTACGGTAATTTAAGATCTATAGCATATAGCTTGGTTTAGTGCATTCGCAACTTCAACGGCTTAATTTATTTTATTATTACAAACTTAATACTAATCTTAATATTTTTTTTCAAAACATCATAGTTGGTCTAACACATTAACTTTGTTTTAGTATCTGTATACTAAAACAAGGTCAATTAAGTAAATTAAAAAAACCATTAGATTTTTTTCCTTTTTTTTCAGTGCCACTCGGGATGATGTAAGGATTCTATCGATACCTCATACATCGAAATCTGTTTAGGCATTGAAAAGTTATGGTGGAATAAACAAGCTCACATTCATACTGAAAACAGTGAAAACTGACTGAAAACATGACACTCCTTTTTTAGGTAGTCGTGTAATAGCATAAAAATACACAAAAGGAAAAATATTCAAAAATTATAAATTTATAATTAATTGATAAAAAAACAACGATTACAAACTACGTATGAGAAATTTGTTCAATTGAAATGTTTATCCGTCATTCTGATTTATATTTTCGTTGGAGCAATGTTCTAGTCAGCTTGCATAGTAAATTCTTCGAGATTCGATTCCCGTGATGGATGATCAGATCATGATGGATACAGAACACTTGGCGTGGAATTCAGACTTGCAATTGTTCGATTTTTTCGGTCAAACCTACAGAACTCGTATTTAAAATTATAAATTACTAGCGGAGGCCTAGCGGTTTCACCCGTGTAGTTCCCGTCCCGTGGGAATACATAGATAAAAGTAGCCTATGTCTCCAGGGGATAGTGTACCTTTCCAACGGTGAAAGTTGAAAATTTTTGATATCGGTCCAGTAGTTTTTGAGTTTATTTGTTACAAACATACAAAAATCCAAAATACAAATCTTTCTGCATTATAATTTTAGTGTATGTAATGCTGCCAGCCTCATGGGTTTCTTTGCACAAGGTTCAGTCAGGGGCGGGGTATTTTTTGACTGAACTTTTATTTGAATTTTGATTTTATTTTATTAGTATTTAAGTATGTGATATTTAATTTGTAATCCTAATAAATTTTTGTATTGACAATTTTATTTTATATAAAATTAGTGTAGATTGTTTAAAAATTAAGTCTGTATCTTGTATATGTAATTATGTAGGTATATGTAGTTGTTACCTATGTATTAGTTTATGTTTACTATATGTTTATATTTAACATTATTTGTTTTTATTAAAAAGTGACCTGTAAGTAAATATTGCTTGTAACTTTGGTGTTATCAATAAAATAATTAATTTTGAATTTGTACGTCATTTAATTTTTTATGTAGTGTGACCTTTATGTAAACATTATGTAAGGACTGCTATTAGAAAGGCCGTCTGGTGCTTTATGTAAAGCGTTTTTTGAACCCAGTATGTATTTTTATCCGACTAAATAGAAAAGAAAGAACGAACAATCATTTATTACATACAATACAGACAGACAATAAAATTTACATTAAAAAAAATTGTGCCGAGAAAAAAAGAAAAAGGAACGTATACTAATATTTTGACTCGTATTTTTTTATTCATCCACTCGACTAGCTACCACTCTCAAGTTGAAAATCTACCGCCAATGTACCGGTAGCCTCAGTTTAGAGTCAGTGCCACTCCAGGCTAGGTTTACCATCCTCGATCATATCGTCACTTAACATTAGGTAAACTGTGGCCTATTAAATATAAAAAATTAAAAAAACTTCCTTTACTCTTATGGAAATTCAGTGGGTGGTTTAATATTTTCATATTACATACTCGTAATAAATTGACATAAAAACCGAAGTATTTTATCAAAACTGTGACATTTTCACGGAAGGATCCCTCAATATTTTTGTAAGCTCAGCTTCTACAAATAGATTCCTGTTTATTCTTATAATGAAAATGTAATAAACTTGATCTTTTCCAGAGACGCAAACTCATTTTTGCTATACACACACACTTATAACTGAAGGGCCATAGTTTAAGCTTAACCTTGAGCCCGTGAACGTGTAAAGTTCATAAACTGAAATAGCTTATGAAAAACTATGGGAACCAGATAGAGTCCCACTATCTCACAAACATTATAAATTATGTGAAAGTTTGATGTTTAATGGATTCTTATTACTCTTTCACGCAAAAACTACTGAACGGATTTGAACCAAATTTGGTATGGTAACTAAGACCCTGGATTAAAACATGGGTTACTTTTTATTTGAAAAACATGTAGCGGGTAACACCGAGGGGCGCAGCCAGCAGTACATATTATTTTTTATTTATTATTTAAATCTTTTTTTGCAATCGTTACTTCATTTCTGAGGATCGTGGTCACTGGAATCTCTTAGACGGACAATCTGCCTCCATCGACTCCGGTCCGAAGTACCCCTCACCGCCTGGTAGAATAGTAGTAGAGTAGTAGATGGTAGTAGAGCGCGGAGGTGGGAGCTAGTCGAATGCCGAGCTGCACCGATAGGCCGATACGCTCTGGAGTCAATCCTTACCAGAATCCTTCTATTTGGCGACAAAAATTAAAAATCTAGGGGCTTTGTTTTTAATTTACGCTACTCGTAGACACTTAATGATACTTATTAGGTAGCTTTAAATGTTTAATAACCCCTTTTAAAGCACTCTAAACGTCAACGATATCTTTATGGAAAAGGGTCACTGAAAACACATAGCTGGCCCGTTAATCACGAAGTGAAATTAAGATGAACGCGTTTTCGGACGGAAATACGTTAACTTTATAGGGACAGTAAAAAAGGTTGTACCAAAGATGAGCTAAGGTTAGAAGGAAGAGAACTGCTTTTTAATTTACCTGTAACCATTCTTCCACTAATCGGCACAGATTTTTGCTAATACGTCACGTAGATAAAAGAATATTTCAGTACCTACAATACTACTAACTTTTACTTGCATTAAAATGCACATAAGAGTGACTGGCGAATTTTTTTTTATGTAAAAAGTATTGAGACGAACGAGACGCTCTCCTGATCGTAAGAGATAACGCCTGTCCATGACCGTTGCAGCGATACATAGAACTTTGAGTAACAAAACAAAGTCAAGGGCATCACTGCTTTGGCGCTCATTACATTGAGACTTTCGATGGTTAGTCTCAACAGCCCAGTAATTTCGCTAGCTCCAGTACCCTTCAAACCGGCAGAATAACTGGTACTGCGGTGGTACCTACCTAGACGACCTCCTGGCTAAGGAGATCTACCACCAAATAAAATATATTAAGCTCTTGGGAGTACGAGGCCAAAAGGTGTAGTGCAGACACAAACAAGTCAATTGAATTTCAATTTTCTTTAAACACACCAAAATTTACTATGGACATTATATTCGTTGAGGTAAAAAATAAAATAAAATAAGTATTTAAGAGTACCTAGATAATGGTACGGAACCCTCCGTGTGCGAGTCCAACTCGCACTTGGCCGGTTTTTTTTTGTTTCCTTTTCAACCAAAGCTGAAGCCACATCTGCGTTTAAAAACTCTTTGATACAGAAGAAACAGCGCTATAAAACATTCACGGTATATTACTAAGAACGCCGTGTTACGTTCTTTTGAACATTAACTTGAGTTTTTTACTTTAAACTCTACGAAAAGGCTTACACGACTCAATTCTCTTTGAGCAAAATTATACTTGCAAATTTCAATTTTTTTACGTACCTAACTAAATGTTTTATTTCTTCTTATTTTTAAACATCTAGACAGCATAAAGCTTTTACTTTAAATGTAGTAAGACGTAACTAGTTATGTAGTCAATTACCACACTAATCATAAACTATATTGGTGGTAGATCTCTTTAGCAGGAGCTCGTCTAGGTAGGTACCACCTCAGTACCTGTTATTCTGCCGCTAATCATTAGTGTGTAAACATTACTGAGTTCCGGTTTGAAGGGTACTGCAGCTAGCGATATTACTGGGTTGTGAGACTAACCATCGAAAGTCTCAAAGTAATGAGCGCTAAAGCAGCGATGCCCTGGACTTTGTTTTGCTACTTAAACTTCTATGTATCGCTGCAATGGTCATGGACATGCATTATCTCTTACCATCATGGCAGCGTCTCGTTAAAAGATCGAATGTCTAAAAGTAATGATCGCCAAAGCATCGGCGCCCTGGAATTTTTTTAGTTTTATTGCAAATCTCTTACCATCAGAAGAACGTTGCTTTCATCTTCTTACTTTTACACAAAAATTAAAAAAAAAAACATTCTAACAATTTTTTGTTTAAAGTAATAACAACACAGCCAGACACTAATACATTTAATCGTATTAATTTCATGCAGCTTTAAATGTAGGAGGGTTAGTACTCAAACAAAGAATTAACAAACTAAATGAGTTGTTAAAATAGCTCCCACGTTTACCCTCAAAGCCGCTTTCATTTTGCTTCCCACATAAAAGAGAAAATAGACACAAATATATAACAATATTCTAATACACGTTTACCTAAGTCATGCTATATCAATCGAAGCGAGGTACTTAGGTACTCTCTGTCCTTTAAATATAATATCTCTTATTGCACGCACGGATGCTCGATTTCTTATGGATTCAGGATTTTTCCTCAATATTATTTGAGCTGTCGTCGAGTCTTATCGGGCAGAATAATTGAGTGTTATTGTCAGTGTGGATGTTCTTAACGCTTGTCTGGCCGGAGCTGAGAATTGAAATCGGTTAAAAAGTGAAATTTGGTTAATTTTAAAACTTTTCAAACAAAGGGCATTAAATTTGGTGGTAGATCTTCTTAGCAGAAGGTCGTCTAGGTAGGTACCACCGCAGTATTAGATATTCTGTCACCACGCAGTAGTGTGTAAACATTACTGTGTTCCGGTTTGAAAGGTACTGCAGCTAGCGAAATTACCGAGATGTTGAGACTAACCATCGAAAGTCTCAAAGTAATGAGCGCCAAAGCAGCGATACCCTGGACTTTGTTTAATTATTCAAAGTACCGTGTATCGCTGTAATAGTAGTGGGCGTGCGTTATCTCTTGCCATCAGGAGAGCGTCTCGTTTGCCATTGAAAAAAACTACACCTCGAGATTACACCCTCATCTCTTGGGATAAAAAGTTGCGTATTCATCCAGATTTTCGGCTATCTGCATTCCAAATATCATCCAAATCTATCAAGCCATAAGTAAACAATATTCACACGCGCAAACTTTCACATTGATAAGTACTGGAAGATCTCGCCCAATTTAACGAAAATTATTACAAATATATTTGTCCTTAGTTTATTGGTAAATGCAAGTAATCGATGAAAGATTTTCTAGCGATGATAGCTCAGTGGTTAGCGTGGTAGGTACATACGCCAGAGGGCGTGGGTTCAAATCACAACTATGAGATTGAACTGCCGGTGAAGGGTAAAATCCTCAAAAACCATTGCATAGTAATAATAATAAAGGTTTATTTTGCACATAAATTACATTCACATGAATTAAATTTTGACAAAAATGTAACACATGAATTTTGAAAAAAAGCGTAAAAAAATAATTTAAAAAAAACAATTAACATTTTTAGTCACTAGTCATCGGCTAGCTACCCTCAAATTGAAAATCTACCGTTAAGAACCTAACAGAGAGTTCCGGCCACACTTGAAAGCCAGTTCCATTCCAGGCGTGTTTACCAAGTACAACCACACCTTCACTGAACACCCCAGATAAGCAGCGACGCAGTCTCTCAACCATAAAAAAAGTGTACCTTTTAGGCGATAACGTACATCCTTGTTAAGTAAAATGCCATATCCTTGGGTTTCGGGTCGTCGGATGGGTATCGATTCGATTTTGTTTCTAAATTCGTTGCGTCAGTCCCGATAGGTCGCAGCCTAACCTGCATTATTTACCACAGAACATACTGAAAATGATTGAACTGTTGACGAATTTCAGCATTGGGATGTGACCTGACGTCGACCCAGCTAAAAGATAAACGGAAATGCAATTTAAGATACTTTTCTGACCAGAGACAGGCAAACGTGAAAGACTTACATAGTTTACTTATACAATTCTGTTAACAAAAAAAAACACACCCGAACATATTGTGCAAATGTGTTCTGTATTTATTATAAGTATAGGTATATTTACAAAAAAAAAGTATTTAAGTATTCTATCAGTTATCTGACTTCCATAGTACAAGCTTTGCTTATGATGTTCTACGATATTTATTTATTTAAATATACATGACTAGCTGCGTCCCCTGGTTGTTACCCGCTACATGTTTTCGAGATAAAAAGTAATTTATCTGTTAATTCAGGATCTCAGCTACCTCCATACTGAATTTCATCCAAATCTGTTCAGTTGTTTTTGCGTGAAAGAATAACCAACATCCAGCCATTCAAACTTTCACATTTATAATATTAGTGGGATTAGCTGCGCTCCGCGGTGTTACCCGCTACATGCTTTCGGGATAAAAAGTTTACCTAGAATGAATCGATTCACTCAACTTAAAACGCCCAGACGTTTTCTATCTGAAAGTTTTTAAAGCAGCAAAAATTATTTACAGCTCAATTTATAATACTAAATTATTAATTAAACATAACACATTTCTCTCCCAAAAACTCCCTTCCCCTCTCCCACGAAAGATTTTAATCTGAAAGGATGCAAAGTTGTCGAAGTAAATACAACTTAAGCTAAACACTAGCAACAGTATAGATCATATCAGTAAAGAATCTTCAATTATAGTAATTCAGTAGTGATACCCATAGAATAAATAAAATATCACACTCTTAGAATTACAAAGAAAAAATCCATAATATAGATAATCCGAATCACCTAATCAATATAGCTCAGTGGTTAGCGCAGTCGGTTCGCATACCGAAGGGCGTGGGTTCAAACCCCAACAACGAGCTTGAGCTGCAGGTAAAGGAAAACATCGTGAGGAAACCATAGCATGGTGGTAGGGTAATTTCTAGTACTCGGCTGGCTAGCTACCACCCTAAAGTTGAAAATCTGCCGCCAAGCATCTAACGGTGTGTTCCGGCAGCCTTACTTGAGAGCCAGTTCCATTCCAGGCTAGGTGTGCTTTACCATCTTCAACCACACCGTCACTTAACATCAGGTGAGCTGTCGTCAAACAGCTAGTCTGTCAACCATAAAAAAGCTAAACAACAAGCGCATTGTAAAATTAAAAAAAAAATTACCAAACAAGGGTTAAAAATTACCCAGACAAAAGGTAATCCCGAAACTAAATACAATATGTATCTGAATTAAAAGTTTTATCGTGTTTGTTCCAATTGTGGTGGTTGTTTAAAGTTCCCTTACTGTTTAAATTGTGCTAACTACCCCAGTTGCCGGGTAATCTCAACTAGCACAGGCTTTAACTCAAAGTTTTTATTTATTGTAAAAAGACCTTTGTCCAACGCTTCGTTAGCTTCGACTAGTTCGTTTTAAAGAGTTTTAAATTTTAAAAAGCTTCAAACTTTGTGTGGCTACAAGCGATTAGCTGACCATAACGCGAAGAATTTTTTTAATTAAATATGGAAAATCGTCGCTGTAACTGAAACAGTTATTATAATCTACGCTAATATTATAAAGAGGAAAGATTTGTATTTTTGGATTTTTGTATGTTTGTAACGAATAAACTCAAAAACTACTAGACCGATTTCGAAAATTATTTCCCCTTTAGACTGCTATATTATCCCTGAGTAACGTAAGCTATATTTAGTAATAAAATTTAGCTAAAAAATTATTGTCCACCCGTGCGAAGCCGGGACGTACCGCTAGTATATTATCAAGCGGAAAGATGTGTATTTTTGGATTTTTGTATGTTTGTTACGAATAAACTTAAAAACTAAAGTTAAAAATTTACGGGATTTACGTATGCTGTCGATATGTCACGTGTCACGTGCAGCTTATGTCAAGATCATGTCAATCAATTACACTTTTATAAAAAAAAATGGCAGATAAACTTTTATCGTCGAATCATTTTACGATCTGTTAATACGTAGGTATTGAATATTATTATTTTTATATTTATAAATGACATTTTTACTTTTACTATTTAATCTTATTGTGGACTGAAAATCTAAAATAAATTAATTTAGAATAGACTGCTGTTATGAACTCCAAGACCGAGTTCGTAATACCGATATCCGGCTACGAACGAAAGTTCGAGACGTCGGTATCGCAATTATGAACCTCAAGTGGAGCTGGGCAGGACACGTTGCTAGGCGAAGTGATGACAGGTGGAGCAAGGTTGCAACAGAGTGGTGGCCTAGGCAAGGGAAGCGGAGCGTCGGTCGTCCAGCCGCAAGATGGGTCGACGATATCGTCACCGTCGCGGGTCGAACCTGGACCAGATTGGCACAGGACCGAGGTAGATGGCGTGAAAAGAGAGAGGCCTGTACCTAGCAGTGGGATAAAGAAGGCTGTAGATGATGATGATGAGACTGCTGGTGTTCATTGGTTCAGTAAAATATTTATAAAAGTTTTTGTGGCTGTAATTGAAAAATCCATCCAGTTTCCTCGGAGTGGCGTACCTAGGACAGCGTGAAACAAACAAATTACCGAGGGAAAGAAAACAGACAAGATACTGGCTCTTTGTCGTACAGAATGAAACAGTAGATTCTCCCCCCAGGCAACGAATCTCTACTCTAGACTTTTTATTATACGACTGCCCAAAATAGAACGCAATGTTTCCAGGGTATATGTATGATTGACATATACACAGATGATACATTGACGAGTATGGGCCGCCTTACACGTTCAATCATGATCACGATCCGCGATCCGCGATCCGCGATCATGATTTCAAAATTTCTAGTTATTTTACGATCCGGAGCATCAGTCCGTCAATCCGCTTCGTACACGATCAGTCTGGATCGCGATCATTGATCGCGGATCGCGGATCGCGGATCGCGCGCTACGTGTACGGGCTGCCTATTATAAACTAAAAGATTATTAAATTACTTGCAAGCAATTCAAATGAATGCAAATTATTTATTGACATAAAAACGGTCATAAAATTACATTTAGGTATGTCGTAAAATTATACATTATTTGTCGTGAAAACAAATTAAAATGTCAAATTCAAAATAAAATGTGTAACGCCAATACCATGAAAACTCAAATACAATGTCAAATTAAAATAGAATGATTTGTAATTATGAACTTATTTGACAATTTATTATATTAGACAATATTTTTAAATTGACGTACCTTTATAAATTGACAATATTTTGTCATTTTTTTCATTGCCATGTAGGTAATCAGCGTTTTAAAATGACATTACTGAATTTGGCTTATGACTAAAATATTTGTATTTTTATTTATATGATAAAAAATCGAATCTACTGCGATACTAAGTACAAATTCAAGCAAAATATTAATAAATGAAATACACATTCATTTTTTTTCAGAAATTTCAAATATGCAAAGCAAAATAGCGCCTAGCGATACATTTCAAACCGGATATGAATATAAAACGCGGGGAATTGAGCCCGGAGGCGGTTTGTGGGCCGCGAGGGAGGGAACGGTATACCGTCGAACGACAAGAAAAAAAATAACCACCATATAATGTAAATCATTATACAAGTATGGTGGTTACATTTATTTATGACTTTCAGAACACATTTCAGCAATCATTGTAATATTTTTTCGCTTAATAAGAAAAAAATCTCGGCCTGCCAAGATATGCCTGCCATATCTATAAGTTCAATTTTTTTACTGCTGACAGGTTAGATGTTTGACCACAGCTCAGATGATGATAAAGTATCGGTGTGATCGAAGATGGTATAGAATACCTATCCTGGAATGGTACTGGCTCAAGAGAGGCTGCCGCAACACACCGTGAGGTGCTTGGTGATAGATTTTCAACTTGAAGGTGGTAGCTAGCTAGCCGAGTACTAGAAAGTATCCTACCATCATGCTATGGTTCCTTCACTGTGTTGTTCTTCACCGGTAGCTCAAGTTTTATGTTGGGGGTTGAACCCACGCCCTTCGGCGAATCATCTGACCGCGCTAACTACAGAGCTATCATTGTTACAAAATTTAATTTTACTTGGTGATAGCTCTCTTTGCCAGGAAATCACTTGGGTAGATACCAGCGTAGTACCAGATATTCTATTGCCAAGCAGTAGTGTGCCAATAGTACTGTATTCCGGTTTAAAGAGTAGGTACTGCAGCTAGCGAAATTACATTGCTTTTGAGACTAACCATTGCATGTCTGCAATTGCGTTGCATGCCCTGGAATTTGGTCTGCAATTTAAATATTAAATGCAATTTAATTTATTTTCAAAAAAACTATGTAATAAATGGAGATAAATGCTTAAGCAGGAACTGAGACACATTAAATTTATAAAACAAAAACGTCGTATCGCTCATTTTTGTTGCAAAAACATTTCTATGTTAATTTTAAACTTTTCCACAATTTCCCTTCAGTTGCCAAAACAAAAAAAGAACACGAAAGTAGTTACTTATACTACCCACGTAACCGTTGCAGTTGGAAACAGCTCCAATAGTGCCAACGTGATAGTTCAAAAAACAAAAACTTTTTCTCAACAGTAAAGTTTTACAGCGCTGCCAACATTGCAAGAATACTCGAGGCGTACATGCTAAGCGGAATCTCAATGGAACTATAGTGATGTAATTTCAAGATTTTCTAGAGTTTACTAGTATAAAATTTACAATTTTTGTCCTATAGTAATCTCTACAATCAATAATCTAAAGTAATCTCTACTGACAAATGCTTTTTGGTGATGTGCTGATTTGGTAAAAAACGCACATGTCAATTTTTACCGGCCGTCTATGAGCAATCAATGAGGCGGCTGAGAGTTTTGGCGGGAACGCGGGAAGAGTCGTGTCGCCCCGTTGTATTTTTTTCCAAAACTTGTGTTTTGTCGAGTGTTTATGCTTTAAAATGGTGGCGTTTTATTCATAAAGTGCCGAATCAGAAGCGCGAGTGTGGGAAAATCATACAACGTGGTGAAACATGACTTTTTGTGTTGCTTCCAAAACTCCATCGAAGCTTTATAGTAAAGTCACCACTACTTTACTAAAGCATGACTGAACTTGACTGACACGGACTGTACTTGACCAAGACTGGACTTTGACTATAGCTAAAGCTACAAGGCAACTTATTGAACTTATGAAACTTGAAAATGTAAAACTCTTGACTGGCAAACTGGCAAATGCACAGAAAGTGCGACGCCAAGTCCACCTCACCACATCTCCGCTGTAACGTGTTTTCTATGCATGGTTAACTGGAAGAGATCGCTTTTAGCGATAAGGCCGCCACCTGTGGCACAAACTTTTAAGATTATATTATTTTTTGTATGTTTTTTTCTACTTTAGGTGTGCACAATAGTTTCTCTCTATCTATCTATACATAGACAATAGACAATAGACAACACTTTATTTATGACATAAAACACATTACACATACATATATCTATATCTATATATACTATTCTAAAGAGGAAAGATTTGATTGTTTGTTTGTTTTGAATGGGCTCCGAAACTACTGGACCGATTTCAAAAATCCTTTCACCGTTAGGAAGCTACACTTATCCCCGGGTGACATAGGCTACTTTTTATCTCTGTATTCCCACGGGAACTGGAACTACGCGGGTGAAATCGCGAGGCATCCGCTAGTCTTATATATTTCACTGTAAAATATAAATTTGTAACTAAATAGCCCGAACAAACACAAGTTTCAAGTACAAATATACAAATTAAAGGATTGCTAAAATACATATTATAGTGTCAATAAAATTACTGTTTCGGGCATATCAACAGCTACTTTTTGGGTTCAGTGTTCGCCTCCAAGCAGAATAACCACGTAATTAAGTTTAGTTTCAGTAATAATTTGGAAGTAATGCATTTACAAGTATGTGTATAGTAAGGTATTCCCTTTGAGAGAATTAACAATAGCGTTAACAAGCTAAGTCAATTTGGGGACGAAATAATAAAACTAAGGTTAAATCTAATCTACTATTTTCAATTAAGCTCCGTTGGCTCATTGGTAGTATATCTGCCTTGAGAGCTGTAGGGCGTGGGTTCGGGTCCCACTCAGGGCGAACATTTTGTGAATAAACAAATATTTGTTGTGTCTGGGTGTACTGTATGTATTATAAGTATGTATTTACAAAAAAAAAAGTATTTATGTATTCTATCAGAAATCTGACTTATCGCGCTATCTGACGCCAAACTAAATAAAGCTTGTACTATGGAAGTCGGATAACTGATAGAATACTCAAATACTTTTTATTGTAAATACATACTTATAATAAACACAATAATTAGTCCAAAATACCTAAAACCTAGCCGTGTTTGGGTTTCGTAGCGATGATAGCCGAGTGGTTAACGCGGTCGGTTCGCATGCCGAACGGCGTGGGGTCAAACCCCAACAATGAGCTTGAGCAGCTGGTGAAGGAAAACATCGTGAGGAAACCATACCATGGTGGTAAGGCAATTTCTAGTACTCGGCTGGCTAGCTAAATCCATAATATAGATAATCCGAATCACCTAATCAATATAGCTCAGTGGTTAGCGCAGTCGGTTCGCATACCGAAGGGCGTGGGTTCAAACCCCAACAACGAGCTTGAGCTGCAGGTAAAGGAAAACATCGTGAGAAAACCATAGCATGGTGGTAAGGCAATTTCTAGTACTCGGCTGGCTAGCTACCACCCTAAAGTTGAAAATCTGCCGCCAAGCATCTAACGGTGTGTTCCGGCAGCCTTACATGAGAGCCCGTTCCATTCCAGGCTAGGTGTGCTTTCCCATCTTCAACCACACCGTCACTTAACATCAGGTGAGCTGTGGTCAAACACACAGCTTGTCAACGATAAAAAAAAGAAATTTTAGTTAATTTCGATACAAAACACATATTTTGTGAAAAAAAATCGATATACTATTCCTACATGGTGTTTTAAAAGTGGTTTCTGACTTCTGACAAAGCACTCGATATTCTCAAAGCAGTTAAAGGTAAAAGGAAAACTTACAATAGTCACGGTCAAGTTGTGAAGTCGGAAAACTTCTTATTGTTTCATGAAACAAGACAAAATACTGAAAGGAAATTCTCTAATATTTTGAGTATTATGTTTCTATTAATACTGTTCGCATTGTTTATTCTAATCATACTGTTCAAGTGCGGGTTGGCAGACAACACAATACCTGTCGTAGTTAATAAACCTACTTGGTTATTAATTGCGACTCTTCACCGATTACCAAATAAAAAGGAAATACATTATTTAAAATTAGTAATTTTTATTTTAAAGAAACAACATAGTTTTGGCGGGAACGCGGAAAGAGTCGTGTCGCTCCGTTGTATTTTTTTCCAAAACTTGTGTTTTATCGAGTGTTTATGCATAAAAATGGTGGTGTTTTATTCATAAAGTGCCGGATCACAAGCGCTAGTGTGGGAAAATGATATAATGCGGTAAAACATGACTTTTCGTGTTGCTTCTAAAACTCCATCGAAGCTTTATTGTAATGTCGCCACTACTATACTAAAGCATGACTGGACTTGACTGACACGGACTAGACTTGACTTTGACTGTAACTATAACTACGAGGCAACTTATTTAACTTTTAAAACTTGAAAATATGAAACACTTGACACTGGCAAATGATCAAAATGCGACGCCAAAATTAAGAAAAAAAAACAAACGTAACATTTTTAAATGAACATATAATTTTTTCTTTTGATAATAGTAGTATTACTTATTACTATTACTTATACTACCTACTCTACCTCTAGAACTCGCAGACATGAAAGTTTGCTCTCGATATTTTCCTTCTCCGATAGAAGCAATTTACAAATACGTAAATTTGAAAAAGCAGAAATGTGTACCGTAGATGCGGACACTAAAGCTCCAGATGGAAAACCTAATGAGGTTTTTTTCAATATGTACGAGTCCGCGTTTGAATTTTTCTCAAACTGGTAAAAGAGAAACAAATTTTACATAAAAAATTAAGAATTAAAAAGTCATGAAAATACTCAGATATTTACGTGAATGATCCAGAGAATTTGACAGCCCTGTTGTTTTTTTTTATTAATTTGCCCCATCGGGCAGGCTAAAGCTGTAAAGCCATACTGCCTTGTCTTAAGTGTTTTTTCTGCTGTCTCTTAGCTATAGTTATGGTCAAAGTCCAGTCTTAGTCAAGTCTAGTCCGTGTCAGTCAAGTCCAGTCATGCTTTAGTAAAGTAGTGGCGACTTTACTATAAAGCTTCGATGGAGTTTTGGAAGCAACACGAAAAGTCATGTTTCACCACATTATATCATTTTCCCACACTCGCGCTTGTAATTTGGCACTTTATGAATAAAACACCACCATTTTTAAGCATAAACACTCGACAAAACACAAGTTTTGGAAAAAATACAACAGAGCGACACGACTCTTCCCGCGTTTCGCCAAAACTCCAGCCCTGTTGGTTCATTGGTAGTATGTCTGCTCCAAGAGCTGTAGGGCGTGGGTTGTTCGTTAAAATTTGATTATATGTATAGATAGATGAAAATATAACTTTGGCCCGATGTCTAAAAGAGTTCGTTTCACAATGTTCTCTGTGTTACACTAAATATAAAAAACGAAGCGTACTTCTCATTACTTATTCATGAAGTTTAGTATTTTCGCGGCCCAGTTAAGTGGGGCGGTCGATTTTTTAGGCAAAAGTGAGGTTGTGGTCTTACTTAAAAAGTGGAGGAGGTCTTAATAAATAAGTTGAAGCTTTGCAGTTTCAAAATTGGTAAAGCCGCTTTATGAGTAGAGTAATTAGGTGTTCTGATAGGTAATGATGAAAAAATATTAGCCATGATTTACATTTGACACAGCGCCATCTAGCCCCAAATTAAGCAAATATACTATGGAAACCACATAACTGATAGACTACATGCATTTTTTTTTATTGTAAATACATTTTTTTTTTATGGTTGACAGGCTAGTTGTTTGACCACAGCTCACCTGATGTTAAGTGAAGGTGTGGTCAAAGATGGTAAAGCACACCTAGCCTGGAATGGAACTGGCTCTCAAGTGAGGCTGCCGGAACACACCGTTAGATGCTTGGCGGCAGATTTTCAACTTGAGGGTGGTAGCTAGCCAGCCGAGTACTAGAAAGTACCCTACAACCATGCTATGGTTTCCTCACGATGTTTTCCTTCACCGGCAGCTCAAGCTCATTGTTTGTGGGGTTTGAACCCACGCCCTTCGGCATGCGAACCTACCGCGCTAACCACTGAGCTATCATCGCTACAAAATATATACATACTTAGAATAAACTTGCTACAATAGTTATTAAGTAAAGCAGAAACGTAGATAAGTAACTTGTTAGCGGGCAACACCAACCAACTACCTAGGAGATCCAATTAAATAAATAAATAAATATCGTAGGACTATACACACAGCGCCATCTGGCTCCAAACTAAGCAGAGCTTGTGTGATGGAAGTCAGATACAGATAGAATACATACAAACTTTTTTTTTGTGGTAAATACATACTTATATTATATTTGTTTATTCACAAAATGTTTGCCCTGCGTGGGAATCGAACCCACCCCCTACAGCTCGCAAGGCAGATATACTACCAATGAGCCAACGGGGCTGTCATACGGGGCATATTGTTGTTTTGGCGCTTATTACTTTAAGACATGCGATGATAGCCCGGTAACATTTCTACAAGCGAATATAACCAAATTCAAAAAGTTATTCAGAACACCGCAATGCATTTCAGACTCTGTGCTTGGTAGGTTTTTATTTCACAGTTATGTAGGTCAGGCGAGTTAACCTGGGCGGGAGAATTATTATGACGTTGGCTGTGGGATTAATTATATTTAAACACTTCGGTGCTGATATTACGAAATATGAGACCCTAGTGTAAATATGACAACTTCGCTGTAAAAACAGGTAAATTTTTCAGTATTTTTAGTTCATGTTTTTCATGATATAAAATAAAAAAATATCGTACGCTATTTCACGCAGCAAAGTGGGCCCCAAATTAAGCAAAGCAAAGCTATCAAATAACTGATAAAAAAATAAAATAATAATAATACACACGAGTGTATTGTGTGTGGACTAGTGATAAAACACGTCTGTGTGTTAATATTTTCAAAACTCAGTTGAAATTTCTTGTTAAGTCATCACTTCTTTACTAGGGCATGGACTGGACTTTACCATGACTGACTTAATGTTACTGACTGTGGCTTTGAGTTTAAATATTTAACGTTATTTTGAAACACATCACCCTGGCAGAATGCACAAAGTGTTTTACCAAAATCATAAAAAGTATCATGTCACTTAAAACATAAAATCACTTCACTTGACAGCCCCGTTGGCTCATTGGTAGTATATCTGCCTTGAGAGCTGTAGGGCGTGGGTTCGATTCCCACTCAGGGCAAACATTTTGTGGATAAACAAATGTTTGTTCTGTGTCTGGGTGTTCTGTATGTATTTACAAAAAAAAAAGTATTTATGTATTCTATCAGTTATCTGGCTTCCATCACACAAGCTCTGCTTAGTTTGGGGCCAGATGGCGCTGTGTGTATAGTCCTACGATATTTATTTATTTATTTATTTACTTCATTTTGATCGAAATATAATTCGATAATATGACTTTTATACGTTAATGTCAAAAGTTTTGACGCCTATAATTTGGCAATTTTTTTTACTGTGTCAAGTTTATTTTATTACTCTAACATAAATCAAACGAAGAGGCGTGCGCCAAATATGCCAAATGTGTACTAAAACTTCCAATAAGTTTTTATAAATATTTCGAGTTTCTATTTTCATCTCTATAAGGTCGAAATATAAATGACGTGTGACACGAGCAACAATAAAATCCTACATTACTTAGCTGTCCCGTTTTCATTTTTTAGTATGTCATTACTTTAGTGGAAAAACATTTTCTTTCGCGCGGTCGTCTTGTTTTTACTTTATCAACGTTTACCCCGACCAAAATAACTTCACCAATGTAAGACAAACGTAACGCTTACTGAAAGGGCGTATATATATACACAAGCTTGCGCCCGCGACTTTGTCCGCGTTGGCTTGAGAATTAGGACCCATTCTACTATCGGACAGCCAGGAGCTTTAAAAAGCGTCACCGCTTCATGGTTGATGTTCCAAAAGCTCGAACTAAGCGGTTTGATTCCACCTTTTTCATGCGTACCGCTAGACATTGGAATCAGCTGCCCGAGTGGGTGTTCCCTAATGAATATAGTCTGGGTACCTTCAAGTCGCGAGTGAATCGGTTTCTTCTAGGCGAGCGTGCTCCACCGTAGACCGCATCTTCGCTTAACATCAGGCGGGATAGCGGTCAAACGCAAGCCTATCTACTATAAAAAAAAAAAAAAAAAAAGGTTCAGAGAGACATGAAACATGTTGTGTTAGTAACAAAAGACCATTCCAGGCTAGGTGTGCTTTACCATCTTCGACCACACCTTCACTTAACATCAGGTGAGCTGTGGTCAAACACCTGGCCTGTCAACCATTAAAAAAAAAGAGCAATAGTTTCGTCCATCATGAAATTTGCGCTGCTTAATTACCTAGATTTATTATAAAATATACGAATAATCCCACTATTATTATAAAAATAAAAGTTTGGATGGATGTTTTTACTTTTTCACGCAAAAACTATTTAACGGATTTGGATGAAATTTGGTATAGAGGTAGATAAGACCCTGAGTTAACACATATGCTATTTTTACCCCGAAAAAATGTAGCAGGCAACACTGCGGGGCACAGCTAGTGTTCCATAAGACAAATCTTTACCAAATTTCAAGTGGATACATCCCGTAGGCTAATTCAAGGTTTTCGTAAAATGTTTCAAAATGTGAATACCCATACTGTAAGATATATCTTTATGGTCAAAAATAAAACATCAAATGAAGAAAACGTAATACGGTCGTGTTCTCGGATCGCAGTTTCATATCTACAGAATAAAGTTTCCGCGACGAATTGTGCTATATGGGTGACACACGGGCGGCTGGACTGGCGTACTTGGGAAATAAAATACACAGATTGTTCATAACAAAAATGACATGTTCAAAATTAATACTCAAAATGCTAAAACCACTAAATATACTGGAGTCACAAGGGACGACTTTTTTTTGGATCTTTAACATTTTTTTTTTTTTTTAATGGTTGACAGGCCAGGTGTTTGACCACAGCTCACCTGATGTTAAGTGAAGGTGTGGTCGAAGATGGTAAAGCACACCTAGCCTGGAATGGAACTGGCTCTCAAGTGAGGCTGCCGGAACACACCGTTAGATGCTTGGCGGCAGATTTTCAACTTGAGGGTGGTAGCTAGCCAGCCGAGTACTAGAAAGTACCCTACCACCATGCTATGGTTTCCTCACGATGTTTTCCTTCACCGGCAGCTCAAGCTCATTGTTGGGGTTTGAACCCACACCCTTCGGCATGCGAACCTACCGCGCTAACCACTGAGCTATCATTGCTACAAACATGATTATTGTTACATTTTTTTCTATTAACAAGACGAGGCCGCAAATTGTTACACTATTTTATTTTTGCGAAAAGCTTGATGTTTGACTAAGGCTCACCTGATGTGAAGTGGCGATGTGGTCAAAGATGCTAATAATAATAATAAATATCGTAGGACACACACAGCGCCATCTGACCCCAAACTAAGCAGAGTTTGTGCTATGGAAGACAGATAACTGATAGAATACTTAAATACTTTTTTTTTTGTAAACACATACTTATAATACATACAGTACACCCAGACACAGAACAAACATCGATGTTAGTCACACAAATGTTAGTCTTGAGTGGGAAACGAACCCACGCCCTTCAGCTCTCGAAGCAGACACGCTACCAATGAACCAACAGGGCTGTCAAAGCACGCTTAGCCTGGAATAGGACTTGTTTGGCACGTAAAATGTTCACGTTCACGTAATTTTGGTGTGATCATTAAAGAGTTTTAGGGTAGAACCAACGATAGATCTAGTAATGAAATCCAACGACAGACATCGATTGACAGGGCCGTTATTTTCCCATGACAGCGTTATGACAGGGCTAGCCATGTGAGCGTGAAGAAGTAGCAAACATAAAAACACACTTACACACACACAAACTTTCGTCTTCATATTAGTGTGGTTGATATTATAAGTTACCCGAACAATCCATTGTAGTTATACCTGAGAAACAAACAAAACATCTGTCAGATATTTAAATAATTTACATCCACTTAAAATAATAGTAAATAAAAACCGGCCAAGTGCGAGTCGGACCCCCGCACGAAGGGTTCCGTACCTATAATAAACGGCGAAACCCTCTTTTATTGTATGGGAGCCCCCTTAAACTATTTATTTTATTTTAACTAATTATGTTTACAGAGAACATAAAACTAAATATTCTGTGAATAGTTAAAGCGTCTACCTGTCACCGTTATTAGTATCGAGCAAGAAACGGTAAAAAAATCAAGTTTGTTGTATGGGAGCCCCCCTTAAATATTTATTTTTAGTATTTGTTGTTATAGCGACAATAGAAATACATCATCTGTGAAAATTTCAACTGTCTAGCTATCACCGTTCTTGAGATACAGCCTGGTGACAGACGGACGGACGGGCGGACGGACGGACAGCGAAGTCTCAGTAATAGGGTCCCGTTTTTACCCTTTGGGTACGGAACCCTAAAAACTACGTCAAAAAATTTCCATTTCCAAAATTCATTAGTTTCCGATTTCATTCGAATTTTATTGATGAGCCCCTATTTCGTAACTTTTTGTCTCTGTTTGTTGTTGTTTTTCTGTGTTCTGTGGTGATACAAAATAAAAAATCTTTTTCTTTCTTTCTAATTTAAATGTTAGTATGGAAACTGACGTGGTTTTGACATGTGTTCGTTTTACTTATGCAAAATTACTCACGTATGATCTATCTATCTATACTATTATAAAGAGTGTTTGTTTGTTTGTTTATATTGAATAGGTCCTTAAACTACTGGACCGAATTCAAAAATTCTTTCACCGTCGGGAAGCTACACTATCCCTAGATGACATAGGCTACTTTGTATCCCTGCATCGTCCGCTAGTTAACAGATATAGATATACGAAGATCCGATACAATTATTTATTTATTCCTTAATTTCACACCATCCTTACAGGGTTTCCCTAATGCGATGGTGCTAGTCAATATACAATTATAAAAATTCAAAATGTCAAAAAATTATAAAGAAAAATGTCAATATACAATTATAAAAATTAAAAATGTCAAAATATTAAATTAAACTTGAATTAAACTTGATTGATTCTGCATATGTAAAAAATTCATTGAAATTGATTGATGAATTGAAATTGTTGCAATTGAGCTTCACGTTAATCTTCTCAGCACTGTGTATCACTGAATCATTACAAGAATAACTCCTGTTATAGGGAAACCTTTTCTCGCGAACACGAGCCTTATTCTCTCCGTAAGCCTTGTAGAAATACAGACGGCTGATCTGCTTGCAAATCGTAACTATAAGAATTCTTGTTACAAGAAAAATCGTAATGTCTACATAAATTCTTGTTGGAAGACAAGTCTGGCTTTGAGACCTAATACCTATTTATTTTTGTAGAAAGTATAGCGAAGTATCAATTTGTATTTGCTACCTGTTTGTCACATTCGTTTTATGTAGACTTTTGTTGATCTGTTTCATATATGTGATGCGTTTGAGAAGATGGTGTACAATACTATTCTGGAATGGGAACTGGCTAACCATCGAAAATCTCAAAGTAATGAGCGCCAAAGCAGTGATGCCCTGGACTTTGTTTTGTTACTTAAAGTTCTGTGTATCGCTGCGATGGTCATGAACAGGCGTTATCTCTTACCATAAGGAGAGCGTCTCGTTCGTCTAATTACTTTTTACATTAAAAAAAATGGATAAAGCCATCACAAAATGATGTTTCCTTCATTGACGGGCCAAGCTCGTTGAATATTTTTTTATCTTGACTAAATAAATAAAACAACGTCTCTTTGTGTTAAAAATATTCTTAGCATGAGATCGTCTCAGTAGGTACCACAGCAGTACCAGATATTCTCCCGCCAAGCAGTAGTGTGTAAAATAAAAATAAAATAAAATAAATAAATGTATCGTAGGACATTACACACTGCGCCATATGACCCCAAAACTAAGCAAAGCTATGGGAGTCAGATAACTGATATGATACTTAAATACTTTGTTTTTTGTAAATACATACATATAATACATACAGTACACCCAGAGACAGAACAAACATTTGGTTTTATATCACAAAATGCTTGTCCTGGGTGGGAATCGAACCCACGCCCCACAGCTCTTGAAGCAGACATGCTACCAATGAGCCAACAGGGCTGTCAAACATTACTGTGTTCCGGTTTGAAGGTTACTGCAGTTAGCTACATTAAATGGTTGTTGAGATTGACCATCGAATGTCACAAAGTAATGAGCGCCAAAGCAACGATGCCCTAGACTTTGTTTTGCTACTCAACGTTCTGTGTATCGCTGCAATGGTCACAGACGTGCCGTATCTCTCACCATCAGGAGAGCGTTCTGTTCGTTTTATTACTTTTAGATTAAAAATAAAGTCGCTCGACGACGATGAAGACATGGCACTAAAAAACAAAGATCAGTTTTTGCCCTATAAACTTTACATAAAAACTAAATCGTCAAATTGGCTTAGATATAAGCCGAAAGCAAATGTCTTAGTACCTCCTGGCTTTACAAGAAGTGATGATAAGTGGAAACGTTAACCTAGAAAGTATAAATAAATTATTAAGAGTCGAAAAAATAAATCCAGTTATTTCATAAACCTCAGATTATGTAATTTGCTGTTAAAAAAATGATTGATCAAAAAGCTACAGAAACAAATAGAGATGTTGGATGTCCAATTATGTAAATCAACAAAACATAAACGGACTCTCGCAAAATTGTTGATGTTGTATTGTCAGAATTGCTGTTAAAACATTCAAACTATTGCAAACAATAAATTAATTTCTCGTCTTAACCTAGTAAACTAAAACTATTTAACCTATGAACTGCTATCCATTTTCCGAATAACCCTACTTAGTGGATCATTAGTTGGTATACACCCCATTGTGGGGTGAAAATCACCCCATCTTAAGCTTCCCCAAAAGGAGGGCTATTCGATAAATCATACGCTCCTTAAGAATAGCCCATCGATATACTTTTGCAAATTAATTGTAGTTAATAAAACTAAACAGACACATAATATGTAATCACAGTAAATATAGTGGGAAACACAGCGGCATCTGACCCCAAACTAAGCAAACCTTGTACTATGGAAGTCAGATAACTGATAAAATACGTATAGAGATTTTTAGTTCCCAGACATAGAACAAACATTTGTTTATACCACACAATGTCCTGGGTGGGAATCGAACTCACGCCCTACAGCTATTGAAGCAGACATACTACCAATGAAATAACATGGTTGTCATGTAGAGCAGTGTTTTTCCTTTATATATCAACAAGCTTTTTCCCACTACTTCGCTCACTATTTTTTTTTATCCGTGGATGTCAGTATTTTTTTCTGGATGAAAGTTATATATGGTTCCATCATTAGATGATGATTTTAATGGTTGACAGGCTAGGTGTTTGACCACAGCTTACCTGATGTTAAGTGAAGGTGTGATAGAAGATAGTAAAGCACACCTAGCCAGGAATGGAACTGGCTCTCAAGTGAGGCTGCCGGAACACACCGTTAGATGCTTAGTGGCAGATTTTCAACTTGGTAGCTAGCCAGCCGAGTACTAGAAAGTACCCTACCACCATGCCATGGTTTCCTCACGATGTTTTCCTTCACCGGCAGCTCAAGCACATTGTTGGGGTTTGAACCCTACGGCATACGAACCTACCGCACTAACTGAGCTATCATCGCTACATAATTATGATGGAACTAGACGGAAGGCACCGTAACTCCGTCATAAAACAATAGGTATAACATATTTGCAAATTAAAATCCGTTTTTTTTGTAAAATTATGACTTGTCACTATATCAGACTTTCCCACTGAAATATCTTGTTTGACCGCTGGGAAGTTTACCGTCAACACAGTGCTGGTTGTCTGCCTGACCCGATACCCTAAACATGTTGACTTGTATTCGCATTTCCGACTCGCCATTCAGTTTGATTTATAATCTTGGCCTTCGCGAGTCGAAAGTGCGAACTAGTTTTTATAGTACTAGGGATGCGATAGCGTACGATTAAAAAAAATAGTAGGTACCTACGCAAAAATTAAGTTTCGGCAGCCTTGTTGCCCGACGCAAAAACGACGGGGGTTTGACGTGTCTGAGCGTGTGTGTGTGTGTGTGGTACAGTAGCTCCCAAACGGATGAATCGTTTTTGATTTTGTTCTTTTAATGTTCGAAAAGTGAAATAGCAAGAGTTCTTAGCTATGTTTGATGAAAATCGATCCAAGATGGCCGCCGCCACAAAATGGCGGATTACATATTTTTTTACAACTCCCTCAATCAAATGAAAGGCCTCGACTTGTAGAATACGATACACCTGTCAGAGGTTTTTTAATTTTTTTGTTTTAAGTTATGTGTGTATTGCGGTATGACTTCAAACGGTAAAGGAAAACATCGTGAGGAATCTACTCTAGGTAGCACCAAAATTAAACAATTGGTTTTTCGTTTGACTCGAAATTTCTTTTGGTTATAAACTCAACTAAGCTTAACATAAAACACGAATGTAATAAATGAATATAATATAATATTTTCCTCATCAGTTGTTCTAACAATTAACTAATAAATGTTTTTTTTTTAGACGGATGATGTAAGGACAACCCATACATCGAAATTTGTTCAGACATTTCAAATGTATGGCGGTATAAAGAAACTCAGATAAACTCATAGTATAAAACAAAGTCGCTCCCCTCTGTCCCTATGTATGCTTAGATTTAAGCCTAAGCAACGGATTTTGATGCGATTTTTTTAATAGATAGAGTGATTCAAGAGGAAGGTTTATATGTATAATACTTGCATATGCACCACATTAGTATCTACATTGCAGCCGTGCGAAGCCGGGGCGGGTCGCTAGTTTAACAATGCGAGAACATCTTATGAGTGAAAAAAAACGAAGAATATTGCGTATTGCGATCCTAAAATAACAAACCATATTTTTATTCTAAATAATCGTTACAAAAAAACGCAGAAACTTTAACGATATTGGACTATTCGAATGAATAAAATTACAGTAGTCGGCACATCTCTAGTCCCACCCTTTTGGCTGCCATAAAAACGAGCGTAAAATATTTTTCGATATATTCGAACAAAATGCCTAGTGTGGTATGCAATATGGTGAAAGGGTGAACATTACCCTAAGTGTATGGCCCCAGTTTACGATACGTTTTACCTAGGCCTTCAAATGTCACTTATGCCTAGGTTATTGATAGGTTTTTTTATGCTAGACACGCGAAAGTTGCCTTACGTCTATGACATAAGGTCACACCTATCAAGAAAAAATAGCGACCTTTTATTCGTGAATGAAAAAAGAACTCAATTTATTAACGAATTAAAATTACTTACAGTAACACATTTTTTTTTTTACTCCAGATAGGTTCGTAATGGTTTGCGTTTGGCCACACTCTGCCTGACGGTAAGCAGTAGTGTTGTCTGAGATGGAGCACGCTCATCTAGAAGAAACCTATTTACTCTAGAATTGAAGACACCTAACTTGTGGTAAGTTTTACAAAAAAGTTCAGAGAAAATAAAAGATGCGAAATTTTATTCTCCACAAAAATGATCTCAATGACTTTTGCCCTAAAGTGCATAGTTTCTGAGGTATCAGCAAAAAACTTTTTTTTAAGATAGCGCCTTAAGCTCCACCGGAATCTGTCAACGTTTCGCAATTTTGTACTCAGTAAGTGATCCTAAATCTTATAAAAAAAATTTAGTGCAAAGTCGAGGCTCAGAAATCCCACATAAGTAAAACAAAAGAGTAGTCTGATTTTGTAAGCTGTCAATTTGCAGTACCCTACTCATGACTACCCTTCACCTAATAAAATGAAATATCAAACGTGATACGTGATCGCAAACTGTGAAATAATCGTAACATTCTTCACCCTACATGCACCTGTAGCCTATAAGAAAAAAATCTAAAACCACAATAACGGAAAGTCTTTGCGGTAATGTCGCCAAATATAAAACCCCTTTTGTCTTTTATTTACAAAGGGAAAGATAAAGATATGACATCTGAATAAAAGAATTCAGGATAGCCGTGTCGGAATGAATTCCTAAAGAATTTCAGCGAGATTACGAAGCGACTTTTTTTTTTGTGTCTCCTACGATTACGCGTATAGAGGGTAAGTATTTATTTTGGTAATACAGTAGAAATGGCTATTGTAATTCAAAAACAGGGAAGATCGTCGTGGTTTTGGCAGATTTCCTTTAACATCCCACTAATATAAATAAATACACTTTACATTGTTTTTTCTCTTGTTAGTGTTACATCTCCCGTCTGTTTCTTATGTTTTCTATCGTATTTTTCTTTTCTTGGTTGCCTGGAAGATATCACTGTTAGCGATAAGGCCGCCACTTGTGGCACTAGTTAATAAGGTTCTTTGTTCTCTGTACTCTTTTCTATTTATGATGTGCACAATAAATAGTTATCTATCTATCTAATATTATAAATGTGAAAGTTTGGATGGATGAATGTTTGTTACTCTTTCACGTAAAAACTACCGAACGGATTTGTATGAAATTTAGTATGGAGGTAGCTGAGACCCTGGATTAACAGATCTCCTTAGCAGGAGGGCGTCTAGGTAGGTACCACCGCAGTACCAGTTGTTCTACCGCTAACAGTAGTGTGTAAACATTACTGTGTTCCGGTTTGAAGGGTACTGCAGCTAGCGAAATTACTGGGCTGTTGAGACTAACCATCGAAAGTCTCAAAGTAATGAGCGCTAAAGCAGTGATGCCCTGGACTTTGTTTTGTTACTCAAAGTTCTGTGAGTCGCTGCATTGGCCATGGACAGGCGTTATCTCTTACCATCAGGAGAGCGACTCGTTCGTCGCATCACTTTTTACATTAAAAAAAAAAAAGTTCTATAGGTAAAATACATACATAGAAATGTCAACTATACTCGTATATACACGGTTTCAACAGTATTGAACGAAACCAAAGATTGTTCCTGGTATACTTCACATAGGAGTAGCCATTAAAATAACTACCACATTTTTCTATAAAAGCCAAATGTTCCAAATTTTTGCACGATAACACGTACAAATTCAAATTTTGGGGTAATGAAAATATTTACCCGCAATCTGGGGTAGCGCCGCATTTTTTCACGGCCCCAATTCTAATTATCATTAAAATCTTCGCGGAGGATTCCAGTGGCGCCCGGAGACCTCTGAAATCCGCCTCCAAAGGACCTTTTACACAGTTGAAGTTAACACCAGACAAACGATTTGGTTCTAAAAAGCCCTTTAACAACCTTTACTTGTAAGCGATGATAGCTCAGTGGTTAGCGCGGTAGGTTCACATGCCGAAGGGCGTGGGTTCAAACCCCAACAATGAGCTTGAGCTGCCGGTGAAGGAAAACATCGTGAGGAAACCATAGCATGGTGGTAGGGTACTTTCTAGTACTCGGCTGGCTAGCTACCACCCTCAAGTTGAAAATCTGCCGCCAAGCATTTAACGGCAGCCTCACTTGAGAGGCAGTTTCATTCCAGGCTAGGTGTGGTTTACCATCATCGACCACACTGTCACTTAACATCAGGTCAAACACCTAGCCTGTTAGCTATAAAAAAAATTGTAAATGAAATCTGTTTTCAAATACCTAAAAATCCGTGTTTCAAGTGTTACATTTATCGAGCAGCGGATAAAGAATTTTAAAAACTGATTTAAGAACTAACTTAAAGTTTTAAGTTAGTTCTTAAATCTGATTTTATAACTATGGTTTAGCGAACACAAATGATGATGTATAAAATTGATAACGTTACCCAAAATAATTTAAACATATAAAACTAAAACTAAACTTTACTCTAAAACTAATGTTTACACACTACTGCTTGGCGGCAGAATATTTGGTAATGCGATGGTATCTACATCTACCACCAAATGATTTTGGAAGAGATTTGGATTAGAAATGGTCTCATAATTCAGTAAAATAGTTATCTTACTACCAACCAGTGAACTGTGAGATTAAATACAGCGCCGCAGCCCGAGCTCCCAAGGACCAATTACATGATATGGAAATGAAACCAAATGTACCGCGAAATCGTTCCGTTTTACTACGACAAGGAAAAAATGTACTGCAAATACACACTCATGACTTTACGAGCATTTAAAAACAATGTTCTCTCTGTGAAATTCTCGGATATGAAACTAGATGTCGCTACGGCCGACGGCACAATTGTTAAAACGCGGTAGTGTTTCATTCGGCATCTAACAGGTGGAGGAAAGATTAAAACTTTTTCAGGTAATGGATCTTGTGGCGAAAAATGCTTAGTTATTTCATTACATCTAAGTAGTCGGCAGAACGTAAAGTAACGGACCGAATTCAAACATTCTTTCACCGTTGGGAAGCTACACTATCCCCGGGTGACATAAGCTACTTTTTATTCCTGTATGCCCACGGGAACGGGTACTACGCGGGTGAAACCGCGCGGCGTCCGCTAGTCTTATCTAAATGTATTTATTATGGTATGATAATACTAAGCATTACTACTGGAATACACACGCCTTTCAGCTCTTGGAGCAGACATACTACCAATGAACCAACACGGCTGTCAATGTCATGAGTGAGTTATCTACACGAGCGAAGTCGCGGGCAACAGCTGGTATCTAATATTCTCGTTAATGTCAAATGGGACACACAATTGTGTCAGAATGTAACAAAGTCAGTACCTAGAGTCGCATCCGACAGGAGGTTTCACGTCGTTCGAGGCCCCGGTAGAAATGTTTGCCCTACAGCGGCATTAATCCGTGAGTGGAACTCTCGATTTACCTCCTCGAGCCATATTTCACTTAACCCACCCTCGTTCCTTGTGGACCTTATTTAGGGGGGTGTGGTTAAGAAATCATTATAAATATTGATAAACTAGCTGCGCCCCACGATGTTACCCGCTACATGTTTTCGGGATAAAAGTAGGCTATGTGTTAATCCAGGGTCTCAGCTACGTCCATAGCAAATTTCATTCAAATCCGTTCTGTAGTTTTTGCGGGAAAGAGTAACAAACATCCATCCATCCAAACTTTCACATTTATAAAATTACTAGCTGCGCCCCGCGATGTTACCCGCTACATGTTTTTGAAATAAAAGTAGCCTATATGTTAATCCAGGGTCTCAGCTACCTCCATAGCAAATTTCATTTAAATCCGTTCTGTAGTTTTTGCGTGAAAGTATAATGGCACTTATTTAACTTTTGAAACTTGAAAATACATAATTACTTGACACTGGCAAATGCTAAAACGCGACGCCAAAACCAAAGAAAAAAAAAAAAAAACCATCCATCCAAACTTTCACAGTTATCATATTAGTGGGATAGTGGGATGACAGCGTGCTATCCCAGCAAGATAATAAGTTCTTAATGTAGCGTTGACACGACAAAAATAATGCGCGGTCCACACTCGCGCTGAGCGCTCATTACTCAGCGAGTTTTCGCGCGACCACGGAAAAAATAAATATTTTTAAATGGCCGCCATTTGGCAGCGCTTCAGTGCTAAACATCGGCGGCATTTTAACGAGCTGCGAATTTCTCTTTTAATCATTTGATCGGTCACGGTTTGATACATGAATTACAACTCGGGGACTCACAGAAGTTGGTTTTTTTTTCTTTGGTTTTGGCGTCGCGTTTTGAGCATTTGCCAGTGTCAAGTATTTATATATTTACAAGTTTCAAAAGTTAAATAACTAAAAGTACGAGGACTCGTAGCTAAACTTATAATCAAAGTCCAGTCGGTGCCAGTCAAATCCAATCATGCTTTAGTAAAGTAGTGGTGACTTTACTATAAAGCTTCGATGGAGTTCTGGAAGCAACACGAAAAGTCATGTTTCATCACATTATATCATTTTCCCACACTCGCGCTTGTGATTCGGCACTTTATGAATAAAACACCACCATTTTTATGCATTAACACTCGTCAAAACACTAGTTTTGGAAAAAAATACAACGGGGCAACACGACTCTTTCCGCGTTCCCGCCAAAACTCCCTAGAGGTTGGTTTCTCAGTTTCGATAAGGTGTTGTTTTAACTGCCAAGTAACATAAAGTTAAAAAAAACCTGGTTTTACTCAAAGTTTTAGGTATTGCTGAAATGGACATGAGCAGGCGCTATTACCATCAGGACAACGTTAGGTTCGTCTCATAAGTTTTACACAATACGGCCGCCGTTTTACTGCCGCATTTCATTTTCATTTCAATTTTCTCTTTTTTTTTAAATATGTATTTAAATTTAAAATAAACAATTTGCTTGCTTTCCTTTTTCTCTTTAGGGTTCAGTACCGAAGGATAAAACGGGATCCTATTACTAAGACTCCGCTGTCCGTCTGTCACCAGGCTTTATCTCATGAACCGTGATAGTTAGACGTATGAAATTTACACAGACGATGTATTTCTGTGTGCCGCTATAACAACAAATACTAAGAAACAAAATAAAATAAATGTTTAAGGGGACTGGGGGCTTTTTTCGCCGTTTTTATAGATAATGGTACGGAACCCTTCGTGCGCGAGTCTGACTCGCTCTTGACCGGTTTTTTATTTAATATTAAGTGGCGGTGTGGTCGAAGGTAGTGAACAAATATTTTATTTTTTTCTTATTTTGTAACCTTCCTCTTTTTGTGTAGTAAAAATAACCGCTTTCGCTTCATCACAGTATCATAACCGTAACGTTAAGTAAATCTAGTTTCTCGATCGGTTTTGATTCAACCCTCTCAATAGTAAATTTATGCGATCCCTTCGTTTCAAAGGTTTACAGAAATCGCGTTGATTCTTCCTGAAGTATTTTATTTATGTGTTGCCAGATACTCCCCGTAGTTTTACCTAAGACTTATCATATTTCCCAACATAAGTAGTTGCTTATACTTTATTTTTATAAGTAATTTAGAACTTGTTTTAGCACTATTTTTTTTATGGTTGACTACAGCTCGTCTGATGTTAAGTGACGGTGCGGTCCATGTTGGTATACACACCTAGCCTGGAATAGAAACAACTCTCAAAAGGCCACATGGCCACCGTAAGATGCTTGGCGGCAGATTTTTCAACTTGAGGGTGGTAGCTAGCCAGCCGAGTATTAGATAGTACCTTACCACGATGCTATGGTTTCCTCGCGATGTAGGTCAACCGGCAGCTCAAGCTCATTATTAGGGTTTGAACCCACGGCTTGCGGCGTGCTAACCGACCGCGCTCACCACTGTATCACAAATTACTAATTACATAAATCACTAGTGAGTTAAACTAGACTTATATCCAACATGGCAGCTAACAGGGCAATAGGTATAGAGTACGCTCCCAAATTAAATACCCTTGCGCCCTTAACAATGGCAATTATTAAACAATCTCAACCCTTATTAGACAATAATACACTACCCTTACAACTAAAGAACCATACAGCGATTTTGCAGTACAACACCTGACTACTCGAACAATCATCACGAAGTTTTCAAGATTCACAGAAAAAACATATCTGGGGGCACGGCCGTACCATCTTTTTCTCGAAGCAGTTCAGGCCATTTTTGACCCCCTATAACTTCGTTGTGAATGAAACTAGAAGCCTGAATTTTCAGTAACCAAACAGGCATTGTATAAACACGGTATATTTCAAATTTTATTTAATTTGAACCAGTAGTTTAAGAATTATAACTAGTCAAAGTTTCTTCTTAACTTTTTTTAAAATGTTTTTTGCATTAAAAAAAAAGTAATGATAGGAACGAGACGCTCTCCTGATGGTAAGAGGTAACGCCTGCCCATGACCATCGCAGCGATACACAGAACTTTGAGTGACGAAACAAAGTCCAGGGCATCGCTGCTTTGGCGCTCATTACTTTGAGACTTTCGATGGTTAGTCTCAACAGCCAAGTAATTTCGCTAGCTAAGGAGATCTACCACCAAGTAACTTAACTTCAATAATGTAAGACAAGCTGTGAAAAATTTACCAAAAAAACCCTTACTTAGCATGCGCAGCGAAAACTGTTGACAATAGAATAAAGTGACGTTTTATAGAGCAAATTGACAGCTACAAAAACTCCAAAATATCATAGTATTACAGTAGTCATCTAAGTACATCTACACTAATTATAAAGAGGAAAGATTTAGTTTTTTGTTTGTTTGTATTGAATAGGCTCCGAAACTACTGGACCGATCTGAATAATTCTTTCATCATTAGAATGCTACATTATCACTGAGTGATATAGGCTATATTTATATTGTTAATAGAGTTTTGTTTTCCCGTGCGAAGCCGGGGCGAGCTGCTAGTGTTAAATATTTTGCAAGATCCCTTACTGTCATTAGCTTATATTCCACTAAGTGGCGGAACGCTGTCCCTTCTCAACAGAGACAAATAATTAATTAATGCTTTCAGATCATAGCTGACGAGGTTCGGTGTGCCTCCTGACAGATGGTGAGTACGCCACATTTATTATCGAAGGCTTTTGTATTAATAACTGAGCGCCTGGCTGTTTTATTGTACGCGATGTATCCGTTCCCGTTACTGTTACTAATATCGATATCTTTAGAATATCCTCGCAGATTGGTTCTAGATTTCCTTAGCAGGTCAGCAGCAGCAGGGGGGCATTCATGTTGGCAGCAGAATATCAGCTGGTCATCTTGGCAGCAGAATCTAGTAATGCGGTGGTTTCCAGATATTCTGTTTGTGAAATTTACTGTGTTCCGGTTTGAAGGGTACAGCAGCCTGTGAAATTATAGGGCTGTTGAGATTAACCATCACAAGTTTCAAAGCAAAGAGCATAAAAAAAACAAAAAAAAGTAAAAAGTAATGAGACGAACTAGACGCTTTCCTGATGGTAAGAGATAACGCCTGTCCATGACCATTGCAGCGGTACACAGAACTTTAAGTAACAAAACAAAGTCCAGGGCATCGCTGCTTGGCGCTCATTACTTTGAGACTTTGATGGTTAGTCTCAACAGCCCTGTAATTTCGCTAATATATAATGTAAATATGTTAAATGGTATATGTGTATTTATATATCAACTGATTTTGAAGAAATTTGGAATGCAGTTAATTTCAGTAATGCAAGTAAAGGAAAAAAAAAGAAAAATTAGTTTAAGTTTACGGAACTGCCTCCCGCTGTGGAACCACATTTAAAGACATATTAACGTCAATATTGTTATGCTTGGAGGCTGTTGCGAGCGCGAGATGAATGCAGATTCATGATTCCTATTACCTACTCTGTGGCAGCGTACCGTGTTTGTGACGCGCGACTCGAAGCGTGGAAAGAACACGCTAAGACCACAGATTACCACCAAAATTTATTTTTATGGTTCCTTAAGTGACGGTGTGGTTGAAGATAGTAAACACGTCTAGCCTGGAATAGAATTAAGTCTCAAGTGAGGCTGCCGGAATACACCGTTAGGTGCTTAGCGGCAGATTTGTAACTTGAGGTAGGCAATGGAGTACTAGAAAGTACGCTACCACCACGCTATGGTTTCCTCACGATGTTTTCTTTCACCGGGAGCATGTTCATTGTTGCCTATCTACGTGTGAACCGACCGCGCTAACTACTGAGCTACCATCGCTACATTAACATTAAGACGGGAAAGGCAACGGGACGGCGCAAATCTTAGTCAAATCAAATTAGTTGAGCTTTCCTGTATATTTGTTTGTTTGTCCGGTCTAAGGTTACAAAACAAAAACTTATTAAAAATCGATACGGCTTTTTTCACGACAGCCCAAAAAAAGAGTGTAATGTTTACAAGAGTTTTTTTTAATTACAAATAGGCTTGCGTTTGACCGCCATCTTGCCTGATGTTAAGCGAAGATGCGGTCTATGATGGAGCACGCTCGCCTAGAAGAAACCGATTCACTCGCGACTTGAAGACACAAATTGTATCTATCAGGGGGCACCCACTTGGGCAGCAAATTCCATTGTAGGTCAGGTATACATACTATATGACTGTGTTCATGGAGTTTTTTGAAGATTTAAATGTACGGGGTATCGCTAGAATACAATTTCAGATAAAAACCGTATAATTTTTTTTCAAAATCAAAAAATCATAATTAAAATCAAAATGTATTTATTTACTAAGTGCAAGTGTCAAAATGTTGGTACATAAATAAAAACGTCGCTTAATCCATACTTAACCTAGAATTGGGTGTGCAAAAATTAGATAAAATAGTTACTATTAAACAATGTCAAATTGGATAAAATAGAATTATAATTATTACATAATGTCAAGCTTATATTATTTAAATATGTCATGAGATCTATTATAAAATGTCAATCAGTGCAATTTATTTGAATGTTAATACTTTCTATATATTTTTTGCCTTATTATCAAGTTTTATGTAAACTTAGTTAGCTTAGCTTGCTTACTTAGTTTTGTGTTGTGTTGTTTTATGTAGTTATTATAATGTTGATTTTTAATTTTCTTTCTTATGCTTGTTTTCAATTACCCTTCCGAAACGGCCACGCGAGCAAATCCTCGGGTAAAAGCTAGTGTATATGGCAGCCCTGTTTTGAACACGGGTTGCGTGTAGAACTACAATGCATGCCATGATTTATGTAGGGTGAAAAACACCGTAACTTTTTCTTGGCGGTTTATTAAGTTGCTATCAGAGATTTTATGTCATGTTTGTTTTATTTAGTAGCTGATGTTTACAATCAATCATTATTTTCTGCTGTAATTTTACCGAATAAATTATAATTCCATTATATTTGAATACATAATAATCTAATAATAATAATAAATATCGTAGGACTATTCACACAGCGCCATCTGGCCCCAAACTAATCAGAGCTTGTGTGATGGAAGTCAGATAACTGATAGAATACATAAATACTTTTTTTTTTGTAAATACATACAGTACACCCAGACACAGAACAAACATTTGTTTATTCACAAAATGTTTGCCCAAGGCAGATATGCTACCAATGAGCCAACGGGGCTGACATAGAATGGACATGAGAAAGTAATGAGACGAACGAAACGCTCTCCAGGCAATAATTTTATTGTTCAAGGTTATATATTTCTAAAAAGAGATTTAACACATTCAGTGCCGCCGACACGCCTAGCGTGTCCACACGAATTCCTATCGCGATGCCGCGCCACGCCATGCCACGCCAGACGTGCTCTCGATTTTTCTTGAATTTATGCATATTTTCTATCTGAAGCCGAAATACGGATTTACGATCATACGATGATCGTCTCCAATGTTTCGATCTGAAATCTCTTCATTCGCGCAGAAAACTGCTCGATGGAATGTTTTTCTTCAAGTTATTTAATAGTGTAACAGACGCTCCTTACCTACTCTCTAAATTAAACATGACTGTACCTAGGAGTGAGGTAAGAGTGTAAAAAATTTAAGCCTTTTGCTATTAGCTCTGCTCGTTCTAATTTGGGACATTATTCTCCTTTAAACAGGATATTAAGAAATTATAATGTGATTCATAATAAGAAAATCGATTTATTTGATAAGTGTGGCTTGAAAAGACATTTGGAAATCGATGTTTTTTCAGGCCGCTTGCGTGATTTTAAATTAAGTTTTGGACAGATTCTATCGAAAGCATGAGTATCTTTTGTGTCTGTTGTTGTTATTATTGTTTTAACTATTATTTCGATTTCAATGTTTTTATCTTAATTCATAAATGTATAATTAATATAAATTCAATTTAGCCAATAGTTCAGTTAAATTTAATTATGTTTCAAAATTTTTAGCATACTGTCTTATTGAATGAGGTTTATACCTATAATTGAGGCAGCACTTAATTTTTGCCGACTTTGTTTAATATGTATCAACTGTATTAGTAGCTCCTTCGTTGGTATGACTTTAAAATAAATAAATAAATAAATTTTTATGATTTCACCTTTATACAGTGCCAATGAACACGCTTACGCCCATGTCATCTTGCAGTGCCGAGTGCTCGCCTGGCGTGCTCGCGTTATCGCTGGGAACTACGCGAAAATAGTGACGGCAATGAATGTGTTAAAAGCCAGATTTAATAAAAAGATTGGTATTCTATCAGCATCTGTTTCCCATAGTACAAGCTCTGCTTAGCTTGGGGCTAGATGGCGCTGTGTATAGATTCCAACGATATTTATTTATTTATTGGTGAGTGCAAAAATATCTGCTTTGACAATATTCTACATAAGTAGGTACATACAAACAATCGCATGTTTTCATTCAGTAAGTCCATGAGTATTTTTAACTGCTTCTTCAGAGAGAACGTATGCAAAACTTGGCGCCTTTGTTAATCATATCTTCGGGGACAATACGAGCCTTTATCACTAAACTTTAGCCATAAGCCATAAGTTTCAAGTCATAAGAAGGACATGTTTTCGCCGAGATATTAATGGATTCAACTTGGCATTACTTTTATAAAGTGAGTGTATGCAAAAAACATTTTGTTTTAATACACGACTTTGTGTTTTAAGGTGGTCCGATTTTCATACAAAAAGTTTTTGTAAAATAGAATTGTGGTACCGCAAATAAAGACCAAAATAAATACCAGTAGCTATGATTTCACTGTAAAATTATGCTCCATTTGTCCATAAATGGCAAAAAATTATTTGTATGGAAATCGAACCACCTTCATTAATGAAATTAAGCTCAATTTGTCGTAATTATCTAGCACTAGCGGACGCTTCGCGGTTTTACCCGTGTAGTTCCCGTTCCCGTGGGCATACAGTGATTAAAAGTAGCCTATGTCACTCGGAGACAGTGGAGCTGCTTTCCTTGAAATCGGTCCAGTAGTTTTGGAGCCTATTCAATACAAACAAACAAACAATCAAATCTTTCCTCTTTATAATAGTGTAGATTAATAAATATTTGTTACGCAAATTGTAAGCTTGAGAATAGTAACTGAGTTAGTTAGTTTTAGTTGGTGGTAGATCTCCTTAGAAGCCCGTCTAGTACCAGATATTCTGCCGCCAAGCAGTATTGTGTAGACATTACGTAATGTTTAACCATATGACGTTAGCGGGATTTGTGGTAGTAGAACATTAGATGAATAAAATCATAAGAACAACCATAAAATCAACAATAAAAATCAACTGCAATATTTTTTTTTTATGCAAAAATTAATGAAACGAGCGAGATGCTCTCCTGATGGTAAGAGTTAACGCCTGTCCATGACCAGTGCAGATACACAGAACTTTGAGTGACAAAACAAAAGTCGAGGGTATCACTGCTTTGGCGCTCATTACTTGGAGACTTTCGATGGTTAGTCTCAACATCCCAGTAATTTCGCTAGCTGCAGTACCCTTCAAACCGGAACACAGTAATGTTTACACACTAGTGCTTAGCGGCAGAAAAACTGGTACTGTGGTGGTACCTACCGAGACGACCTCCTGCTAAGGAAATCTACCACCAAGTAAAGCCAGACCCGCGCCACAACGGAAACTAAATGGATCCAACTTGTGTCACAGTCAAACAAAAAAAACCCAGTTTCTGAATAAAAACAGTCGATTAAAGCGCAGTATTTCTAAGCCTCACTATAGAATACCATCTCAGTGGTCTCAAACCCAAATCCGCCAGTAGATGTTTCTCAAACGCCTATCATCCAACCGTCGTCTCAACCTTTCGAGAGAACCGCCATAAAGACAGCCGTTGTTCTCAGATAAGCAATGATAAAACAAGGCCTTGTCTCGCTCAGGGGTATGCAGAACAAGGCAGAATGGGAAGCGTGGACGCGGGCCCAATAACGTTCGTATGGGGCAAGTTAAAGAAGACAATAAATCTAGGATATTACACACAGCGCCATCTGACCCCAAACTATAGCTTGTACTATGGCAGTCAGATAACTGATGGAATACTTAAATACTTATTTTATGTACATAAATGAATACTTATAATAAATACATAACACCCAGACACAGAACAAACATTTGTTTACACCACAAAGTTTGTCCTGGGTGGGAATCGAACTCACGCCCTTCAGCTCTTGAAGCAGACATTCTACCAATGAACCAACAGGGCTGTATAATACAAATATTTGATTGATAACACCAAAGTTACTGGTAAATTACATACTAACTACTTGGTGGCAGAACATCTGGTACTGCGGTGGTACCTACCTAGACGACCTCCTGCTAAGGAGATCTACCACCAAGTCAACCAGCACCAGCACCAGGCTTACTTGGTGGTAGATCTCCTTAGCAGGAGGTCGTCTAGGTAGGTACCGCCGCAGTACCTGTTATTCTGCCGCTAAGCAGTAGTGTGTAAACATTACTGTGTTCTGGTCTGAACGGCACTGCAGCTAGCGAAATTACTGGGCTGTTGAGACTAACCATCAAAAGTCTCAAAGTAATGAGCGCCAAAGCAGCGATGCCCTAGACTTTGTTTTGTCACTCAAAGTTCTGTGTATCGCTGCAATGGTCATGGATAGGTGTTATCTCTTACAATCAGGAGAGCGTCTCGTTCGTCTCATTATTTTTTACATTAAAAAAAAGCTAGCGAAATTGCAGGGCTGTCGAGACTTACCATCGAAAGTCTCAAAGTAATTATCGCCAAAGCAGCGATACTCTGGAATTTGTTTTGTTATTCAAAGTTCTGTGTATCGCTGCAATGGTAATGGGCATGCGTTATCTCTTACCATCAGAAGAGCGTCTCGTCCGTCTCATTACATTTACAAACCCTTCAAACACACACTACTGCTTGGCGGCAAAATATCTAGTAATGTGGTGGCATCTACCTAAACGACCTCCTGCTAAGAAGATCTAAATTAAATAAAAGTAAACGACCTAATATAGAGTCCATAATATTCCCGTGTGCCACGCTGTCAAAGCAAAGGCCAGCTGTTAAGTAGCTTTACTCCATAAATCCTTCCAAAGGGAATTGTAGAGTCTCAAAATATTATCTTTAGATGACGAGATCTCGGCCGTCAGTTTTGGGCGAGTATCAGTTGTTAAGCGCATCTGTCTGGACTAATCTTAGGCTTTGCTGTGACTCGGCCATTTTCATCTAGGCTTGTCTTATAATTCAAACTGAAAATATTTTATTCAATTATTTGACATCTTAATTATTTTTTATTCTCTGTTGTCTTATATATTATTATATTATTGTTATTATTTTTATATCGACGATATTGTCACCGTCGCGGGTCGAACTTGGACCAGATGGGCACAGGACCGAGGCAGATGGCACGACAAGAGAGAGGCCTATACCCAGCAGTGGGTTAAAGAAGGCTGTGGATGATGATGATGATTAATTTTTTTGTTTGTTCTTAGACCGCTGGTTTACATTCTGTCACTTCACTCTCGAACTCAGGTGGTCTACGAGTTAGTTTTGTAGCGATGATAGCTCAGTGGTTAGCGCGGTCGGTTCGCACGCCGAAGGGCGTGGGTTCAAACCCCAACAATGAACTTGAGCTGCCTCTTAAAGCATATACTACTAATAAGCCAACAAGGCTATTATTTGAGTAAAAAAAAATATTTAATTAAAATTAAACTATATTTATCCTACATTTGAATCTCATAAATCTCAATAACATAAAAAAAAATAAGTTAAACATTTATTTAGGTTTTTTCGCTTCCCGCTTTTAGCGCCGCTTTCTCTCCTACATTGATCCGGACAAAAAGTTTCCCGTGATACAGGAACCGCAGCTGTTGCCAAGTTTTGTTTCGCAGCGATTTTTTATCAAAATACTTGTACTCGTAATCTATTGCTTCATCTCACAGGAGTGGGTTGCAAATGCGAGTTTGGAATTGTTCAAAAACGCGTATTTTATCAGTGTGTAGAATTATTCTTTTTGGCTTCGAAGTACGAGTACAGTCGCCTCCAGAAGTACATGTATTTTGTAGCAATGATAGCTCAGTGGTTAGCGCGGTAGGTTCGCATGCCGAAGGGCGTGGGTTCAAACCCCAACAATGAGCTTGAGCTGCCGGTGAAGGAAAACATCGTGAGGAAACCATAGCATGGTGGTAGGGTACTTTCTAGTACTCGGCTGGCTAGCTACCACCCTCAAGTTGAAAATCTGCCGCCAAGCATCTAACGGTGTTCCGGCAGCCTCACTTGAGAGCCAGTTCCATTCCAGGCTAGGTGTGCTTTACCATCTTCGACCACACCTTCACTTAACATCAGGTGAGCTGTGGTCAAACACCTGGCCTGTCAACCATTAAAAAAACAAAAATGTATCCATTTAAACAACAAGTAAAAATAATACCATTTCAAAAAATCGACGCCGTGCTACCCAGGTATTTCACTGAATTTAAAAAAGAAGGAGGTTCTCACTCTATTTATATTTTTTATGTTCTGTTTACTGTTAGAATTATCATGAACAAGCATTATCTTTTACCATTAGGCGAGCGTTTTCTTACGTTATATTCCTCTACGGAACTTCAGTGAGCGCTCGACTTGCATTTGGCTGGTTTTTTATGTTCACAATAATTATAAATACCGTTTGTATAAATATATCTGATAATTAACGGTTTACGACAATTTGTAGTTTCAGTTTTTTTCTTTCAAAAATGCATCTATTTTGGTTGACTAAATAAGCCCAGCTCAACAAATAAAGAAAATACTCCATGCTGAGTATGCATTATGAGTTTGTTGGACTGGCTGTGGAAACAATGGGTCCGTGGTCGTGCGACACAAAAAAAATTATTAAGGAAATTTCGAAGCGGCTGGTCTTCGCTTCGGGGAATCCCAGAGCTGGCGCCTACCTACGTCAAAGGCTAAGCTTAGCCTTACAACGGGGCAATGCCGCCAGCGTACTGGGAGCCCTACCGCGCGGCAGCGAGCTCGACGGCGTGTTCATTTATAGTAGTTCAGTTATAGTAGTATAGTTTATTTGTTTTGTTTTAAATAGTTATTTATCCGAAATATATTGAAATGAAAAAATTGAAAATGGTATACATAAAAAAAAAAAAATTCTTGTTTGTCCAATCAATGCGATAGCTGCTCATTAGAAGGAAAGAAGTGTCTGTATTTGTCCAACGTCCAGTTATAATTAAGTTGTCAGGTTTCCAAATTGATATGTCATTTTTTTAATTCTATATCTCTTTTAGCTGTCGGCCTTATTGGGTCTAGGTTTCACTATAATAAGCACGTACAAAGGATGGAAGGAAGAATAACGAAAAGTGTTATTAAGTTTCAACATTGATATTTTTGTACTTTGTTTTTTTTTTAGAATTATAGGCTTGCGTTTGATCGCTGTCTTGCCTGATGTTAAGTGAAGATGCGATCTACGATGGAGCACGCTCGCCTAGAAGAAACTGATTCACTGTCGACTTGTCTTGTGGGTGTCTTCACCCAGATTGTATCTATCAGGGAACACCCACTCGGGTAACGTATTCCACGCTTTAGCCGTATAATAAATGAATAAATAAATATCGTGCGGCGTGCAAATCGACCGCACTAACCACTGAGCTATCATCGCTACAAAAGTTGTTGTTGTTGAAGTTGGTCATAGTAAAAGTGGTTCATTATAACCCCTTTCAGAAAAGTGTACGTCAAGCTCATCCCTATAGTATATTATATTCCACAGTAATCAATTTTCATCATACTAATAATGTTAATTTTTCACAAAAGAATCAAAAAAAGAATACATTCACGTATTGGTATACAAAAGAAACAATGGGATATTAATTAAGTTGTAGACGTTCCAGCGGGCCCCAAACTAGGTAGAACCTGTATCTTGGGCTCCCATGTACGCAGTTAACCTATAGCTAGTTTCTGATCGCTTTAGTGTTCACAGTTGAGCATACGCTGCATAGATTCTAAAAAATTAAATTAATTGGTGTGCGTATAATAATATACTTAGCCTATTGATTGTGTGTGTGTGTGTGAGAGTGTGGGGAGTGTGTGTGTGGGTGTACGTGTGTGGGTGTACGTGTGTGTGTGTGTGTGTATTTTAGGTCGTTAATTAAGTAGGTATTACACAAGATGGAAAGACGTCTTTAAACTTCATTTCAGTAATAGTTACCAGTTTTTCAGTTTGGTTGTACGAAAGGGACTGCAGCCAGTTTTGAATTTTGTGCTAAGATTCAGCAAAAGTGCTGCTCTGTATGTCCAGAAGTCTGCAAACTGAATTGTAGGTGAAGAGACTAAACAACTAAATACAAACAAATAACACAATATATCTTAACCCTTCATAATACCATTATTATGAAATACATCAAGCCAATTCTAGCGAAAACCGAAACGACTTTGTTAATTTTGAATAACAAAGGTTGAGAGCTAGATATTTAGGTAGCCGTGGGCGATGTGGGCATATGTAGGCTTTAGCAATGAAGCGTGGGCTTGGACGAATTAATCACGGGACATGTGTATTGTCATTGACATAAGAGCATCACAAGTGAAACTCAAATTCTGCCGGAGTCTGTGTTCCCTGTTAGGTACAATATGTAGGTTATGTTAGATTTATTCTAGGTAAGCGTGCTACCTCTTAAGCAACACTACTGCTTAACATCAGGCATGCAGACATGCATGCGACAGCATGGTGGTAGGATACTTTCTAGTACTGGGCTAGCTAGCTACCACCCTCAAGTTGAAAATCTGCCGCCAAGCATCTAACGGTGTGTTCCGGTAGCCTCACTTGAGAGTACCATCATCGACCACACCGTCACTTAATATCAGGTGAGTTGTGGTCAAACACCTAGCCTGTCAGCTATTAAAAAAAAACTAAATCACGATCAGTTGGTTAGTATCATGCTCTAGTATAAAGTAGTTGCAATATGACTAGAAGCTTCGACGGAGTTTGGAAAACTTCAAGAAAAAAAAAAAATGTTTCACCTATTTTTGCCCAGAGCAAATACTTGATGAATACCACAACAGAGTGACAGGGTAAGATTCTCCGTCAAAATGATGGCCTACCCATTAAAAACATTGTGTTACGCTTTTATCCGCTATCAAGGCAAATTTCACCTAATCACCATTAACGTACTTTTCTAGCGCAATTATAAGTAAAAGTGAAGGTAAGAGCAGCTAAGTGGCATGTCCTACTGGTTTATTCGTCTAGGAGGTTAAACAAATTACATCTAAGCAACTCAGTGTGTACAAAACTAAGGAGATGAAACGCTTCTAGTCTAGATACAAAGCTTTGAGTGAAATAATACAATTTGTAATCTTTTCGCTTAATTTACGCTTACTAATCACAGTTAGTAGATTATTATGTAATGTTACTAAACATATCGTGGAATATAATTTGATTGTGCACTAGCAGCTCGCCTCGACTTTGCACGGGAAAACAAAACTCGATTAACATTATTTAATATAGCCTATGTCACTCAGTGATAATGTAGCATTTTGTAGCGATGATAGCTCAGTGGTTAGCAGGGTTGGTTCGCGTGCCGAAGGGCGTGGGTTCAAACCCCAACAATGAGCTTGAGCTGCCGGTGAAGGAAAACATTGTGAGGAAACATAGCATGGTGGTAGGGTACTTTCTAGTACTCGGCTGGCTAGCTACCACCTTCAAGTTGAAAATCTGCCGCCAAGCATCTAACGGTGTGTTCTGGCAGCGTCACTTGAGAGCTAGTTCCATTCCAGCCTAGGTGTGCTTTACCATCTTCGACCACGCCGTCACTTAACCACAACCGCAGTACCAGTTACTCTGCCGCCAAGCAGTAGTGTGTAGACATTACTGTGTTCCGGTTTGAAGGGTACTGCAGCTAGCGAAATTACTGGGCTGTTGAGACTAACCATCGAAAGTCTCAAAGTAATGAGCGCCAAAGCAGCAATGCCCTGGACTTTGTTTTGTTACTCAAAGTTCTGTGTATCCCTCGGCTCGGCTGGCTAGCTACCACCCTCAAGTTGAAAATCTGCCGCCAAGCATCTAACGGTGTGTTCCGGCAGCCTCACTTGAGAGCCAGTTCCATTCCAGGCTAGGTGTGCTTTACCATCTTCGACCACACCTTCACTTAACATCAGGTGAGCTGTGGTCAAACAACTAGCCTGTCAAACATAAAAAAAAAAAAAAAAAAAAAAATGGCTGCAATGGTCGTGGACAGGCGTTAAAAAAAAAGGAAAACATCCAATCCGGTAGCACATTCTATCAATAGGGATCTGGATTCGAACCCACTTATATCTTACTCCCAGTCAAAACAGATGAGCTACCTAGCCCTTGCAAATAAACTCCGTCGATCCCCAAAAACAGCTAAGCAGTTTAATCAGCTTAGTCATGAGAGAAGTCCGTACGGCCGTAACTTGTTTATTACGTTCCCTGGATACGCTCCTTCTGTGGGATTTTCTAATGTAATTCCAGGGTTTACCCGCCCCTGGACAGTAAACTGCGAATTATGTACAGAATAAACCTTCCACGGACAATGAGGCCGCGAAAATCGCATTTTTATTCAAGGAAATACCGCTGGAGTGCGTACCTCGAGGAAGAATAATGGAATAGACGTGAAACTCTTAGAAAAATTATCATAAGGCCCACGTTTCTAATATTTTCATCGTATGGACATATTTGTATATACAGGCAAAAATATTTTTTTTAAGTAAAAGTATTTATACGAACGATTCTTTTCTTTTTCTTTGATTTTGGCGTCGCATTTTGAGCATTTCCCAATGTCAAGTGTTTTATATTTTCAAGTTAAATAAGTTGCCTCGTAGCTAGGTTATAGTGATAGTTATAGTCAAAGTCCAGTCCGTGTCAGTCAAGACCAGTCATGCTTCAGTAACGTAGCGGCGACTTAACAATAAAGCTGCGATGGAATTTTGGAAGCAACACGAAAGATCATGTTTCACCACATTACATCATTTTCCCGCACTCGCGCTTGTGATTCGGCACTTTATGAATAAAATACCACTATTACAAAATACAATTTTTGCCACTAAATACAATTTTTATGCATAAACACGAGTTTTGGAAAAAAAATCAACGGGACGATACAACTCTTTCCACGTTCCCGCCAAAAGACCCTACGTACTCTTGTGGGTAAGATATAACGCATATCCATGACCATTGAAGTACACAGAAATTTAAGTAGTTAGCATACGCCAGAGGGCGTGGGTTCAGATCCCAACCATGACCTTGAGATGATGAAAAACATCATGAGGAAACTATAGCATGATGGTAGGGCATTTTCTAATACTCGGTAAGCTGGTCATCATCCTCAAGCTGAAAATCTGACACCATGCAACTATTGGTTTGTTCCAGCAGCCTCAATTGAAAGCCAGTTCCATTCCAGGCTAGAAACGTTTACCATATTCGATTGAACAGTCACTTAGCATTAGGTAAGCTATAGTCAAACACCTAGACTGCGATAGTCAAAACTATCCGTGGTTATCTGCTAATAGAAGAAACAAAACATTACATAAAAGGTCCAAGCCATAAATGTATTTGCATCAAAGTTAGCGTCTTTTTCAATACAGCCCCGTTGGCTCATTGGTAGTGCATCTGCCTTGAGAGCTGTAGGGCGTGGGTTCGATTCCCACTCAGAGCAAACATTTTGTGAATGAACAAATGTTTGTGCTGTGTCTGGGTGTTCTGTATGTATTATAAGTATGTATTTACAAAAAAAACGTATTTATGTATTCTATCAGTTATCTGACTTCCATCACACAAGATCTGCTTAGTTTGGGGCCAGATGGCGCTGTGTGTATAGTCCTACGATATTTATTTATTTAACTTTCCTATAATTATTTTGGTGTCAAGACTATGGGTTGAAAATAATTTGGATATTAAAATAACTTCAAAATATTTGAAAATAAACTTTTTTTTTTACATGACATCCTAATTCAGGATATGTATTATAGTAACTATTAATTTCAAACCTCCACATAATGTATAACGTCAGATAAAGTAACGACAAAAACACATCGATTGCCTTCATTTTACCAGACAAGCCTCACAAAAAAGAGTTACGTGGTCTATTTGTAAGAAAGAAAAGGCGGCCAAAGCTCTTGTCCGCTGACTGATTTGTCGAAGGTTTACCTTCTTTATACTTCAGTATTTGCAAGTAAGTCGGCTAAGGCCTGATGAAAAGTGCTTTTTCTTGCACTATAAACTTGACACCTCGTATGTACAAAACATGCATTGAGTAAATTGAACTCTATTACGTTTGTATTAAGGAAATACATTGTAGGTACCTTTTTTATTTTTTGTCTTAGTAAGGTGGCCAAGGAAATTCGGATTTTCTCTCACTATAAAATGTTAGAAATACATGCGGCTAATTTACCAAAAAATAAACACAAACATCAGTACAACTTAAGAAATAAGGAAAAATTGTTCATCCCGTGGACTAGGTTAGTTAAAGTTAAGAAACAGGGTCGTCATACCAAAATACTAATGTTTTTTTTTTGTTGACAGGCTAGGTGTTTGACCACAGCTCACCTGATGTTAAGTGAAGGTGTGGTCGAAGATGGTAAAGCACACCTAGCCTGGAATGGAACTGGCTCTCAAGTGAGGCTGCCGGAACACACCGTTAGATGCTTGGCGGCAGATTTTCAACTTGAGGGTGGTAGCTAGCCAGCCGAGTACTAGAAAGTACCCTATCAACATGCTATGGTTTCCTCACGATGTTTACCGGCAGCTCGGGCTCGATTATAATGAATAGGTACTTTATCTGGGTGGAATGTAACAAAAACTTTATTTAGTTTGCAGTATAAAAGTATCCTATTTGTTAATCCAGACCATCCCACTAATATTAGAAATGTAAGAGTTTGGATGGATGGATGTTTGTTACTCTTTCACGCAAAAACTACTGAATGGATTTTGTTGTAATTTGGTATCGAGGTAGGTGACACACATAGGCTATTTTTTATCTCGAAAACATGCAGTGGGTAACACCGCGGGGCGCAGCTAGTAAACTACATGTGTGCCAAATTTTTATAGATGTCAAGTTTTTGAAGTATTGAATGAACATAGCCCTAGCCCTACTCATAGTTATAAATGAGTAGAGAGCGCCTCGATTCGCACGACCTAATTTCCGGAGTGACAATTCTCCGAAAAAACGGTCATCTAATGTACTGGAGCGTTACTTTGCACAAAAAGTAACGACCCGCTAGCTACCACATGCCACCTATGTCCAATCTACCTCTACAATTCGGACGTTTGTGAATAGATTTCTTCTGGATCAGCGTGCTCCATCCTTGGCCACACCGTCGCTTTGCATTAGGCGAGTTGATGGCCAAACGTAGATCTATTTAAAGTAAAAAAAAAAACACGATTTTGAAACTGCGCAAGTATGTATATTTTTTAAGTTTCGCATCGGACTTTCTGCTTGTTTCTAGCGTCAAATACTTTTTTTTATGGTTGACAGACTAGGTTTTTGACCACAGCTCACTTGACGGTGTGGTCGATGGTAAAGCACACCAAGCCTGGAATTGAACTGGTTTCCAAGTGAGGCTGCCGGAACACACCGTTAGGTGCTTGGCGGTCGTAGGGTAGTAGCTAGCCAGCCGAGTACTAGAAAGTACCCTACCACCATTCTATGGTTCCCTCACGATGTTTTCCTTCACCGGCAGCTCGAGCTCATTGTTGGGGTTTGAACCCACGCCCTTCGGCATGCGAACTGACCGCGCTAACAACTGAGCTATCATCGCTACAAAAATAAATGGACTTACTGTTACTGGTATGTATACTTTACAAACCAATCAAACAAAAGAGGACAACATTTATTACCTTAGAACTGGCAACACACATTACTTATAAAACGCTAAATTCGTAACTTCCGTAAGCTGCAGAAAGCGACTGATCATCCCAGCACTCGTTCTCCAGTCTATACTGAAACGCGCTATAAAAGTGAAATCCGCTAATGGAGCCAGTAAGGTTCTTCCGGGACCATTCAGTTAATGGCTTACGTTTAACGCTCCTGGCTCAACCAGGGCGATAGGTACTAAGTTAAGCAACGGAAGTTCTGGTCAGGATTTAGATGGGTAACCGCGAGTAGCGTAGATAAAACTATCGATAAATCGTTAGGTCGGCTAAAGTAGATAAAAGATGGATAAAAGAAGAAAAAAAATGAATTAAATCAAGTTGTCTGTTATTATATTCTTTAAGAATAAATAATCAATATTTTAAGCCTTTTTAGCTGACTCAAAAAAGGAGGAGGTTCTCATTTCGACTGTATGTTTTTTTCGTGCGTATCTAACGCGATCATTCCGCCAATTATGAATCGATTTTAATGATTCTTTTGAATATTCAAGATATATATTTAGTTTATATCCGCTTAAACGTCGTTCCAGGTCTAAAATTTAGCAAATTTGACAACAACTTATGAATTAAAAACCTATCCAGAACTAATTTGACATAAACTTTAAAAATATAATTTGACAAAAATCTAGTTTAAAAAACCACAACAAAAAATCCTCCTCTCTCTGCAGTAACCACTTGCCAAATACTTACTTTCTTAATACTTGATTCTTCTTTTGCTTGGTAGATCATATTTCAGAGATGATCCCATATAAAACTTATCGAAATCGATCGAGCGGTTTTTATAAAATCAACAAAAATCTAAAAATTGTATACATCGATGATATTTTCGTTTACTCCGAAACCTCGCTGTTTCATTGGAGCAGTGCGTTTAGTTGGCCTAAGGGTCATGGACTCGGTTTTTTTCAAAATTGTAAATGTATATATTATTATGTTATTTTTTCAAATATTTAGGTAGTGTTTTTTCAAAACAAGTCACACAAGCTCTGCTTAGTTTTGGGGCAGATGGCGCTGTGTGTAATGTCCTACCATATTTTTTTATACAATTTTTTTTTAAAGACCGCCTTCATTCCCCGTTGGTACGGAGTTCTGATACCTACATAATTACATATACCTTCCGACTCAGCAGACGATAATTAAACCAGAAATTACGTAGTTCATTGTAACTATTCTAGTGAAATGAAAATGCTCCAGCTGTCATTGAGTAACAAATAAAAATTGTTCAAATTGTATAAATCCTTTTTGTGAAGCTATCATTTCCACATTTCTAAGTCTCCAATAAGGTTGTGCAGGGAAATTTCTGGTCACAGAACTTGTTTATAAAATCCAACATACTTAAATAAATAAATAATAAAATTAAATATCGTAGGACATTACACACAGCGCCATCTGACCCCAAACTAAGCAGAGCTTGTGCTATGGAAGACAGATAACTGATAGAATACTTAAATACTTTTTTTTTGTAAATACATACTTATAATACATACAGTACACCCAGACACAGAACAAACATCGGTGTTAGTCACACAAATGTTAGTCCTGAGTGGGAATCGAACCCACGCCCTTCAGCTCTTAAGGCAGATGCTACCAATGAGCCAACAGGGCTGTCAAATAAAAATTGAGACCTGAGATTGAGATGGAGAATCTCCTCTTATTTTTGAAGTTTGTTCAAAACCAGTCATTTCTACATTTATTTTCTAAGTCTCCAATAAGGTTGTACCGTAAAATTTCTGGCAACAAAACATGCCTATAAACCCTAAAAGTAAATATAAGAACTACGTCTTGGTAATTTATCCCCTACTTTCCTACGTTTCAGACATTATTAATGCAGAAGGATCCTAGTAAACCTTAGTTACTAAGAATACGCGTAACCTACCTAAATTACTAGGCACAAAGGAAAATTGAACTAGATATTGTGGTTGTGTAACTTTTTCTTGTATAACGTCAAAATAACTTCCTATTAGCTAGTTTTATAGTGGCTCTGCTTTTGGAGCTGTAAGCCGTGGGTTCGATTCCTACCAGAACAAAAATAGTGAGGAAAAATTATTGTTCTGTGTCTGGTTGTTCCGTGTGTATTATAAGTAGGTATTAACAAAAAAAAAGTATTTTAGCAGTTATCTAGTTCCCATTATACAAGCTTTGCTTAGTTTGTGGGTAGATGGCGCTGTGTGTAATGTCCTACGATATTAGTTTTTTTCATGTTTTGTTTTTCTTATAAAAATTTAGTCAATAATTAGGTAAGTCAATTTGGAAGTGGACTTGATTTTAATTAAATTATTTATTTTATTTTTAATGTCTTACGTCATTTATCATCACCTCATGACGACAATGTCATTATTCGTAGACAGCATCTGATACACAGCGCCATCTGACCCCAAACTAAGCGAAGCTTGTACTATGAAAGTCAAATAACTGATAGAATACATCAATATATTTTGTTGGGTTCCGTACCCAAAGGGTAAAACGGGACCTTTTTAATAAGACTTCGCTGCCCGCCAGTCTGTTTGTCCGTCTGTCACCAGGCTGTATCTCATGAACCGTGATAGTTAGACAGTTGAAAATTCCACAGATGATGTATTTCTGTTGCCGCTATAACAAAAAATACTAAAAAACAGAATAAAATAAATATTTACAAAAAACGTGATTTTTTGCCGTTTTTTACGGAACCCTTCGTGCTCGAGTCCGACTCGCACTTGGTCGGTTTTTTATTACGACATTGTCTTAGTTTTGCTACTCCAAGTTCTGTGTATCTTTGCAATGGTCATGGACAGGCGTTATCGCTTACCATCAAGAGAGCGTCTCGTTCGTCACATTACTTTTTCATTAAAACAAAAAAGCATTTTGTGCGCTACGAATACGTCACTGTTATTTTGTTAATGTTATTGTTAATTGAAGCCGAAACCAAATTAAATCTAGGAATACGTCAAAATCTAATTCCAGTATAACCACAGTAATAGGCGATTTAGCGACACGCGCACTATGTCGAAGAATGGTATCGATTTAATACCTACAAGTATATAATTAGGAACTCATTTCGTTCAGTCGTTTTAGCTTCACACCGTCCTGAGGTTTCATGCGGTCCTTCGATTATAATTACGTCAGAAACTGCCTCATTCAGTCCCGTTCGTGTCAACGCGCGATCTCCAGGCAATGCCTTAAACCAGAAATTATAATTAAAAACTGAATAATTCCCATCATGTTCGGCGTAATTACCGCCGCTCGGTGCCGCGAAAACATTACGCGTTAATACTAAAATGTTGTTTACATTTACGATAGAAATGAGTATCTATATGTTTTGACCGGATTTTTTTTTATCATAGCAACAAAATAACTAATACAGTTCATAATTATAAATTAAGTAAGTACCAGAGTCTGCGTGTGTTGTTAGGTACAATATGTAAGTAAATAGGTTTCTTCTAGGTAAGCGTGCTCCATCTTAGACCACACTACTGCTTAACATCAGACAGGGTGTGATCAAATGCGAAACTATTTAGAATTTTAAAAAAAAGTACATTAGTCGGGTAAATTTAAGTGTTACCTCATTTATAGTAAAAATCATATAAATAAATATCTTAAGGGCCTATCGAGTGCATTTCTCTAGTCGATTTTAGGTATTCTGTGCGCTCCGTGTGTGAGTGCGCAAGGCACACGAGCGAACAGCTAGTACCGCGCGCCGCCGTCGGCGCCACGCGCTACAGGCATTGTCGATACACATACGGCGGCGAAATGAAAATCGGTTTGAGCTAAATACTTAAACGGCTAAGTAGACGAACTGGATCAACTATTTTGCCGCTTATATTAGTAGACTGGTGGCCGAGTGGTAACAAGCTGTATGAGTACGGCCACATAGTCACGGGATCGAAATCAACACCATATTAATACGGAATATTATTTTTGCACACAAATTTTGTTGATAGGTATTTTAAATAAATATAATACATAAATATTTCGTTTTTTTTTAAATACATTATAATACGATTATTTTTGTATACTTATTATTTTTATAATACGTTTTATTTTTATTTTATTTTTTTCTTATTAGTGTTACATCTCCCGTCTGTTTTTTATGTTCTCTATTGTATTTTTTCTTTTCTTGGTTGCTTGGAAGAGATCGCTGTTAGCGATAAGGCCGCCACTTGTGGCACTAGTTCATAAGGTTCTTTATTCTCTGTACTCTTTTCTATTTATGATGTCCACAATAAAGAGTTATATCTATCTATCTTATTTTTTTTAACCGACTCGATTTTAAATGGAGGAGGTTCTCAATTCGACAATTTTTTTTTATGTAAAAGTAATAAATCGATCGAGTCACTCTCCTGATGTTAAGAGATAACGCTTGTCCATGACCATTGTAGCGATACCCAGAACATTGAGTAACAAAACAAAGTCCAGGGCATCGCTGCTCTGGCACTCATTACTTTGAGACTAGATGGTTAGTCTCAACAGCCCAGTAATTGCGCTAGCTGCAATACCCTTCAAACCGGAACACAGTAATGTTTACACACTACTGCTTGGCGGCAGAATATCTAGTACTGCGGTGGTCTGTACCTACCTAGACGACCTCCTGCTAATTCCGCCAATTATGAATCGATTTTGATGATTCTTTTTTTTTGCTTAGTTGATCCATACTTCAGAGATGGTCCCATATATTTTTTATCGAAATCGGTCGAGCAAGTAAAAAAAAAATCAACACAAGTATTAAAAAACCTCGCTGTTTCATTGAAGCAGTGCGTTTAGTTGGCCTAAGGGTCATGGAGTAGGTTTTTTGTTTGTAAATTTGTGTATTTCTTTTTATGTAACTGAACATTTTTAATTCCCTATTTTATCTATTGAAAATAATTAATTTATTATAACACTATGGAACCTAAGAATATGACATACCGTAAGCAACTCCTACGATACACCTCACTTTTTTCCTTTCCACTGACGAATAATAAACGACGAAAAAGTATTATTATTTTGACTACCCAGTCAGCACGTTTGCGTCATGAGTTGTATGGCATGGGTTCGATTCCCACCGAGGGCAAATTTTGATGAGAAGAACATAGATGTTTGTTTTGTTTGGGTGTTTATGTATACTTTAGTATGTTCATAATTGATTGATTCAAAATAATGACGTGCATAATTATTAAAAAAAAATAGTTTATTACTTTACCCATGGCTTTACTCGCATATCCATTTTGGAGAAGTCATTTAAAAAATACTAAATTAAAATAAAATAATAATAAATATTTCTTTTTTAGTAGAATATAGCTTTATGGCATGGGTTCAATTCCCGAATTTTTTTGTGAAAAACATAGATGTGTGTTTTAATTTTTGTTGGCGGCCATATTGGATCAACTTTAAAGTATTCTCCATTCTACTAGTCAATCCCATTCATTTCATTTTGATACCTATATTGAGGTTGTAGTGAAAAAATATGTAATCTGCCATTTTGTTGGCGGCCATATTGGATTTGCTTTTTTTTATTATAATCTATTCTACTAATCAAGCCCTTTCATTTGATACCCATATTGATGGCATTGTGAAAAAATATGCAATCCGCCATTTTGTTAGCGGCCATATTGGATTTGCTTTTTTTAAAGTTTACTCTATTCTACTAGTCAAGCCCTTTTATTTGATACCCATATTATAGGAGTGGTGGAAAAATATGTAATCCTCTAGTTTGATGGCGGCCATATTGGATTTGCTTTTTTTTATTATAATCTATTCTACTAATCAAGCCCTTTCATTTGATACCCATATTGATGGCATTGTGAAAAAATATGCAATCCGCCATTTTGTTAGCGGCCATATTGGATTTGCTTTTTTTAAAGTTTACTCTATTCTACTAGTCAAGCCCTTTTATTTGATACCCATATTATAGGAGTGGTGGAAAAATATGTAATAAATCCTCTAGTTTGATGGCGGCCATATTGGATTTGCTTTTTTTTATTATAATGTATTCTACTAGTCAAGCTCTTCCATTTGATACCCATATTGATGGTATTGTGAAAAAATATGTAATCCGCCATTTTGTTAGCGGCCATATTGGATTTGCTTTTTTTAAAGTTTACTCTATTCTACTTGTCAAGCCCTTTTATTTGATACCCATATTATAGGAGTTGTGAAAAAATATGTAAGCATCTATTTTGATGGCGGCCATATTGGATTTGCTTTTTCATTTATTTTATTTATTTATGCTCTAATGAAACAGCGAGGTTTCGGAGTAAACGAAAATGTCATCGACGTATACAATTTTTATATTTATGTTGATTTTTAAAAATTGCTCGACCGATTTCGATAAAGTTTATATGAGACCACCTCAGAAGTATGGATCTATCAAGCAAAAAAAAAATTATCAAAATCGATTCATAATTAGCGGAATTATCGCGTAACAGACAGACCCGTTGGCTCATTGGTAGTATATCTGCCTTGAGAGCTGTAAGGCGTGGGTTCGATTTCCATTCAGGGCAAACATTTTGTGAATAAACAAATGTTTGTTCTGTGTCTAGCTGTTCTGTATGTATTATAAGTATGTATTTACAAAAAAAAGTATTTATGTATTCTATCAGTAATCTGACTTCCATCACACAAGCTCTGCTTAGTTTGGGGCCAGATGGCGCTGTGTGTAATGTCCTACGATATTTATTTATTTATATTTATTTAACATACATATACATTTTTGTAGCGATGATAGCTCAGTGGTTGACGCGGTCGGTTCGCATGCCGAAGGGCGTGGGTTCAAACCTAACAATGAGCTCGAGCTGCCGGTGAAGGAAAACATCGTGAGGAAACCATAGCGTGGTGGTAGCGTACTCTCTAGTACTCGGCTGGCTAGCTACCACACGAGAGTTGAAAATATTATGTCCCCAAGCATCTAACCATGAGTTCTGGCAGCCTCACTTGAGAGCCAGTTCCATTCCAGGCTAGGTGTGCTTTACCATCTTCGACCACGCCTTCTCTTAACATCAGGTGAGCTGTGGTCAAACATAGCCTAGCACAGTGGTTCTCATACTTTTTTGGTGTCGGAACCCTTTTGGGAAGCAAAATACTTGATGGAACCCTATAATAAAACAATACTTTTTAAAAGTGTGTTCTTTAATAAAGAATCTTTATTAATAAGCATAATAAAAGTACAATGTAACAGTTACTAATTATTACTTACTTTACCATATGGCAAGTACAATAATAGAAGATATTAAAAAAAAGTAACTAATGGGATTTGATAAACAAAAAGCAAAAATAAAATGAGAAATTTAAAAATTGCGTTGTAAACAATCTCGACTTTATTTTTTAAAGTTAGAGTCGAAAGTCGCTTGTTGACAACTATAGCGTCTAATTCAGAGGCGGCTTTTATCAAAGGGACAGCGCGCTCACAAGTATACAAGTATACATGTTGATTTGTAGCGATGATAGCTCAGTGGTTAGCACGGTAGGTTCGCATGACGAAGGGCGTGGGTTCAAACCCCAACAATGAGCTTGAGCTGCCGGTGAAGGAAAAACATCGTGAGGAAACCATAGCATGGTGGTAGGGTACTTTAGTACTCGGCTGGCTAGCTACCACCCTCAAGTTGAAAATCTGCCGCCAAGCATCTAACGGTGTGTTCCGGCAGCCTCACTTGAGAGCCAGTTCCATTCCAGGCTAGGTGTGATTTACCATCTTTGGCCACACCTTCACTTGACATCAGGTGAGCTGTGGTCAAACAACTAGCCTGTCAACCATTAAAAAAAAAAAATACCAAACTTATGAGATATTGTACCAGCTATTGTAACACATGTTTATACAAATAAATAAATAAATAAACCTATGCGCGGCCGCGGAGTCAAAACGTTCGACCAGAGACAGGTGTTTTGATTTTTTTTTCTAAATTCTTGCGGAACCCCTACAGAGGTATCGCGGAACCCTAGGGTTCCGCGGAACACACTTACAGTATAGCAGACCTAGCATAACAAACCATTACAAAAAAAAATTGTCGCATTGAAAACCTCCTCCTTTTAAAATTGACAGCCCTGTATGTCTGCTCCAAGGCGTGGGTTCGATTCCCACCCAGGACAAGCATAAACAAATGTTTGTTCTGTATCTGGATGTACTGTATGTATTTACAAAAAAAGTATTGAAGTATTACCTATCAGTTATCTGACTTCCATAGTACAAGCTTTGCTTAGTTAGGGGTCAGATGGCGCTGTGTGTAATGTCCTATGATAATTATATATTATTTAATTTTATTATAATTTATAAAATCGAGTCTGTTAAAAAAACAAAATAAAATACAACAAAATTTGTGTGCAAAAATAATCTTCGAGTGTTGGTTGGTTTCGATCCCGTGACTGCGGATTAGAATCGGGTACCGATACCACTCAGCCACCTGTCTATGTCTACCAGTGGCAAATTTGTTGATCCGGTTCGTTTACTTTGTGATCGTACGTAAAAGCAACCTCAACAGCGACACAACCTCCCCGTCCGACAGTCGAAGCGGTACTAAAGCGGATAGGGGAACAGCGTGGTAGCTCTGCTTAGAATGGACGAAACGCGCAAAAATTTAGGTATTTCCTTCGTTTGTTCAAGCAAAATCATATTTTGGTAATTTTTATGTGATAACTATTTAGAGAAAATGTAATTTTATTGTTATACAAAGCCTGATGACTTTCCGTGCAGTATTTACGCCGTATCGAGGTTTTCTATAGATTGTTTGGGGTTACTTTGGATTTTTTTCTATCGAGGAAACTAAAAGTAATCGTGTTTCTAAATTAGATTACATATAGATTGGATCCTTAAATATCTTAAACATTAACCTCATAAATGATGTTTTAATAATAACGAAAATACAACGAAACAAACAGTTCCAAATCCACTCGATACCGGCTTAAGACATTACACAGCGCCATCTGACCCCAAACTAAGCAAAGCTTATACTATGGAAGACGGATAACTGATAGAATACTCAAATACTTTTTTTTGTAAATACGTACAGTACACCCAGACACAGAACAATAATTTGATAAAATAATAAGAAAGATTAAAATTTAAATTATAAATTAATTTATAGGATGGAAATTGATTTATAAAATTAATAAAAAAATGATTTTTTTTATTGAAATTAAAAAATAGTTATAAATAGCATCAGAAAAATCTGTACAAAACGTAATTTAAAATCATAAAAGCGATCCGAAAATAAGGTACAAGTGTATAATTGCAATGATAGGTCAGTGGATAGTGTGGTCGGTTGAAATGCCAAAGAGCGTGGGTTCAGACATCAACAATGAGCTTGGGCTGTCAGTGAAAGAAAATATCAAGAGGAAACCATGAAACGGTGGTAGTTTACTTACTAGAACTCGGCTGGCTAGCTACCACTCTCAAGTTGAAAACCTGTTGCCAAGCCCTTAACGATGTGCTCCAGCAGCCTTCCTAGAGAGCCAGTTCCAGTCCAGGTTAGATGTACTTACCATCAAGTGAGCTATAGTCAAACACCTAGCCAGTCAACCAAAGCAAAAAGTTAGCCTACTAGTTGGAAAATTATTTTCAGTTTATTCGGCCAAAACCATCCGTCCATTTCCAAACGCAAAATTAAACTAAACTCACAGACGCTATTTTAGTTATTTAGATTGGAATATTTGCCGCAATAAATCTTAGTTTAAATGTGGCTAGATTGTTTGCCGGAATATGTTAATTGCACTTCCTATGCCAGCGACGCAAAGCGACGTTTTTAAATTACTGTATTTTTTTTTTCAAAATGACTGCTGAAGTAGACGCTGACGTATTCTAGGAGACCACGAATTGGCAAACGTAGCGTAGGACGCTCTGAGACTCGACAGAGTGGCGATATACGCTGGCGGTAAATGGAAGCGAAGCCGAAAATCTGGCTGAGTCGCGTATCTTGGGAGCGACCTGAGTCAAGCAGTGGACTTCTATAAGCAGATGATGATGACGACCAAAATAATAATTATCATACCAAATAATGCACAACACGAATTTTGATTTGTATAAATTTAATAAATAAATATATATATATGTATAAACTAAATAAAATAATATCGTAGGGCGCCATCGTATCCTACCGTACCGTAATTATATTCAAGTTAAATCAAATCCTGTCACTGTTGTAATCAATGCCACTTTTAAACGGAAATAGTTAAACTTTTAACTTAGCAATAAAACTCTTGAATACAAACACAAGTATTTTATTGATAACACCAAAGTAACATGTAATTTTTCCATACATTAAATTTAATTAAATTTTTGATGAATGGCCTTTGCGGAGGTTCTCCACAATTCTGCTAATGTTGTTCCATACATATTTAAAACTATCAAAATCATAGAATATTATGTCAATATATAATGAACAATGAACATGTCAAATATAAAAAATGTCAATATGATTAAATGTCACTAAGAAAAAAATAAATAATTGTAATGTACTTTTAGTAAATAAAGACGAAATTGCGTTTTCTGAAATAACAAAATATTTTATTTACACCACAATTAAATACAATGTTTTAACACAATTTACCCATTTTAAACAGATTAACTAACATGAAATAACAAAAAACAACATTTGAAGCCTTTACTTCCATTTTACATTATGTACCTACTTCCTTTTATTTATACGGGAAACAATTTACGTTTTTCTAGAATCATCTAACCTCACTCAACTTACTTCAAAAATTACATTAACACTGACAGATGACAGTCGATGTCACTAACATGACATCTATTAGAGATCTGTAGATAATAAATTCATAATGAGAAAGAACGACATTCTTTACAAATATAATTACTTACCAGTAATTCATAATCGTCAAAGTCAAATAATATCAACCTATGTCTATTTCGTAAATTATGAGTGACAAACAAGTTCAAGTTTTTGCAATCGTGAACCTGATTCCTTCTAACATGATCACTTCATAAATATACAATGAAGTTACGGTAATAGTATTGACATTTCTCTGCGCGAATCTCTTGGTCTTAGATTGTAAATTGTACTCTTCAAATATAAATGAAACATAAGCCAACGTCATAATTTCATAATAAATAACTTCCGAGGGTAATAATATTTTCTAATTGAAGTTGTCAGGTTAACACAAAACGGCACTTGAGGAAACCTTCACTACAGATAATAGAAAGCACAGATGTACAACACAATTAAATCTAGAAATTACAATAATGAATTTCGTAGAACAGTTTTCACATCTAGCCCCAAATTGAGTAAAGCAAAAAAAAATACACATAATACGAACAGATAACTGTATTATGAGTTAACGTTTACTGTTCACGTTTCCTGTAAAACGTTACTGTGTGCTAACAGACATGCTAGGCGTAAGATTTAAACCCATTCACTACCACATGAACCTCCCGATTTCCAGTCAGATAGGATGGTCTAATTTCAGAGAACTTATTTCATAAAACATACATTCGATGCAAATTTAATAACTCGAATTAAAGAGTGCATCAAACGGCGCCCAAGTAGACTCTCTGCATTATTCTCCGCTCTGCAGATTAAGTAGATTAAGAAAAATCTCATTAGTTAAGCTCCTTAGAATAACGGCGCTGGCTTTGGCGCGGCTTTCAGCATTATGGTGAGTGTTTGTACCATTCGTGGCATACCATGCTAGCTCTTTGTGCGAATGGGATTTGGAACAATGAGAAATAAAGCTAAAATAGAGTTTAACGTCTTCCTTGCAGGTGAGGTCTTAAAGACCTCATTCGTAAACCGTATTGCAGTGTAACTGGCATTCATTCTACAATAACAACGCTTTGGAAACAATCTAAGACATTTACAGCGCCATCTGGCTAAAATGTATTTATTTACATCATTTCACACCATCCTTACAGGGGTTCCCTAATGCGATGGTGCTAGTCAACATACATTTATTACAAAAATCAAAAATGTCACAAATTATAAATAAAAACGTTATAAAATTAAATTCGTAAAATTATAGAATGCGTCATAATTAACCGCCATTCTAAATTCTGGTACCGAACACACAAATATCTATTTTCTGAGCAACCAGATTCAGTGCATGTAACGTCCGAACCAACGGCGTCTTAGCCAATAAGTTGGTCCTAGCATGAGACACTGAGAACAGCTGCGGCCGCCGGCGCTATACGCTATAGAGTTTGTACTATGTACACAAGATCTATCTATCTATACTATTATAAAGAGGAAAGATTTGATTGTTTGTATTGAATAGGCTCCGAAACTACTGGACCGATCTCAAAAATTCTTTCACTGTTTGGAAGCTGCACTATCCCCGGGTGACAGACTACTTTAAGCCGCTTAATGCCGCAGAAAAAAATCTATTTTAATTCAAATACCTACTCAAAATTATCAGCGATAACTAGGACCATTATTTTTTAAGAATAAAATAGCAACATTTATGTTTTAATGAAGTCACCAATTACTTTTGTTAATTTGATGTCAAAATTTTGAGTAATTAAATAAAACTCGATCAAAAATCTACCTTGGATTTCAAATCAAGCAATTCTCGGTCTTGTTTCTTCGAACTACAGCGGGTGGAATCCGATTCTTTTTCTGACATTAGGCTTACTCTTAAAGGGAACACGGACTCCGGCAGAGTTCTACAACCTCGCTGTGCGAATAAAAAAATCTGGGATCAATAAAGGCGATAATTTTGCCTGCCCTGCGGTTTTGGTTGACGACACTGTCGGTCGATAGCCTGACAAGTTTCCAAGTATTGTTTCAGCTTATGAATTACTCGTAGCGGCAATAATTATCGTACTTTAGTAAATGCTGTTGGTCACGCACAGACCTTGAGACAGTAATGGTTTTGGAAACTCTTATACGCAGGCTTTCATCTTTTGTTTTTATTATTTTGTATGATAGCCGAGTGGTTATCGAACAAAAAATTGCTTCGTATATTATGTTGGAATTGAGAAAGCCGAAACAAGGACCTTCTTCGGGTTTGAGATCGCGGCAACTATTTTTATTGATGATTTAAAAAAAAAACAAGATGGTAGATTTGTGGCGCGAAATAGTACCCAATACGTTAATAAAAAAAAATACCAAACCTATCAAGTAGAGTCCCTAAACAAAGGAAATAAAAAGTAGATTACAAAAACATACATTGAAGTTATTATATTATGCTTAGTTATTAAATTAGGAATAATTAATAGATTGCTTTAAAAATATTTGTTCCTTTAATTATACTATTGTAGCGATACACAGAACTTTGAGTGACGAAACAAAGCCCAGGGCTTCACTGCTTTGGCGCTTGTTAAAATTTGTTTTTATTAGATGCATCAATAAGGAATAAGAACGGAATGTACCATATACTTACGTCATTAACCAACCATCATACGTTATGTAAGACAAAAGTAGGCAGAAAAGAAGACCAGAAACTGTTATTATAAGCAACGTATATTGATTTACAAAGCAATAGTCATTCATAGACACCAAGATAATGGTAATACGTTATTTAACATAAAGCATCAACATTTATCACAAAAGAATATCAACCAACATAATAACAACATAATAAATAGGTTACTTAGCTTAAGTGTCTCTTGATCTGTTCGCAACCAAATCCCGTGTTCAAGCCACAGTGGCCCTTTAGATTCACAAAACACGTGACTCACAGTCATTTAGTCAAATCAAGTCTTTTACATTATTTAACCAAACTAATACATTTGAAATAATTGTGTTACAAATACACATTATGTTCAAATTATTTAAAGATACATAATATATACATGTGTCATGTATCCGTCGACATATATCTATAATCTGTTGCGCTCATTACTTTGAGACTTATAATCTCTTAGAATCTCTCAAAGTAACGAAAGTCAAAGCAGCGATATTTTGTTACTAAATTAGTTCTGGATACTATACACATGCCGCGCAGCTGCACATGTGTGGCACTTGATTAATTATAATAATTAATTGACGAATACTACATTTTAATTTTGTATTTATTATCTAAATTAATGTATTTATTTACTGAAGTGAATTTTTGTATTTTGTTAAATGATTATGTGTCCTAGTAACCTGAAATAAATGATTAATATTATTACTAAAGCAATGATCATAGGCGGACGTTATTACTTACCATCAAGAAAGGATTTCTTTTGTTGTGTTTTTTTTACATAATAAAAAATCTACTGATTTCATCGGACCAGCTCCTGTCGTTAAAAGAGTTTTCTAGTCGGCAATTTGCTGATGTCTGCAAAGCTAATATAAAAATGAAACTGAATATCTTAATAAAAATCTCCGACCGGGGCGTACCTACTCAGATGTCACCAGTGAAAAAACTCGATCCGAGTTCGATCTCGACTCGCCTGGGGCTGCAAACCCCACAGGGAAACGATGAAATGAGTTTGCTAAGACGTAAAGGCATCATGTCACCGGGGCAGATCAGATGGGTTGATAGCACACTCAGAGCAATCCATTCTGCTATTTATTTAGGTTTTTTTTATGGTTGACAGGCTACGTTTTTTGACCACAGCTCACCTGATGTTAAGTGACGGTGTGGTCGAAGATGGTAAAGCACACCTAGTCCGGAATGGAACCGTTAGGTGCTTGGCGTGCCATGCTATGGTTTACTCACGCTGTTTTCCTTCACTAGCAGCTCAAGCTCATTGATGGAGTTTTTTTTTTTATTATACGCTCCACAGACGCTGGGGTCCATGACCTTTGACAACTTTACCTTTGACCGCGCTAACCACCGAGCTATCATCGCTACAAACGTTAACTTTAATGTTTTATTTGACATGGTTTTATCGAATATATGTTTTGTTTGTAGTATGTTATTATTTTAGTATATTTAATTGTATTTTTATTTTTATACGGGTTTTTATATGTTGCCCGAATTAAATGATTTTGTATTGAATTAATAAAATTATAAATTATAACTACGCAGAAATAGGCCTATTGTGTAATTTTGTAACTGTTTGTTGTTATTTTTGTGTGTTCTGTGGTGTTACAAAATAAAAAATCATTTTCTTTATTTTCTATTAAGTATCAATGTTGACGACTCTCTTAAGTGTCTTCCGAACGTAAGTTACGCAATATTATTTTTTTCATATTTCTTCGTTCTCGGTGTGTCTCCGCCTTTCGAAACCCTTTCAACAGAAATAAGGGCCTCCGCGCACGATAAGGAGACGAAATCGAGCCAAGTTTGACGTGTCGAGCTGTCGAGCCCATTCACACTCGAACGGTACCTCGCATGCTTTATAGCTTATGTCGATCGACAGGTTTATCTTTACGGCTTTTACATCTGAGATTTTCAAATTCAAGCCATCCATACATACCTACATCCAGACGGATTATTTTTACTCGAAAAAAATTGAGTGCTTTTATAATCACTAGGAACTAATTTTCTATCAATACATATAATAAAACTGGTGAATGCCAAATTCCATACATGAAAAATATTTTTTTGGAAAACACTTTTTTAAATGTAAAAGTGATGAGACAAACATGACGCTCTACTGATGGTAAAAGATAACGCGTGTCAATCACCATTGCAGCGATACATAGAACTTTGAGTAGCAAAACAAAGTCGGTTGATGATAAGCCATAATGTGGTCGAAGATGAAGCACGGAGACATGGGATATAACTATTCACTCTGAACTTGAAAAGATCTAGATTATAGCTCTCAGGAAACAATAAATCCAGTAGCTTGTTATATTCCTTTGCTTATACGTATTTAAAGATTTCAAAAACGGCTCTTACGATTTTGATGAAATTTTCTTTTTGGGGGCAAAACATCAATGTAACAAAAACCGAATTTGACACCACACGTCAGTCAACCCGGAAATCCAGATTTCATCACTCAACCGAAAAACATTGCTCTATGAAAACTGTACATGGTCGCTGGAACTTTCGCCGAGCAAAATTTTAGCTAGCTCAAGCTCGTGAAATACGTAATTAAAATCAAAGTAATGGTGAAACCTCACGTAAATTCTTATCAAGCATTTAGCCTTCTTATATCAAGGTTAAGCACTATAAGTAGGCATAGGGCGGGTTGTCGGTCGGTAAGTTATTAAAACGCCCCGATAAGAGTCAAAAACGCTTCATTTTAACAAATTTCAACCGTATCCATCCATTTTATCCGGCCAATCGGACAAACTGCCGGCTTCCTTGTTTCGTGGGAGATTTAATCTTGATCTTTTTAAAGTCAGTTTGAATACGTATTTCTTAATTCTGCGTCCTTCATCCTCTACCACATTATCACTTACCATCAGGCACGTTGATGTTCATTGTTCAATCGTGAACTTCATTTTTATACAAGTTTTTAATTGGGACAGCGGAAAAATTTGATTTCATAGATAGACAGATTGCTTTTTAATATTTTCATCACAATTACAATAAAATCGAATAAACAATTAAATAGTAGCGCAAACAATAGCTCACGTTGTTGTTGCAGTTGTTTTATATCATGAACTAGCTGTGCCCCGCGGTGTTACCCGCTGTTCCCACTTCCCACGTGAACTACATTTTTTCGAAATAAAAAGTCTGGCATATGTATCAGCTACCTCCACACCAAATTTCATAGAAATTGATAAATTCATAATTCATAATCCATTTGTTTGCGCTATGGGTAAGTACAAATGTAAACAAATAATGAGTCGAGAAACACTACAGACTACCTTTCGGCATGCAAGTTAATTTAAATTAGACATTTAACACAGTAAAAATAAATGTCAATGGTACAAGACTTAAAACTAATGTCAAAAAAAAGTTTTTTTTTATGTAAAAAAGGGGCAAACAAGCGACGGGCCATCTGATGGTAAGTCGTCAACGCCGCCTATAGACACCTGCAATACCTGGAGCATTGCCAGTGCGTTGCCTACCTTTAAGACCCCTATTCACCCTTCGTTTGAAGCTCTGTAGATTGAAACTCGGCAGAAAAATAATAATAATTATGTCAAAAAGTTTAAAAAAATGACAAATTCAAAATAATAATAATAATAGTTATAATGATGTATGTAATAATTGGTTCGGCCGTTTGAGCTTGAACAAGTAACAAACACACCTACACACTCAAAAAACTTTCTTAATAATATCAGTTACGTACCAACAACATCATTATAAATAATATCGTCAGATTTCTAATACAAAACCTATTGTTTGTTTTGGCCTGAAATCGAGCAATTTCAGTTTCAATTTCCTAATTCTAATTTTCCATTATGATGAATTCCGTTCGCTGTCTCAACTAAGAATCGACTTGAGAAGCAAAAAAATTGTAGAACTCGTGTTCAGTTTCTTTGATTGGCACTTTTATGAATAACTAGCGAAAGCCTCGCGGTTTCACCCGCGTAGTTCCCCTTCCCGTGGGAATACAGGGATAAAAAGTAGCCTATGTCACCCGGGGATAGTGTAGCTTCCCAACGGTGAAAGAATTATTGAATTGGTCCAGTAGTTTCGGAGCCTATTCAATACAAACAAACAATCAAATGTGTCCTCTTTATAATAGTATAGATAGATAGACAAGTTAGTTTAGACGTGTGATCTTTCGTTGGATTTTTTGCGATCCTTGGATTGAGATTTCTACTATCAATACGAGTGCATGCATTAAACTCCATATTTATGGTTGACAGGCTAGGCTTTTGACCACAGTTGTTAAGTGACGGTGTGGTTGAAGATGGTAAACAACCAATAAGCAATACTTAACAAATACTATAGCTTATTGTTTTAACTTGAAATGGAACTGGTTGTTAAGTGAGGCTGCCGGAACCCACCGTTAGATGCTTGGCGACTGATTTTCAACTTGATTTTCAAAGTGAAAGTTTTAAGTGGTTAGCGCGGTCTGTTCACACGTCTAAGGTCATGGAATTAAATCCCAACAATCAGTTTGCTCTGCTGGTGAAAGAAAACATCCTAAGGAAACCATAGTGTGGGGGTAAGGTTCTTGATAGTAGGTACCTACTCAAGTTGAAAATCTGCCACCTAGCACCTAACGGTGTGTTCTGGCAGCCTCACTTATAAAACCAAATCAATTCCAAAATTCCATTTGCAATTGTATATTATAGAACACATGAATAAAGTGTCTTCCCCTTAATAGAGACAGTAAGAAAAGTGTCAATGGACGCATTCTTCGATTATACTCTACTTAGCAATTTAAGTTATATTAAAATTACTTATTAGTCTCAACTAGGCTAGATTGTAATAACAATGAGGTATCTAACACACAGATACATCACTAGAAAGAAAAAAAAAACCAAAATAAATATGTTTACGATCTTAGACAACACCGTCACTTAACATCAGGTAAGCTGTGGTCAAACAACTAGCCTGCCATTACTAAAAAAATAACTTATATCAAAGTAAACGTAGTGTCTTTGGAGTCGCTTCTCAAAAGCATCAACAGTTCTTGTAATTCTCCAACTCATATCAACAGTATGAAAACTATACGAACTGAAATGTAAATAGAGTTAAACTCACTAACAGTCAACAGTCACGCCACCTACCTTGTTTATATGTAAATGGTCCGGTTATAGCCATTCTTTCCACCATAATAATGCTAGAATTCAATTACAAAGTTGGTTAAATATGTTAAATTGCCTACTGTACTATCATTTGTGAAATTGTGAGTTGTTTTGCTTATGAAAGCTATTTATAGTTTGGAAGAAATGTTATTGTTGGGTATATATTGAACCAGTTCCGTTCCAAGGCTAGGTGCTTGTTCTTTTTTTTACCGTCCTCCTCTACCAATGTATCTCTGACATTATCAGAGCCTTTTTTTGGGTTTTGTGTTTTAGTATTTAAGTTTAATTTATTTTGTAAATAAATAAATATCGTAGGACTATACACACAGCGCCATCTGCCCCCAAACTAAGCAGAGCTTGTGTGATGGAAGTCAGATAACTGATAGAATACATAAATACTTTTTTTTTGTAAATACATACTTATAATACATACAGAACACCCAGACACAGAAGAAACATTTGTTTATTCACAAAATGTTTGCCCTGAGTGGGAATCGAACCCACACCCTACAGTTCTTAAGGCAGATATACTACCGATGAGCCAACGGCGCTGTCAACAAGACGGGGATTTGCTACAAGAGTAGCTATTATACCAGTATTACTTTGATGTACATATTTATATTTATGTATTTAATTAATTATTTTTTTACTTTAATTATTTAAAAATAAGAAATTATTGAATGACTAGTAAGTAATTATAATATTTTTGTTTTTATTGACATTTAATTATATTGTCAGAATTATTTTATCTGTGACATATTATTTCATTGACATTGTCATTGTATTGACATACGTTATGATTTTGATATTTCATCATCATCATCATCATGATGATGATGATGATGAATTTTGATATTTGATAAATATGAATGGAAAAATGACCTGTAACTTTGGTATTATTAATAAAAAGATTTGTGTTTGTAGTTTTTGCGTGAAAGAGTATCAAACATCCATCCAACTTTCACATTTATAATATTAGTGGTAATTTTGATAATCGTGAGAAAATAACGAGATACACAAAAAAAAATTACACACCAACCTTGATTATAATTATTGCCATAACATTTCCATTTCCAGATTTCCTAATAAAAAACAATATTATGACAGACGTCCCAGCCTCACAGAGGGTTCACATCTTGTCAACTATTTATCATTCCATTATATTATATGATACTTACATATAATGTTGCGATTACACGCTCAGTTTACAATGAGACCCTCGAGTCTCGAGGGTCTTTATACACATAACTGCCGAATTATATTCATGATTTAAAAGCTCGTTTGAAGTAGTTACGACCATTTTTCGACCACTTCGCATTTTGTCACAATAATAGATAGAAACTCTTTTTTATGTACACCAGAACTATTAAAATTAGAAATTTAAAAAAAATATATTATCGTTTACAACCATACTGTCAGCTAAGCTAAGAAGGTAGAGAACTAATTAACTAATTTAATTATGACAAAATATATAATTATTATTAGCTGCGCCCTGCGGTGTTACCCGCTACATATTACGTACTGTATGTATTATTTACTTTAAAAAAGCGGTCAAAAACTAGCCTATTTATAATTTAAAAAAAAACATAATAAGAATCTCACTCAGAGCATTAATTTACTTAATTTACTTAAAAAGCGGTCAAAAACTAGCCTATTTATAATTTAAAAAAAAACATAATAAGAATCTCACTCAGAGCATTAATTTACTTAATTTACTTAAAAAGCGGTCAAAAACTAGCCTATTTATAATTAAAAAAAAAACATAATAAGAATCTCACTCAGAGCATTAATTTACTTAAAAAGCGATCAAAAACTAGCCTATTTATAATTAAAAAAAAAACATAATAAGAATCTCACTCAGAGCATTAATTTACTTAATTTACTTAAAAAGCGGTCAAAAACGAGCCTATTTATAATTAAAAAAAAAACATAATAAGAATCTCACTCAGAGCATTAATTTACTTAAAAAGCGATCAAAAACTAGCCTATTTATAATTTAAAAAAAAAAAACATAATAAGAATCTCACTCAGAGCATTAATTTACTTAAAAAGCGATCAAAAACTAGCCTATTTATAATTTTAAAAAAAACATAGTAAGAATCTCACTCAGAGCATTAATTTACTTAAAAAGCGATCAAAAACTAGCCTATTTATAATTAAAAAAAAAAACATAATAAGAATCTCACTCAGAGCATTAATTTACTTAATTTACTTAAAAAGCGGTCAAAAACTAGCCTATTTATAATTTTAAAAAAAACATAGTAAGAATCTCACTCAGAGCATTAATCTACTCTAATTAATCTACTTAAGTTACCATATTTTAGGATTCCCTCCGATTACAAACCAACATACCCACACAGTAATCAACAGCGAAACCCTAGATATTTACCACCAATCCTCTTTAAATAATCAATGGCTACGCCATCAAATCTATCCTAAGCTACCGTAAGCACAGAATAAATAAAAGTTACTACCGATCCACCCAAACATCTACCCGTATTTCCCTCTAACCCCAAGCGACCCGTGGTAAACCGTTACCCAAAACTGGCCATTGGTGAAAAATAAATGACGCTACTCTTGTATGTTAAAGACCTTTTTGTTCGCTAACTTACACAAAAAATTACCTGATATCTCTATTACTTTGGTACACTAAAAGTTTCTGTTAAAATACAGACTTTATGGACTGAAATAAATATGAAATTAATGAGACGAACTCAGCCACGACCAAGCGCTCGAAAAGTCAACACGTCCTGATGTGTCGGCAAGTGGTTACTGCAGCGAGCGGAGGATATTAAGACTTGTGGTTATTTTAATTAGATTTTTGTCAAATTATATTTTAAAGTTTATGTCAATTTAGTTCTAGAGATTAAGTAAGATTAGGTTTTTAGTTAATAAGTTGTTGTCAAATTAGTTAAATTTAAGTCCTCATCACTGTTGTAACTGGAACGACTGTTAAGCGGTAATAAACTAAATATATACCTTGAATATTCAAAATGAAATTCCGCAAAGTAACGCCTGAATCAATCAATTATCTGAGACGAACAAAGTTCTTAAATCGTAGCGATGATAGCTCAGTGGTTAGCGCGGTAGGATCGCATGCCGAAGGGCGTGGGTTCAAACCCCAACAATGAGCTTGAGCTGCCGGTGAAGGAAAACATCGTGAGGAAACCATAGCATGGTGGTAGGGTACTTTCTAGTACTCGGCTGGCTAGCTACCACCCTCAAGTTGAAAATCTGCCGCCAAGCATCTAACGGTGTGTTCCGGCAGCCTCACTTGAGAGCCAGTTCCATTCCAGGCTAGGTGTGCTTTACCATCTTTGACCACACCTTCACTTAACATCAGGTGAGCTGTGGTCAAACAACTAGCCAAACATAAAAAAAAAAAAAATAAAAAAAAAAAAAACTAAGAAGCCACGCCGTTAGAGTGTGTAAACATTACTGTGTTCCGGTTTAAGGGGTACTGCAGCTAGATAAATTACAGGACTGTGCAAACTAATGATTGAAAGTCGCAAATAAGGAGCGCCAGAGCAGCGATGCCATGGGAATTGTTTTGCTACTCAACGTTCTATGTATGCATATTCATGTTCGAAAAGGGTATAGACCTCCAAATTGGAACAATTTGTTGTCATTTACCGCCAATAAAGACCAAAATAAATGTCAGTAGCTGTGATTTCACTGTAAAATTATGCTCCTTTTGTCCATAAAAGGCAAAAATTTATTTGTATGGAAATCGAACCACCTTATAGTATTTTCTCAGCTATCTGGTTCTCAAATTACAAATGGGCCAATAGGGTTGTCTAATTTATTTTTGAGAGCTGAGTTACTGGTATCGCAAGGCATACCCTCGATCTCAATGGTAAATGAGGCATGGTGGTAAAGCACCAGCGAATGTTTAGGCAAATGTGGCCCTCATATTTTTTGAGATCATAAACTTCATGCTTTTACCGAGACGCTTTCGTGTGGGGAAAATAATGCGGAGATGGGAAGGAAATTGATAAATAGATGGGGGGCTGTAAAAATAAAAGATTTTCAATGTGTTTAAGTATTCTTTCAATCACAAGCCACACGAAAACTAATTTAAATACGAATAAACTGCTCCAAGAGTTGAAGGGCGTGGGTTCGATTCCCAGGACAAACATTTTGTGGTATAAACAAATGTTTGTTCTGTTTCTGAGTGTTCTGTATGTATTTACAAAAAAAAGTATTTACGTATTCTATCAGTTATCTGACTTCCATAGTACAAGCTTTGCTTAGTTTGGGGTCAGATGGCGCTGTGTAGAATGTCCTACGATATAAAAAAAATTATACACTTTTTTTTTAATGGTTTTCAGACTAGGATTTTGACCACAGTTCATCTGATATCAAGTGACGTTGTGGCGAAGATGTCAAACAAAACTTATTTGCTTCTGTTGATAAATCTGACTAAAAACGTATTTTTCAATATCGAATCGTCCAAACACAAAAAATCTGAATATTTAAATTGACCTTACATTTTTGCTTTGAGGTTAAGCTGCCAATGAAGAAAAACATCGCTAGGAATTCATATTACGGTGGTAGAGTACTTTCTAGTACTCGGCTGGCTAGCTACCACCAGTTGAAAATCTGCCACCAAGCACCTAATGGTGTATTCTGGCAGCCCCACTTAAGCGCCAGTACCATTCCAGGCTAGTTGTGTTTATATGCGTATTGCCGATGACTTCAACGGCGAAGGAATACATTATAAGGAAACCTACATATCCGATAGTTCTTAAAAAAAGGTTATGTGTCATCTGCCAACACGCATTTAGCCACCGTTGTGACCATGACCTTACCCTTCTAACAACGAGAAAATGTCTACGCCCAGCCGTAGTATAGTTTATAAAAACAGGACTGATTCGGAACCCACGTCATCTAAAAATATTGGAGTTGTCTATGTATACATGTATTCAAAATTTATTTCTCTAAACCATTCCGGAACTAAGATTTCTCTGACCCGGCAAAACTTGGTAGGATTGAAAAAGCAACCAATATCCATTTTATGATTAACAAGCTAGATGTTTGACCACTGCTCACCGGAGCACGCTTGCCTAGAAGATACCGATTCACTCGCAATTTGAAGACACTATTGTATCCACCGTAAAACACCAACTCTGGCAGTACATTTCACTGTTTAGCGGTTCGCACAATGAAAATGGAATCAATTCGCTAGAGGTTTTGGAATGTCAACCATGAAACTATATCGCTTTTCCGAGCCTTTACGTTCCTTTTATATAGAACAGCTGTATTTTATTGAAAAACCTGTTTTTTTAACACATACATATGTATATGTCAGCGTTTAGCCACCAACTCGCCTGATGGTAAGCGATGGTCGAAGATAAAGCACACAGACTTAGAAGATACCTATTCACTCTAACCTTGTTTATCATAATGAGAAATGAGACGAACGACCCTCTTTCGAGTTAGAAACACTTATAAACAAGCTTATATATGGTACAATAATATAATACCATAATTATTTTACAGACTAAATTCTACTTCAGGTAACAAACATAATTAGGATTCCTTGCGTAGGAAGCACAAAAGAACCTTATGTTAGCTCAACGTAAAATATTTTAATACCGCCAGTACCCTGCCCAAAGTCACACGGAAGAAAATTAGCCAAGGTATTGAACCGCGAGGAAAAATAAACATCATAATTTTCAATCGCATTACAGAAATTCCGTAATCGGGTAAAACAAGCCTTATTCTAGAGATTGTTTGCGCACGGATTGTGATTTCTTCGAACAGAGGACCTGACGTTTGAAGTGAAAACTTCTTAGCTTTCAACAGTATTACCATGTGCGTTTAAAGGTCTATTTCAGGATAGGCGTGCTTTACCATCTTCGACCACACCATCATTTTACATCACCTAAAAACTAAAATAAATTTAAAAAATGTGAAAAATGTTTTTTTTTTTATGTGAAAAATAATGAGACTAACAAGACGCTCTCCTGATGGTAAGAGACAACGCCTGTCCATGACCATTGCAGCGATACACAGAACTTTGAGTGACGAAACAAAGTCCAGGGCATCACTGCTTTGGTGCAATTTACTTTGAGACTTTCAATGGTTAGTATTATTATGGTTAGTTTGGCCCAGTGATTTCGCTAGCTGCAGTACCCTTCAAACCGGAACGCAGTAATGTATACACACTACTGCTTGGCGGCAGAATATCTGATACTGCGGTGGTACCTACCTAGACGACCCCCTGCTAAGTAGATCTACCATCAAGTAAAAACGACGACGACTGTTAAGCGGAAATAAACTAAATATATACCTTGAATATTCACGTTAATAAGATTTTTTACTCAGTAAAAAGTAGAGCAACAAACCCCGAGTTCTAATGCTCCCCAGCTCACACACCCGTGTGTCGCATCGTAAGTAAAATATTAATGTAGAACCGCATTGCGGGCATTCAAGGGCGGCCTTTTGGACAATGCCGCCTTCCGCAACACTATCCTTTACAAATCAAATACCTACGGAACCCGGCTTTGTAAACGGTGCGTGTAAAGGTTTCCTTTTTCGAACGCTTCTCCGAACACTTTGAAGTTTGTTTTGCGATTCTAGGATAACAACATGTTGTGAAGTTGATAGATTATAGAAGCGGCATTAAAAAGCTATCAATAAAGTTTGAACCTTTACTTTGAATCAGTTAAGTATTCGACTGCCCTGTTAATTTGTAGCGATGATAGCTTACTGGTAGCGCGGTCGGTTCGCATGCCGAAAGGCGTTGGTTCAAACCACAACAATGAGATTGAGCTGCCGGTGACAGAAAACATTGTTAGGATACCATAGCTTGGTGGTAGGGTACTTTCTAGTACTCGGCTAGCTACCACCCTCAAGTTGAAAATCTGCCGCCATGCATCTGATGGTGTATTCCGGCAGCCACTTGAGAGCCAGTCTCATTCCAGGCTTGGTATGCTTTATCATCTTTGACCACATCGTCACTTAACCTCAGGTGAGCTGTGGTTAAACACCTAGCTTGTCAACCATAAAAATAAAATTAAGATAATTCATTGGGCAGTGTACCTGCTTCAAGAGCTGTGAGGTTTATAATTTTAGTGGGACTATTCTACACACAAACACAACACACAAAAACACTAACACAACACTATAAGACAAAAACTCGTAGAACCATAACAAAACGTACTGACATACAAACAAGTTACGCAAACTTAGCATTATTTAAATAATCCTTAAGCAACTGGAAATTCCAAGAACATTTTTTCCGGAATTTACTTAAGACTACACCGCGAATTTTAGAGAAAAAACTAACTTTTCAGCCAAAAAGGTACGTTACCGCAAAATGCTCTGTGAAACTTAACTCCGAACAGCGCAAAATCAAGTTAGCCCGAGCCGACATTTCTCGCCGCCCTGGGCTGCGTTCGAACTAATCTGGTACACAAAAAACACGAAATTGACTCGGCAGGTCCGCCAGGCTTCCAGAACCATCCTCGTAAAAATAAGAGATTGAAGGACTCACTGGCTCACGCAGAGCGTACAACGCGGGCAACCTTAGAAATAAAACTACTGTAGAAATATTTGGAATTTTATTTTTCTGTTTTATTTGTGTTTGGTGACACAAATCTCACTATTATCCCACTATATCACTAATATTATAAATGTGAAAGTTTGAAAGAAAGAAAGAAAGAAGAAAGAAAAACGTTTAATTCTGTAACAAGCACAAAATCAAACAAACAGAGACAGACAAAAGTTACAAAATAGGGGCTCACCTCAGCATAATGCTGGTCATACTAAGTGGTATGACCAGCGCTGGTCTTCCGGTGAGCCCTTGTAGTTTAAATGGATGGATGGATGTTTGTTACTCTTTCACGCAAAAACTACAAAACGGATTTGGATGAAATTGGAGATAGCTGAGACCCTAGATTAAGACATATGCTTACTTTTTATCCCGAAAACATGTAGCGGATAACACCGCGGGGCGCAGCTAGTTTTAGATAAATCTTGAAATGTAATGCGACAAACGAGACGTTCTCCTGTAAGGGATAACGAATGTTCATGGCCATTGCAGCGATACAGAAAACTTTGAGTTACAAAACTCAAGGTGCTCATTACTTTGAGACTTTCGATGGCTATTCTAAACAGTCCTGTAATTTTGCTAGCTGTAGTACAAGAAATGGTAAGAGATAACACATAACCATGTCCATGATGATACTACGTGGTATGGTATGCGTATGCGTATGCGTACGCATATGCGTGTGTATATGCGTATGCTACGCATAAAATAATAGTTACAGAAATAGTGATAGACATACATACAAATATTCTTATAAATAGAATTGTTGTAATAACAGTAACTGACCTTTGCTCACGCAATCTGACCCTGTCGTACTAGAAATTCAGTCGGTCGTGTCTGTCGGATGTGATTGTCATAATGTCGAATTCATGCAACACTGTGGAGGACTGTGCCAAGCGGAGATTTTCATTAGGTAGGTGGGCTGTGTCGAACAAGCAAAACAAAGGTACCGACTCGACAGGGGCAGATGTATAACTCCGGCGAAGACAAACGTGATAAGCGAGAAGCGATGCGAAGGGAACGCACAAAATAACATCTCGGCATTGAATTATTTTACAATTGGTTTTATAATTTAATTTTTTCGAGTGTTTTTCGTATTCCCCATAATACTCTTATGGGGAATACGAAAAACACTCGAAAAAATTAAATTACAAAGCGATTAAAGCCAGTGTTATTTTTGTATATTTTTTATTTGTAAAGACTTACGGTCACCTACACAGATAATTTAGGCAGATAATTTAATTCCATTCCAGGCTAGGTGTGCTTTACCATCTTCGACCACACCTTCACTTAACATCAGGTGAGCTGTGGTCAAACAACTAGCCTGTCAACAATAAAAAAAAAAAAATTAGTTAAATTTATTCCACTAATTTTATAAATGTAAAAGTTTGGATGGATGGATGTTTGTTACTCTTTCACGCAAAAACTACTCAACGGATTTCGATGAAATTTGGTACGGAGGTAGCTGAAACCATATGCAACCTTTTATCTTGAAAACATGTAGCGTGTAGTACCGCGGGGCGCAGCTAGTAATACATACAGAACACCCAGACACAAAACAAACATTTGTAGTCACACTAGCTACGCCCCGCAGTGTTACCCATTACATGTTTTCGGATAAAAAGTAAATAATTTAAGTATATGTTAATCCATGATGTCAGCTATCTCCATACCAAATTTCATCAAAATCTATTCAATAGTTTTTGCGTGAAAAGGTAACAAACATACATACAACTTTTCGTGTTTATAATATTAGTTTGAAGTTGGATGGACAAATTAAATGTTTGTCCCGGTGGAAATCGAACCCACGCAATACAGCTCTTGAAGCAGATACTCTAACAAATAACTTGACAGGGCAGTCAGCTATAGAGTTGTGTTATTCAATTTTGGATGAAGTTGCAACACCAAACGATATCCCTCGATTTTGTTATCTTAACTTTTCTGAATTGCTTCAAACAAAATAGATACAGTGCGTTAGTAGAGCATCTGTCTTTATCTGGTTCACGTCAAAAGGGCAAGGAGCCAGTGGGTCTTGTATTGACATAATGCTCGGAGCAGCTGCCAGTTGTCGTCCATACCGACATGTACCGATGTGCGGCAGCTACGTTGAAACGCGTAAGGCACTTTCTAATTCTGTACCTAAAATATAATAAATTTAAATGTAGAAGGACATTTTCAACAGAAATCCAACAACAGAGAAAGTTTAAAGGAAACTGCAGCTAGTGAAATTACAGGGCTGTTAAGACTAACCAACGAATGACGCAAAGTAATGAGCCGCTAAGCAGCGATGCCTTAGACATTGTTTTGTTACTCAAAGTTCTGGATATGCATTACCTTTCCATCCTTTTTACAAATTATAAAAAAAGACATGGCGTTAATAGAAGACATTTCCATTTTTCGACCTATATTCGTATTTTGATAAAATTCATTGTGTCAAAATCTCGCAGGCGAAAGCAGCACGGCCGCAGTACGGCCGCAGCACGCGACGTGACATTTTCGACACAATTATTGTAATTAGGCATTACGGAAGTCGCGTGGAAGCCTTGACCCCAGCTTTATCCGAAACCTTCTGTTTTATAACAAGATTACTGCGAGTTGTAAAAACTGTAGTTTTGGTTTTAGTCACGAAAGCGGGGCAGGCGACGAAACAAATACAATTGCCGCCCCCTTGCACGCGCGGGAGACAAAATCGCCTTTCCGTCGCGTAGAAACGACATCGTTTCATAGTCAACGCTCCAGGAGATCCAACGAAACGATTCCACGTTCATTATGCGAATCCTAGACAGTGGAATACGCTGTCTGAGTGGGTGTTCCTTGTTGGATATAATCTGGGTGTCTTCAAGTCGAGAGTGAATCTGTATCATCTAGGCAAGCGTGCTGCATCTTAGACCGCATTATCACTTAACATCAGGGGAGATGGGGTTAAACGTAAGCCTATTTCTAATCAAAAACATGTGACAGCTAGAATAAGGATACGTCTGTCCCGTTTTCGTGTGTCGAAAGAATTCTGTCACGGCTGAGTGTTCTTAAAGTTTTCAAAGGTGTTTGAAGTATGTCATCCCGCACTTGGCTAGCGCTGTGGACTATGGCCTTACCCTTCTCAAAATCTGAAGAGGCCCGATGGATACTTACTTGACCTCCTTTAGGAAGTTTATAAAAGTAGGATGCATCCGAAATCCTTTACAAGATAAAATATTAAAACCATATAAATTGTATAGCAATCCTCGTATATATCGCGTATATTATTAACTGTCAAACCACAAAAGTGTCACGGTCAAGTCCTAACCATGGTAAAGAAATTAAGAAAAAATAGATCAGTTAGTTAAATTTAAATCCTCATCATTGTTGTAAATGAAACGACTGTTAAGCGGAAATAAACTAAATATACTTATATCGTGAACTCTTAAGAAAAAATGTATAATGCTGTCTATTCTTTCCAACTAAACTTTGCCTGGAAGAAATCGCTTTAAGAGATACGGCTGCCGTTGTACTACCCCTAAATTAACATTGCATTGAGTGTTTTTCTTCTCTAAGATATGTATGTATCGGAATACAATAAAATTATAATCTATAACAATACTTATATAATTTCACTCCGCGATTTATGCACCACCTGACCCGGTTTCCCACCAACGTGCAACGTCGACAAAACGAAAAAATCTAATATGTATCAAAAATAATACAAAACCTTTCGCATTACACGAAGTAGTATTGCTCCAACAAAACTTCTTACTCTAATAATTACGCTCTGTTGAAAAAAAACACGGAAAACAGAACAAAAGATGTTGAAAGTGTTGATTTCCGACTCATTAGAGCATTGTAAGGAACCTAGGCGCTGTTTCCACGGTTTGCCTTTACCTCAAAATCTCCACAACATCTTCTCTAAAAAGACCACTAAGAAGTATGAAATGAAATATTTTGCACGTGTCCGTTTCTCGCTTAGTTTTTTTAAACTACGGATTTTGAAATGGTATTTCATCCCTTACGCAAATAGAAACGCATTATAAATTGTGTCTGTGACATCGTAGCTCTCAAACAGCTGAACTGTTTTATTTTCATATTGGAACTAATATTTTACTTATTTTTATATTGATACAAAAAATATAACTACTCAACACTAGCAGAACGCATAAAGTTCATTGCCAAAAAATTAAGAAAAAGAAAAAGGTATTACTTCAAACAATTACCTTAACACTTAAGACAAGGCAGTATGGCTTTACAGCTTTAGCCTGCCCGATGGGGCAAATAAATAAAAAAAAAAAAAAAAACAAACAATTACCGGAGTTTTGGTGGGAACGCGGGAAGAGTCGTGTCGCTCCGTTGTATTTTTTTCCAAAACTAGTGTTTTGTCGAGTGTTTATGCATAAAAATGGTGGTGTTTTATTCATAAAGTGCCGAATTACAAGCGCGATTGTGGGAAAATGATATAATGTTGTGAAACATGAGTTTTCGTGTTGCTTCCAAAACTCCATCGAAGCTAAGAAAAGAAGAAAATAACTAAAGGCGACAATCCAAAGGAAAAATGCTCCTGGAGCTCCCGGAGCGTCCACATCAAGCACTGAAACGTTCATGTCAACAGCAATAAAATAAAATATTCGAACGTTAAATGAATAACTGGCCAGTTCAGCCAAAATTCAAAAAAGGAACGACGTTATATCGAACTGACTGTCATTTTCCACATTTGAAATTCAAACGTTCTTTTCCAGTCTCCGAGCTGTCTTTCTGGCGTGTGGCCAGCACGAGACGTTTACATGCCATTATGGTTTTTAAAGTGCAAAGAAAATCCACGGCACACATTCAAGTGCGTCCCAAAAGTTTATCTAGAAAAGAGTTTTGAATGTAATTTTGGCTACTGGCGCACTTCCAAAGTGCTCATGTTTTACGACTTTTTAGAAAGTTTAAGACTACAACAGTCGTCTGTTTTTTTCTTATTATTTTGGGTTATATCCCTAACCGATGCAATTTTAGTAGAATTTATTTAATTTAACGTAAATGTGGTATACGTATTTTAATTTAATATGATATACATATGGTGGACACTGGCAGCGGGAATGGTCCAAAAGTTCAAAGTCGCTCAGCGAGCTGTGGAAAGAGCTATGCTCAGCATTTCTCCTTAGAGAAATGCTCGTATGAAATCGTATCCGGAACAAAGTAATTAGCCATTGAACTAAAGTCACCGAAATAGCTCAGCGTGTTAGCAAGCTGAAATGGCAGTGAGCTGGACATAATATCTATCGCAGAAGCAAAGGGGCAATATTGTAAAATCATTCTAATTATTTATCAGATAATAGATACCAATAGTCTCTCGATTATTGTTATCGACGTTATTGTAAGAATTTATCGACTGTCGAAGAATAAGTACTATTGTGAGAAAAGTGTTTGTAATATCAAAGCTCATGGAGACGGCGCCTTAACTCGATGCTACTACATTGCAAAATGCACACATTTCATTTTAAAGAAATCACATTCTGAGCCATTTCTCATATACGTCTAGTATTAGAGTCACTTGCCCTATTACATTTTTATAAAATTGAGAATGCTCGGAAATATATCTTCGAAGTATACTCGGCTTTTAGGGATGAGACAACTCAATGTGCAATTGATTTTTTATCGATATTCCATTTTATAAATTTCACTTCCTTCTTTGTTTCTTAGTTTCTAGATTAGGCAAAGTTACAAAATCCTGACCATAGTGTTTAAACACAGAAAATATGTATTCGATCGATTTCTAAAAAGTTTTTCGTTAGGCTAAAAGTCCTAACATCGCCTCGCTTTTATATACGTATGCGAAATTGTCGTATTCGTGACATCAAACCTAGAGCTCTTTGAAAGTGTAGCCTAAAAGTAGTAGGCATGAAGGCTAATTAATTTATAGTAATTACTTTGCAAAAGTACATTTTAAAATATTTTAATGTGACATCTTTAGTGTATTAAAAAAAACTAATTAAATTGACAATCAGTAATCAAACCCCCTTATGAATGATAGGTGAATAATTGTACCTGTTTTAATTATTTTTTTGTATACAAAATTAAACTTTAGTTGTTCTAAAAATGTTTTGGGTTTTATAAATAATGTTTTTATTCACTGTTTCACTACTTTTACAAATACCAATTTACATTTATATAGTATTTGTTAAATTTGTTTTACCAATACGCATAAGTTTTATTCTTAGACTCGACTTTGTTATTTTAGGAAACCTATATTAAAAATATAAGGTTTCATTCATTATATTTAATTTGAAATACATATTTCAAAAATGTCCAATTTGGTATCGATATTTTTTATACAATTTCGACAATAGAAATCATCTCCAAACAAAATTTAATTCAACGTACACTCGTAGCAACGTAGCGTCCCGTTTCGTAGCGGTACGATGTTGCTACAAGCTACGATTCGTAGCTGATTCGTCCAAATTAAATACTTTTTTTGTAGAAATGTTATTACACCTTACTGTTTAAAATAATGTTTCCTTTTTCGTTTTGCTTAAAAATAACATAAAAACTTATTTTATTTTATCACCTGTGACATGCAGCTTTAAGTATAATCTGTTCAATCGTGACAAATACCCACGTTCCTGTCGGGTATTAGAGAGAATTTACCCGAGCGTACTTTAAGGGATATCTTATAATATTTCTGCAGTATTGCTAGTAGACTGCGAATTTTCCCCAATACGTTAAGCTACTATTTACTTTTAGACTTTTTAGAGAAAGTTTCAGAAGACGTTTCTTTATGTAAAAGTAATGAGACGAACAAGACGCTCTCCTGATGGTAAGAGATAATGCATGTCCATGACCATTGCATCGATACACAGAACTTTGAGTACCAATAAAGTCCAAGGCATCGCTGTTTTAACGCTCATTACTTTGAAACTTTATAGTTGGTCTTAACAGCCCTGTAATTTCGCTAGCTGCAGTACCCTTCAAACTGGAACTCAGTAATGTTTATACATTACAGCTTGGCGGCAGAATACTTGATGGTGAAGAAGGTGACCTCCAGCTAAGAAGATCTACCACTAACAATTTAATTTAAAAAAAACAGTTCAGAATACATCACGCAGCCTCGTCCTGCTTTGAAATAGACCGCACGTGTGTTGTACTCTACCTTGACTCTTTGAAGAAGGCCACCGGATGTGGCCTAACTCTGAGGATTTTTTTTTAATACGGAATAGGTTCGCTTTTAACCACATTCTGCCTGATGTTAAGCAACGATGTGGTCTAGGATCGAACACGCTTACTTAGCAGGAACCTGTTTCCTCTTGATTTTAAAACACTCATATTGTACTTTTCGGGAAACACAGACTCCGGCAAAGAGTTCCACATCCTAGCTGTGCGAATAAAGAATGTGGACTCAAAGCGCTTAGCGCGCACATGGGGAACGTCCACCATGTACGGGATGTCGCTTTGGTCGCGTTTGTCTGTCCGTCTGGTAATAAAAAGGGGCAGAGGGAACTAAGTCGTGTAACTCCAAAGTAGGTAGAAAGCCGATAGACAGGAAACTTTACGTCGATTCTCAAAGCTTTGCAGCCGAGACTTGATCAAAGTGTCATTGCCTATCAACCGATAGCGTGCCTCTCGACTGACACCAGTGCCTCAAGCTGGTAGGGGAGACCGAGGTGAGTTGTGACAGAGGAGAGTTGTGACAAAGCCGATTTTTCGGAAACTATGATCGTTAGCGAGGTGATAACAGTGCGTATTTGTTTTTTTGAGACACGCTATTTGACGCAGTAAACGCCAGTGGTGCACGAGAAACGGTTTTGTGTGTACGACATTTCCATACAAAAAATTACAAAAAGTAAGTTTTTCCCCAAAATTTTGATTGCATAAATATCGTTACGTATTATGTTTACATTGTTATGATATTTTTTCTCATATGCTTTTGTTTTTCAAGTTTCATAATGTAGTATTGTTTTTCTGTATTGACATCGTGTTTAGAAATTATGAATTATTATTCTGACCGGTTCACGATATTTTTCAACAAGGTGAGTTGTGACAAGCTGTCACAACTCACCTTGTTGCAAAAAATCGTCCAGATCGTGAAATTCTGGCAAGGTTTTAACGTCTTGTGGTGTGATGATGCATGCTGAATTTCTATTTCTTTATTCCAGAATGCCAAATAAATATATAGAAAAGATTAATAGGGAGCATAGCTAGTGTCGAAACTTATGAACTGACTTTTGAAGAAGTCACGTTAAGAGGTCAAAGTATTAAAAACGTCGCATCTTCAGTACAATCTCAAGTACATGTCTTTGCAAAGATATATTAAGAAGAAAAAGGCATATCAAGCTAATCTAACAGACAGAGCTCCATGGGTCGGTTATGCCACTCCGACGATTTTTGCTGATGCTGCACACTTTACTTGGTGGTAGATTTCTTTAGTAGGAAGTCGTCTAGGTAGGTACCACCGCAGTACCAGATATTCTGCCGCCAAGCAGTAGTGTGTTAACATTGCTGTGCTCCGGTTTGAAGGGTACTGTAGCTAGCTAAATTACTGGGCTGTTGAGACTAAGCATCGAAAGTGTCAAAGTAATGAGCGCCAACGCAGTGATGCTCCGCACTTTGTTTTGCTACTCAAAGTTCTGTGTATTGCTGCAATGGTCATGGACTTGCGCTATCTTTTACCATAAGGAAAGCGCATCGTTCGTCTCATTACATTTACATAAAAAAAACATGTGCAGCATCGAGTTATGGGCTGACAACAAAAGAGACAAGTAATTTGGCCAATATGTTAGCAAAAAAACATAGTAAAAAGAATCCGGCACCATGAGAAGAAACGAGAAGGTAGGAGAAATCTGGCTCAAGCTATTGATCGGATCAGATCATCGATCAAGAGATTGATTTTAATAAAATTAATCTCAAAAGATGTCATACTGTACTTTTAAGATACTGATACTATTTATGTCGATATTACATGTTATTTTAGTTCGTACAGATATGCCAAATGATGATTAAAGTACTTTGTTGTAAAACATATATGTAATTTATTTATCATTAATATGTTAATGGTGTTATTTATTCACCAAATAGTCTAAATTCACAGACGTCACAACTCACCTTGGTAGCTGTCACAACTTACCTCGGTATGAGGAGAGTTGTGACACGAGGAGTAGTTTTTGTTTTTGAAGATTTTCTCAGAAACCTTAATACTTTTATTAATTTTGATGATTGTTTCTTAAAGAGTACAGACTGAGCTACATTAGCTTTCAAAGCTCATAGATGTAGAGTGTTTCTTGACTGAGATATGTCATTTAATAGAAAAATTGTCACAACCCTCCTCGGTCTCCCCTACTATCAAACGTTCTTCTTTCTTTCTTTGGTTTTGGCGTCGCGTTTTAGCATTTGCCAGTGTCAAGTAATTATATATTTTCAAGTTTCAAAAGTTAAATAAGTGCCATCGTAGCTAGTTTTAGTCAAAGTCGTCTTTGTCAAGTCCAGTTCGTGTCAGTTAATTCCAGTCATGCTTTAGTAAAGTAGTGGCAACTTTACTACAAAGCTTCGATGGAGTTTTGGAAGCAACACGAAAACTCATGTTTCACCACATTATATCATTTTCCCACACTCGCGCTTGTAATTCGGCACTTTATGAATAAAACACCACCATTTTTATGCATAAACACTCGACAAAACACTAGTTTTGGAAAAAAATACAACGAAGCGACACGACTCTTCCCGCGTTCCCGCCAAAACTCCCCGTTATCAAACGTTACTTACTGGGATTAACATATGTCAGACTTCATAGTAAAGAACGTTTTTGTCTGAATGTTGGTACAAAGTACGTTCATAATCCTCGAATCTCGTTCTCCGAAGTGTCGACTACCATTTTATATGATTTTACGATTGACCGATTACCGGACGTAACTCACGCCAAGTTCAGCAAACGTATCACGTAGCGCCATCTACATTACGTGATAGCAATTTATATGGCGCATACCAATTTTTGCCGCGAAAAATCGCATACGCGTGTGTGTAGAATATATTTTAGGGCTTAGGTAATAGTTTTATTTTTAACGGTTTAACTGTGCAATCGATCTTGAATAAAGCTAGTCAATCTGACAGTAGGTACGGCGGATTAGTAGTTCGTTATTGATATTAAAAAATTATAGTATCTTGACAGCCCTGTTGGTTCATTGGTAGTATGTCTGCTCCAAAAGTTGAAGGGCGTTGGTTCGATTCCCACCCAGGATAAGTATTTTGCGATATAAACAAATGTTTGTTCTGTGTCTGTATTTTTAAAAAAACCGTCCGTCGGTCACCAGGCTATATCTCATGAACCGTGATAGTTAGACAGTTGAAATTTTCACAGATGACGTATTTCTGTTGCTGCTATAACAACAAATACTAAAAAATAGAATGAAATAAATATTTAAGGGACTCCCATAGGACAAACGTGATTTTTTTGCCGTTTTTAATGGTACGGAACCCTTCGTGCGCGAGTCGGACTCGCACTTGACTGGTTTTTTATTTATACTTAAATACATATTTCTAAATGAATTTAGGTCATGAAATATGCCTTTCTAAATGTACATTATCATGTCATCAGCATAACTAATGTTAAAGAAACAAAACAAATAAAACACATTTTTAAAACGTAAAAGAATATATGTAATATTTATATAGATGCGTATAATTTTTTTTGAAGTCTCGTATTTTATTAATTTTTAACAAATAATTTAAATATACAAAGAAAATCATAAATAAACAAAACAAGTACCTAAACGTAAAAGTAAGTTTATCTCACAATGAAATAAACACAGCCGTGTTGAGTGTGAAATCGAGACAATTCTCACAAAATACGGAGAATGACCTAAAAACCAATTTATTCCCGCTGAACTAAAAAGAATAGAATTCCCCGAAGGAACCCAGTACTAGTCAGTTAAGACTGGGTGTAACTGAAATATTCAGGAGTAAAGGTGAGACTCAGTATGAAGCGATATAATAAATTCTTTGCTACGGATACTGTTTTTTACAATAAAACAAGATATTTCGGATAGAGAACCTAATACCGTGCCACTTCGTTACATCGCCCACGTGTATAACTGACATAAAAAGGAGGTGGTTCTCAATTTAGTTGTTATTTTATGTTTGTTACCTCTGAACTTTGTGACTTAAAAACCGATTTCAAAAAGCATTATTTTACAAGAAAGGATATACTTAGCTTTATAATTATCAATAAATTGTGTCAATATCAATAGGATAGTCTTCTTTGTTTCCTATGAACTACAGTTTGGGCATGTTTAAGACTACGGTGAAAAGATTTCGTCTAAATCAACGTGGCCCATCGGCCTCACCATCGCTTTTTACCCGCGATGGAACGGAGACGGTATTTGCGTTTGGGGTGAGAGGATGTTTGTTTGTGCAAATACATGTTGCCATTTTTCTCCAAAACTACTAGTCCGATTTTGATGCAGCTTTCAGTGGTGGGTTCCAATTTGATTGGTGCATGTTCTTAAAGAGGTGTTACGGTGACAACTCACCAGGGGGTGCTGCAGCAAACATTTTTTGTTCAAATCCATGTTGCCATTTTTCTCCAAAACTTCTAGGCCGATTTTGATGCAGTTTTCAGTTATGGGTTCGGGTTTCATGTCTGCATTATCTTAAATAGGTGACAATTACTTTAGAACCGTTGTGAGTTTTTTCAAAAATTTTAATTTTGCTTTTATCATCAGGAGAGTTAGTAGCCAAATGTAGTATTTTTTTACAATAAATAGACTTACGTTGTCTACCATCTCACCTTCTAAGATGGAACACGCTTGTCTAGAAAACACTGATTTACTCTCGACTTGAAGACACCCAGATAAAGTATTTTATATTTAAAAAAATAGGAAAGATGAAGTCTAGGTTTTAAACGTGATAATATTACAATCTTCACAAATGGACGGAGCTTTAGATTAAAAGTAAATCTGAATTAAGATCTAATCTAAGCTTTTGAAAATAATGGTCCTTTTGTCCCGACTTTGAAATCAATAGAACAGGAAAATTCCTCTAGTGCTGAGCAAAAGACAATGTGGGAAAATGATACCTTTTAGAAACAGGCTTCAACTAATGAATGTGACTTGATACTTGTTCATTAGGTCGCAGTAAGGTTCGTTAACCCACGGGGCTGGCACCAATTGATTGGCTTCTTGTATATACGTACTCATAGCTGTGGTATTTTTGACGATTGACTGTTTGTACACATCTTACATAACCTTGTTGTAAGACATGCCCCAAATTTGAACCGGTCGTTATTTTATTAATGGCGACATCGAAATTCATGTTTTGTTTATTATCATACATAAAGAAAGAATAACTAACTATGTTCGTAGAGTAGTACTCAACTGTAGGCCTTATTTGTAGGCTCAAAGTAGCATAACGAGCTATGGAGAGGGCTATGCTCGAAGTTTTTCTACGAGAACAAAACAGAAATGATGAGATCCGTAGACGAACTAAAGTTACCGACATTGCCCTGCGGATCAGCAAGTTGAAGTGGCAGTGGGCAGGGCACATAGCACGCAGAACTGATGGCCGATGGGGCTGCAAAGTTCTGGAGTGGAGACCACGGACCGCCAAGCGCAGCGTAAGACGTCCACGCACAAGATAGACAGATGACCTAATAAAGACCGCAGGGATGCGCTGGATGCGGACCGTTTTCAACTGGTCTTCATGGAAATAATTAGGGGAGGCCTATGTCCAGCAGTGGACGTCTGATTGAAATGATGATGATTGTAGTGTATTTCCGCTTATAAGTCGTTTTGCTTACAACAATAACAACGATTGATGATTTATCCAAAATAAGAAAAATTTATAATTTAAATATTTCCCCAAGGGAACGCAACCCCCGCAACGATGACGATGTGTCAGAACATGGGACGTATAGTGAACCACCTCGGAGATTACATCAGCAAAATGAATGTCGCATGCCCGTCGACCCTATGCGACGGGTCAGATGAGTGGCCCCACCGCCTGCCACTTTGGCCGCTGGGAGGCGTCGACCACATCAAAGGCACTTCTCTCAACATGTAGCCCCTTCTCATCAGAGTCGCTCCAGCTTCACAGGATAAACCACGCCATGAGTGTTTGTGGGTCACCGCCACGAGCCCATAAAGCAAACAGAGTAACGATTTAGCACTATTTTGAACTAAGGCTAAGGTTTTTTTAGCTTTCGTTTTTAAGGCTAGAGTCCGTAAATTTCATCTAGATCAGCGTGCTCCATTCTCGGCCGCACCGTTGCTTTACATCAGGCGAGTTGGTGGCCAAACGTAGATCTATTTAATGTACAAAAAGAGGTGGACAATCTTTATCAAAATTTATATACATTTGTTCACACAAAATCCAGTAGAAAAAACACGTTCCATTTTTGCCAAACGTTCCAATTCCTCTAGCAATTTGTTCAATTTTGAATTCCCTAAAAACCCTTTTTACGAACTGTTAATAAACATTTCAAAAACAGTTCAATCAATCTAACTATTTTTAAGTGATTCAATTAGCAACGATATAGATAGATATCAATTACAGGTTGATGTGATTTTCCCCCAAGTAAGTAGGTAGTAGTACCTTTATAAATGCCATCGTTACCAGAGGCCGGTAATTCCGAATATTACGTCGGGTAACCCGCTATAGTTCGCAGGATGTTTTGTTCCCAAATAGGTAATAATAGTAATAAAATTACTATCCTTTTTACAAACGGCACTTGGCCTAAATTGGGCCGGACATCCGAACAATACTGATGAAAATTCTCAAGCCCTTGCCAGTTCTATGAAAAAAATTCGGATTTATACGCGTCTTTGAAGGGACTTCTCTTTGAAACAATGTTCCGCTTTGTCTTTCTATAAAGTAAACTGTGTTAAATCTATAGAAGCGTAATCGTATCTTGAAAATTTAATTTCAATATAAACTTTCTTTATCTACGTTTTTCTCATAACGACTCATATAAACTCGCCCGCCCTTGAATTGACCGCCCCATTGGTTCATTGGTAATATTACTTTAAGAGTATAAATAGTAAGAGTATAAATAGTAAGAGTTTTAATAGTACTTTAAGAGCTGTAAGGCGTGGGTTTGATTCCCACCCAGAATAAACATTTTGTGATATAAAAATATTTTGTTCTGTTTCTGAGTGTTCTGTATGTAATTTATGTATTTACAAATAAACATTTCAGAACTCTACGTACGTACGTCTATCGCAGGCTTTAGATCTAATTTTGATATAAAATGTACCAAAAACTAATCAGTCATATTTGCTTAACCTGACGCCGTAAAGTAATCCAACACAACCTTAATTAATAACAACTCCGAAAGCTTTCTGGTCTTGATCTCAATTAATTAACTTGGCTAATGCCCCCCGCGCACTCCGCGGCTGGCCTGCTCGGCGGCCACTTATAGACGCGGATAGATTCAAATCGATAACTATCACACTAACCTTTAGTGTAGCTATAAATAAAAATTTAATTGTAAAAAAAATTTAGTGGTTTTTTTTATGTAAAGAGTAATGAAAATATGTATTTATTAATATAAATTTCTTAGGACATTTCCACACAGCGCTATCTGACCCCAAACTAAGCAAAAGCTTGTGCTATGGAAGACAGATAACTGATAGAATACTTCAATACTTTTTTTTTTGTAAATACATACTTATGATACATCCAGACACAGAACAAACATTTGTTTATATCACAAAATGCTTGTCCTGGGTGGGAATCGAACCCACGCCCTTCAGCTCTTGGAGCAGACATACTACCAATGAACCAACAGGGCTGTCAAATTTATATTCAATATTTATATTACGTCTCGAGCGAACGCTCGAAGAGTCAACACGTCCTGAGGATGCCTCGTGTAGAGGCGAAACACGTGTCGGCAACTTGTTACTGCAGAGAGAACGGGACATTAAGACTTATGGTTATTTTATCCCTGTACGGCGGCGACTTCTCCGACTTGACGAGCCGGTGTGACGAGGCCTCTTATTCGGAATGGGGGCGATGAGTCCTGCACTGACGTCCCGCTTGGGGTGTATTGTGCATTTCCCCCTGCCAGCGTCTACCCGAGCCAGCCCAGCTCCTTGAAGTACCGGAGCGAGGCTCTGGGCCGCTGGGCCCACTGGCATAGTAGCTCCAGTGGGAGATAGAGTTAAGCATGAAAACGAAAAGCAGTCTATCTGTTGCGGTGATTTAGATGTGGTTTGTGAGGAAGCTGCTCCATGCAATGCAAGGCCTCTAAGGTAATAGGCCTCTCTCTTGTTATGGCCTCTACCTCGGTCCTGTTCAGTGTAATATATCGTCGACGGTGACAACATGTGTCGACGTTTTAACATAGATTGTTGTTGTCTCAGTTTTTTACAGATTGAAGCGAGTCCTTTTTAACCGTGAGATTGTACAAATTTAGCTAATTCTACTGAATAGGGCGACCCATATTTAGGAACCTACAGCAATCGCTATAAATGTCAGAGGAACAGAATAAAGGGCTGTTGTCCCTTTCCTGTAAGCAGGTATGTAATTAAGTTTGCGATTCGGGGCTATAAAATGTAGTATGTAATTGCAAACGCATGAAACAAAAATGTCATTAAATGTTTGATAACCATCATTGATTAAGTCTCATTGGTAGTATACCTGTTTTATGAGCGACACAAAAAAACTGGGGCTAGGGTTCAATTCCCACCCAGGGCAGAGACTTTGTTTATACCTCAATTCTGTGTCTGGGTGTTCTGTATTTATATTACACTAGAGGACGCCTCGCGGTTTCACCCGCGTAGTCCCCGTTCCCGTGGGAATACAGAGATAAAAAGCCTATGTCACCAGGGGATAGCGTACCTTCGAATGGTGAAAAAATTTTTGAAATCGGTTCAGTAGTTTTTGAGTTTATTCGTTACAAACATACAACAATCCAAAAATACAAATCTATCCTCTTTATAATATTAGTGTTGATGTATTTAGAAAAATATTCTATCAGGTATATGACTTCCATCATGCAAGCTTTGCTTAGTTTGTGGTCAGATGGCGCTGTGTGTAATGTTCTATGATATTTATTTATTTATGTACAATATTGACTTACTTAAGATGTATCCTAATCATGTAATTTTTAAACTTTCGCTAATTGAACATATTCATGCGTTATTAAATCCCAGTGATAAACGTACTTGCGTTTTATATGGTTTAACATTTTTTTTTCTATAGTACTACTAAAATTTCTGTAGTTGCTAACTGCAGAAATTTTATGTGACTTCTTAGCATTCAATGGTATTTCGGCATGGATGCTGGTACAAGAATTTGTTCAGTGCCAAGAACCTGCTCAGATAGAGTTTTAAGAGATCCTTAATTTTTTTTTTTAACAAATGTATGCTTAGGTAATTGATTGATTCAGGCGTTACTTTGCGGAAGTTCATTTTGAATGTTCAATGTTTATATTTAGTTTATTTCCGCTTAACAGTCGTTCCAAATGTATGCTTGCTTTTATTAAAAGTATCGTGTAAGATCATTTTACATTTTTTACTTCCAGTGATATTAATGGTTCCATTGACTCCCGATGAAAGATCCTTAGTCCAGCCCTGCAGTGGCCTTCGTCACCTTGCGTCTAGACAGATGGACAAATAGTAGGGGTACGGACAAGGGCCGAAGGCGTCGAAATGCGTATGCTAGGGATTTTCACAATGTCTATTTGTTTTTCGCAATACACCTTCTTTTTATAAGAAAGGTGTGGACAGACAAGTATTTATTAATTGTAAAAAGTTTTTTTTTTTAAAAAACGATGTCAGTGCAGGACTTATCGCCACCCATTCTGATTAAAAATAAGAATACGTAAGGCAGTGCATGAAAACAAAATCCATTTTTTAAAATCGGCCAAGTTCGAGTCGGGCTCGCGCACGACGACGTTATCAATAAAAACGGCAAAAAAACACTTTTGTTGTATAAGCCCCCTACATTTATTTTTTTCTGTTTTATAGTATTTTGTGTTATAGCGGCAACAGAATTACATCATCTGTGAAAATTTCAACTGGTGACAGACAGACAGACAGACGGACGGACAGCGGACAGGGGAGTCTTAGTAATAGGGTCCCGTTTTACTCTCTAAAAATACTAAATCAAAATTGGATCAGCTGTTTGAAAGCTACGATGCCACAGACTGATACACACGTAAAAATTCATTTATTTTATTGATAACACCAAAGTCACAAGTCAAAACCAAAGTTACAATCAAGTCAGACCTCTGTTTTCGTCGGGGGATAAAAAAAATCACAATGTTAAAAACTAAACACAAAAGTATTTAGGGAATCTTGTACATATATGTACAAGATTCCCTAAAAAAGCCATTAAAGTAGAATTGCTCCGCTGAAATAGAATTCGCATTCATCATTCCGTAAGGTTATCATACGCAATCAGTCACTCTTATCTCTGGACCACACTGCTTATATTACGGATCCAATAACTCTGCCAGGATCAATCTTCGCCTTAATAAGCTATTTCAGGAATCTCTGCGGTAGTCAAAGTTTTAGCAGAGGGAACTTTATTAAGAGCTCTCTAACGATGTTTGCGCTCTGGTCCCACATTATACTAACATAAATACATTTTTATTTGTAAAATTAATTTTAAATGAATTTTCGTTCCATATTTGGGCCGTAGTTACATTGAAATTTGTTTCAATGTTAGGTTTTGAATTAGATAGATTAAATAAAAAACTGAACACATCTGACTCGCGTGATGAATGTTCCTTACAAAATTCAAACAAACTAGTTAGGTCGCCCATCACGGGAATCGAATATTTAATATCATTCCGATAAAAGCTCAACATTGCTATAATGAATAAATAAATATCGTAGGGCATTTCACACAGCGCCATCTAGTCCCAAACTAAGCAAAACTTGTACTAAAGGAACCAGAAAACTAATAGAACCCCGAGACACAGAACAAACATTTACTATCAGCGCATAAATGTTTGTCCTGCTGGAAATCGAACCCATGCCTTGAAGCAGATATTCTACCAAATGAGCTAACAAGGCAGTTGAATGAAAATATAAATTAGACTGAAGAACAAACTGACGTAGAAATGTCCGATTATACGCCACAGTCATTTTGTTAACTGCAGATAAAAAAAAGAAACGCAAAAAAAAGGTTTGTGTGAAAAAAAGTTAAAGATTCTTTTCGGATCTTTTTTCGTCACTTTTGCTGCAAAACGCACGGTTTTGCTAGCAAAATACTCGTAGCATGATATTAAATCAACGACAAATACTCTATAAGTTTAGTTTAGATTGATAGATAGATGGACAGCAATGTGATATTGTAAGGGTCGTTTTTCTTTTGTTCGAAAAAAAACTAAATTAACGATCTTAAAAAATTGCAGTTTTTTGTATTTTTTTGCGAGCGTTTTGCGACTTTAGCGAGCGCGAGAATCAGTAGTTTCCTTTTAACTCGCTATATAAAGAATCTTTGTCGTAAACAATTTTGTGAGGAGCTGAGAATGTGTTATTACTCTCTTGAAATAGTTAAAAAATATTTTTAATTCGTCGAGCTGGTTAAGTAACAGTTGAATTTGTACAAGTAGAACAAAGTATTAACTTACCTACAAAAAAGCTAAAAATAAATTAAACGTTAAAGAACAATGAACTGAAAAGTTAAGAGTAAATTCTAAGTAAGTATTTGGCGTGTAGGTACTTACCTATATTTATTATTTAAAAGCTTGAGGCACTACCCGTTACAGGTACTTACTATACTTATGTGCCTCAAGGTTTCATAAAGCTATATAAAAAATGTTTCAAATGTTGCTTAGGAAGCGTGAGGAATGCGCCCAACTGAATTCGTCCTTGGCTTAATTCGACGCTACGCATAAGGACCAGGGACAAATTGGTTTCAGCACAGAATGTTTAATTACAAACAACATTGAAATCACACTACGTGATAACGACTTTCGACTTTAATTAAAGCTTGGACGGACTTAGTTTAGTAAATAGGCAGCGATGGTAAAATACGGCCTGCTTTCGCGTTTTACGCGGCCCATACTTTGTGAATTCTATCTGTTTGTAATAGGTTTGTGTTGTGGTGAGCTGTTTAGCTGTTTACAAAGCCTCTTTGATGGCTTAACGATGATACCACATTATAGCACAAATAAGATTTTATAACTTTGCTTGTGATGTTTAAATGCATAGTTGCATGCATGCTGTTTTACATGTTTCGTTAAAAAATAACAGTTTATTATGAAAATTGCATTGTTTGTGATAATAATTGCATGTTGTCAGTATCTATAATTATGTTAGCATTTATTCATAGTCGTAATTATGTAACATTTTAATATGACAGAGCTTCACTCAGTGTATGCAAAATTTATTGTCTAATAAAAACATGAAAAAAACGCGTTTTTCTAGAGATAAAACCTATGTAGATCGGTTTTTTACCCGCAAAATCTCACGTATGACAAAATTTATCTTAATCATTAGTGCCATTTTCGAGATCTCAAAATACATAAATTGAATAGTATTAGACAATTATCTACATTTTTTCATGTTATAAATAATAAAGTAAACATTAAAAAACAAACCTACACCAATAAACATTACAGTTATATTGTAAAAAAAATAACTTTTCTTTTGGGAAAAATGTTAGTTGGACTAGGAATAAAAATGGTTGAGCATTGCTGTTCTTAGACCTATTAGTTACATACCTAAACTTAAATAGGTGCTTATCGTGACTTGCACAAGTGGAGGCACTTCGTTCCTTCAAGTAATTCACTCTGTATTTCTAATTCACGCATAATTATTTTGCACTAAATAATTATTTTGCAAGTCAAATGAAAAATATATTTTGTTACATGTTTAAACTTAAGTTAGAATTATTTGGTTGCAGATCTGAAGCGCATTGTCCAAAGAGTATCTGGTAGTAAACCGACAGCAACTAGCCATATTTTCTGACCGTGTTTGCATTATTGATTATATGTGTATTAGTGTATGCATATGTAGTGACTACGAGCGGCATCGTTAAGCATGGCAGAGCGCAGAGCGACGACAATCATCCCGTGCGGGCGGCACGCGTAGACTGGCGCGCGCAAGGTCTCGCTCGTATATTTATAGTGTGCGAGCGAGACAAAACAAGAAGCCGTCTCACTCGCGCATCATCATCATTGGATGTAACTTTAAAAACTGTGCACACTAATAATGAATGGAGACATTAAAAATGGTTTCTCAGATATACAAAAGTAAATGATCGACAGAGTACAACAGCGATTCGAGTTTCTTTTACCTTCCAACAAGTGCCCCACACATATAATGGTTTATGCACAAAACGACTAGTTTCTTGCATGTTATAATGTATGTATTCGTTAATCCTTCCTACTTATCCTACTTCCGACTAATATTATAAATGCGTATGTTTGTTACTCTTTCACGTAAAAACTACTGAACGGATTTTGATGAAATTTGTTATGGAGGCAGCTGAGACCCCGGATTAACACATAGGCTAATTTTTATCCCGACGACATGTTTTTTCTTTTTTTTTTAATGTTTGACAGGCTAGGTGTTTGACCACAGCTTACCTGATGTTAAGTGAAAGTGTGGTCGAAGATGGTAAAGCACACCTAGCCTGGAATGGAACTGGCTCTCAAGTGAGGCTGCCGGAACACACCGTTAGATGCTTGGCGGCAGATTTTCAAATCGAGGGTGGTAGCTAGCCAGCCGAGTACTAAAGTACCCTACCACCATGCTATGGTTTCCTCACGATGTTTTCCTTCACCGACAGCTCAAGCTCATTGTTGGGGTTTGAACCCACGCCTTTCGGCATGCGAACCTACCGCGCTAACCACTGAGCTATCATCGCTACAAATGTAGCAGGTAACACCGCGGGGCGCAGCTTTTATTATTTCATAAAGACGGCTCAAACTACAATTTTCATGTTATTTAACCGCCAAGTCAGTAATAGCATGCGAACGCTGTCGAGTTGTAGATTGAAGAGCAATGCCTCTAGGAAAATTGATTAGTGTTTTTCTCTATATCTTATCATCTCGTATATTTCAGGCTACTCGTAATGAAGTCTATCTTCATTATTTAATTTTATCTCAGAGTGACGAGCGTCAAGTCAAGCTGTCCAAAGTTTGACAACCTCTACATCACATTCTGTTAGAATACCTAATCTAAACTACAATCGTAACATACAAAGATGTGAGAATACAATACATCAACCGCTAAACAAAAACACAACAAAACCATAGTTCGCGCCAATATATTTGACAGCTCTTAACTTTTTTTTCTTTGATTTTGGGGTTGCATTTTGAGCATTTGCCAGAGTCAAGTGTCTTGATTTTTTCAAGTTTCATAAGTTAAATAAATCGTCTTGTAGCTATAACTGTAGTCGAAGTCTAGTCTTGATCAAGTCTAGTCCGTGTCAGTCAAGTCCAGTCATACTTTAATAAAGTAGCTTCCATGGATTTTTGGAAGCAACACGAAAAATCATTTTTCAACACTTTATATCATTTCCCCACACTCGCGCTTTTAATTCAGCGCTTTATGAACAAAATGTCATTTACCACCATTTTTATGCATAAATACTCGAAAAAACACAAGTTTTGGAAAATAATACAACAGGGCGACACGACTCTTTCCCCGTTCTCGCCAAAAAGCTTTTTTCTTTTTTCTTCGGCCATGGCACCAGCTTTTAACTATATTGTAGTACGGTTTTCGGCATCGCACTTTGTTAATTTTCCAATGAAAACTATTTTGTGATAAACTAAGTTAAAGTCACAATTAAATTCTTACAAATTGAGTCACGGTTGAGTCCAGTCACGCCCTAGTTAGTTAAGTGGTGACTTTTATACAAGTTTTGATGAAGTTTTGGAGGCAACATAAGTCATGTTTCACCACATTATATCACTTTCCCACACTCACGCACGTAATTCGACACTTTAGGAACTGCACACTACCTACCTATCTATCTATACTATTATAAAGAGGAAAGATTTGATTATTTGTTTGTTTGTATTGAATAGGCTCTGAAACTACTGGACCAATTTCAAAAATTCTTTCACCGTTGGGAAGCTACACTATCCCGGGTGATATAGGCTACTTTTTAACCCTGTATTCTCACGGGAACGGGAACTACGCGGGTGAAACCGCGAGGAGTCTGCTAGTATATAATATTTATAAATGTGAAAGTTTAAATGGATGGATGGATAAATGTTTGTTACTCTTTCACACGGATTTGGATAAAATTTGGTACGGAGGTAGCTGAGACCCTGGATTAAGACATATGCTACTTTTTATCCCGAAAACATGTAGCGGGTGGCACCGCGGGGCGCAGCTAGTATTTATTTATTTCTTTATTGCAGACTTTCTAAAATATGTACAAAATGAGGTCTTAATACCATCATTTTCCACCAGCCATCGCCACAGTATATAAGGAGATGCCTACTCATAACTATTGCAATGGTACTTATGGTATGTAAACTTTCGTTTTCTGAATTATGTGGTAGTATTTAAAAGAATGGATTTTTGGAGCCCAAACTTTTGGCGTGCATTTTACACGGTCTGTACTTCGCGTATTCTGTGGAACTCGCATTCTATCAAAGTTTGAGGATAACAAGGAAAACCAATAGGTGTTACTGTTTTACTACCTCTATGTTTTCGTGAAATGATTGAAGAAACAATATGCGTTTTTATGGTTGACAGACTAGGTGCTTTACCACAGCTCACTTGGTATTGAGTGACAGTGTGGTCGAAGATAGATAGATAGATAGATAGATAGACAGATATAACTCTTTATTATACACACCATAAGAAGAAAAAAGTACAGAGAAAAAAAGAACCTTATGAACTAGTGCCACAAGTGGCGGCCTTATCGCTAACAGCGATCTCTTCCAGGCAACCAAGAAGATAGTAAACACAATGTTAACTGGATTGGTAAAGACTCTTAAGCGAGGCTGCCGAAACACACCCTTAGATGCAGATTTTTAACTTCTTTCTTGTAAAGTTTTCCTTACCGACAGCTCAAGTAAAGCTATTTGTTCGGATTTAAACCCGCACCCTTCGACATGTGAACCAACTACGCAAACCACTGAACTATCATCGCTACAATAAGAATAAAATAAATATCCTGAACCACGACCCAAACAAAGCTTGTACTATAGGAACCATATAACTGGTACTTGGATACTTTTTTTTGTAAACACATACTGAACGTCCGAACACAAACTGGAATCGAACTCACGCTCTACAGCTACTACCACAGCGCAGGAATATTCGAAGAAGTAAAATTTCTTCCGCAATACAAACCAATAAAGTTTCAGAATCAGGAATGAATGTAGACATGGTATTTTTACTCGTTACTCTCGTTACTTTTTAAAAATTCTTTCACCGTAGGGAAGCTACACTATCTCTGGGTGATATTGGCTACTTTTTATTATTTATAGACTTGCGTTTGACCGCCAACTCGCCTGATGTAAAGCGAAGATGCAGCCTACGGTGGAACATGCTCGCGTAGAAGAAACCGATTCACTCGCGACTTGAAGGCACCCAGATTGTATCTATCAGGGAACACCCACTGGGGCGGAAATTCCATTGTTTAGCTGTTCGTATTCCCACGGGAACGGGAACTACGCGGGTGAAACCGCGAGGCGTCCGCTAGTATATTATATTGTGGTGTTTTAAGTTTACGATCTTTTCTCTTTTAGATCTAACAGTCATATGCATTCTACTGTTCACTTTATTTTATGTAAAAGAGTGGCAAACAAGCGACGCGCCACCTGGTATGCCGTCGTTTATTTATTTTTCATTTTAATTTGATATTAACATAAAGATGTCAAATTTTCGCCACACGATGTTACGAAAAAAACTACTGCTAGACAGTGGAATGCGCTACCTGAGTGCGTGTTCCCCGATGGATATAATCTGGGTGTCTTCAAGTCGACAGTGAATCGGTATCTTCTAGGTGAGCGTGCTCTATCTTAGACCGCATCATCACTTAACATCAAGTGAGATGGCGATCAAACGTAAGCCTATTATTTATTACAAGCGGACGCCTCGCGGTTTCACCCGCGTAGTTACCGTTCCCGTGGGAATACAGGGATAAAAAGTAACCTATGTCACCCGAGGATAGTGTAGCTTTCCAACGGTGAAAGAATTTTTGAAATCGATCCGGTAGTTTCGGAGCCTATTCAACACAAACAAACTATCAAATATTTCCTCTTTATAATAGTATAGATTAAGATATAGATAGACAAAAAAAATGTCAGAAAGACATACAGACGGAATACAAAGTGATCCTATAAGGGTTGTATGTTTTCCTTTAGAGGTACGGAACCCCAAAAAAAATATGTATCGAGGATACGGAAGATAAGTTATCTTATCGTCGCTTCACCTCGCATTATGAAGTCAACCCATCGCTATGTCAATGCGTTTCCCTTCGCAAGTCCATTATAAGGAATCGATTCGAACTACGTGCTAAATTCCCGAACACACGCGCCCACGTCTACGTTAACGGTATCATCAGTGTTGCCAGTTTAGCAATTTATCCCGAGATTGGTCTTTTTCCGCCACATTAATTTCGGGAGAGTTGGACGGATCTACTTTTCCTTAACATTTACCGGAACTTTATAAAAATAATTTGATACAAATACAAATCTATAGTTTATTAATAAAACCAAAGTTACAGGTCATTTTTCCATTCATATTTAAAAATATCAAAATCATAACATATGTCAATACAATGTAAATGTCAATGAAATCATAAGTCACACATAAAATAATTATGTCAATATAATTAAAACTCAATAAAAACAAAAATATTATAATTACTTACCTACTAATAATTCAAAAATCTCTTATTTAATCTTATCTCTGGCAATATTCCAAAGACTCGAACTAAACAGTTCGAGTCTACCTTCATTGTACGAACCGCTAAACAATGGAATTTGCTGCCCGAGTGGCTGGTTCGCGCCCGCAGTGCGAAGTAAGACGAAACCGCGCGCGCGTCGTACTCAGCTTTGTCTCCGTGAAGAAGGCCACCGCATGTGACCTAAACTATAGTCGGAGTTTAATTATAATTAAACGTAAATAATCCCGCATAAGTACAACAAAAGTCATACAAATACAAATGTTTTATTGATAACACCAATGTTACATGTCAAATTTTAGAAAATCATTTCAAATATATGTATCATTAAAAAAATTATAAAACACAGATTACATGTCAATAAATAAAAAACAAAATGTCAAATAAAGTATTATAATAATTATGTCGACATACAAACATGTCAATAAAAAAATATTGTCAAATATAAAAAAAATATTGTCAATATAACAAAAAAAATTACCTGTTTGTGACAGTGGTTAAAAGTATACAAACATTTGTGCAAAGCTGTCAAACAGATTACATAAACGAATCTACATCAAGCAGTATGTCACAAGTTCTCGATACTCGATGTCTACAAAAATATTTCGGTCCTCGCCTCAGGGGATCTCAAAGCTGACGCATATTTTACTCAGAAATGTAACCTGGCAATACGCTGTCATGTTTTCAATGTACTGGATAAAATATATGTGATAGGTACAATGTAATAGTTTTGTTAATTTTTTTACATGACTGCCAAAAAAGTTGTATAATGTTTTTAGGGTTCACGTTTGTATGCGAGTTTCTTTATCCCACTATAACTTTTAAATGCCTAAACAGATTTTTATGTATGTGGTATTGTTTAGAACCCTTACATCATATCGAATGACACTGGCTATATATGCGAAATTTTGTAAGTATGTTTGTTATTAATCAGTCTCTCTGGGGTATCCGCTACCTCCATACCAAATTTCATCAAAATCCATTCAGTAGTTTTTACGTGAAAGAGTAACAAACATCCATCCAACCATCCAAAGTTTCACATTTATAATATTAGTGGGAGTATTATTATAGTATGACTAGAAAGTGGGATAGGATTTGGTAGCAGTGGGAAATTGATTCTTTATTTAAAATTAAACTAATTTCTAACTTTCCTACGTTTTGAAGTCGGGTGAAAACGGTAGATCCCAGAGCACCGTCTGGCAACCCCGTGTCAGTATCATAGGCAGCCGATAACACCCCTAATGTGAGTATAGCGTGACGGGCGGTTTTGATACTTGGAGATATTCTGGCATTTGTGTTACGCCTGTGGTATCATCTTCGAACACGGACGGCCTGTATCACGCGAATTGATTTCGGGCAAAATTTGCTATTTACGACTACTAAACACAGATTTCCGACTTGGATTCATATGTTTTACGTATGGACTCCATGTCTATGGTACGCCTAGCTGACTCCAAAAGTGAGACACACTTTTTTTTTAGTTTAAGCGGCAATGCGAAAAAGTCGTTTCACCGCATTATTTAATTTTCCAAAACTTTAATTTTTTATTTATAATTACAAAAATAATTAATATTTATAAATAATAAGGTAATTTCGACTGTTTATTTACAAAAATGGTAGCTGTTTACATTTAAATAAATCAATATCGTAAGACATTACACACAGCGCCATCTGACCTTTATCTTAGCAAAGCTTGTACTATGGAAGTTAGATAAATAAATAAATAAATAAATAAATATCGTAGGACATTACACACAGCGCCATCTGACCCCAATGATAGAATACTTTTTTTTACTACTACTTATAATACATACAGAACACCCAGACACAGAACAAACATTTGTTTATACAACTTATTTTTTTTTTTATAATTACGCGCGCTATTGTGGAAAAGTAATATAACGTGGTGCGGTTGCAAACGCAAGGAATAAAAAAAAAAATTAGAAACAAGAAATTAAACTATAAGAAATTATACACTCCAAAAGATTAAATAACATAAGTTTAAATATGATGAATTAATCATACATTTGGCGTAAAATACTGTCGCTTAACTGTTTTTGCGATTATATATTTTTTGTAATATAAAAAATGTTTTAGTATTCAGTCCATAAGTAAAAAATTACTAAGTATTAGGGATTTAGATCTAACAATTAACTTAAATAAATGAAATTAAAGTTAAAGTAATTCAGTAGATTCATTGTACGAACCGCTACACAGTGGAACTTACTGCCCGGGTGGGTGTTCCCCGATAAATACAGTCTGGGTGTTTTAAGTCGAGATTGAATCGGATTCTTTCAGGCGAGCTTGTGCATTGCCAGTTCCATTCCAGGCTAGGTGTGCTTTACCATCTTCGACCACACCTTCACTTAACATCAGGTGAGCTGTGGTCAAACAACTAGCCTGTCAACCATTAAAAAAAAATCGTAGACCGCATCATCGTTTAACATCTGGCGAGATAGCAGTTAAACACGAGCCTATATGTGATTAAAAAACTGTTTTTTTATAAGATTTTTGTCGTTTTTATATCCAATTTGAAATCTAGGTATGATGAGTCTGTCGGTCACGGTTCTTTAAAACGATGAAAAGTTTTCGAATCAAAACCAATTATTTCAAAAATATTCTGAGATCATTCATTAATAATTCAAAATCAGAACACTTCTTTCGTTCCGTATTTGAAATTCGTTCGTTATTTGAACACCGCCATTATAAATCAGGGTAGCTATTGTCGTTTTCCAAATTCGAAATTGCTTCCAAGAAATTGCTAGCGTTCAACAATTATTATTAACTAAACTCGCAAGCGGTTTCACTCGCGTGCATCCCACGATTTTCGTTTGGAAAGAAAGTTTATTAGCTTGTACCACTGTCTGCTTACATTGTTTGTCTTTTTTATTTTGACATTGTCAAGTATTTAGTTTTCAAATATATAATCAAGTTGAGTATTAGTGAGTGCTAATAATAATAATACTTTATTAACATACCACAAAATACATTAATAAGTAATTAGGTAAGTATTAAGAATGGAGTTAAAGAGGAGTGTTAGCACTTGAGAAAGGTATTCTGAATATCGGCTGATACAAAAGGTCAAGTCCAATCATAGTTGCAACTTTAGTAGAAACTTCGATGAAATTTGGGAAATTAAGAAAACGTCACCACATTACAACAGGAACGTGGAAAGATACCGCCGCATTATACTATTTCGATTGTTTCTTTATAAAAATAATAGCTTTTTACATCTAAATAAATAAACATCGTAGGACATTACACACGGCGCCTCCTAACCCCAAACTAAGCAGAGCTTGTACTATGGAACACTTAACATCTGCACTTCACTCACTCATCATCACTTAAGACAGCCCTGTTGGCTCATTGGTAGCATATCTGCTTCAAGAGCTGTGGGGTGTGGGTTCGATTCCCACCCAAGACAAGCATTTTGTGATCTAATACAAATGTTTGTTCTGTGTCTGGGTGTAGTGTATGTATTATAAGTATATATTAACAAAAAAAAAAGTATTTAAGTATTCTATCAGTTATCTGACTCCCATAGTACAAGCTTTGCTTAGTTTGGGGTCAGATGGCGCTGCGTGTAATGTCCTATAATATTTATTTATTATATTACTTCACTTAACACCAGGTGAACTGTGGTCGAATACTTTACTTGTGAAACCATAAAAAAAAATATATATAGACTTTTCGAAGCAACACAGAAAATCATGTTTCACTTCATTAATTTGCTACTTTGACAGCTCTGTTGGCGCATCGGTAGTATATATACTCTAAGAGCTGTACGACGTGGGTTCGATTCCCACCTAGGACAAACATTCTGTGGTATAAACAAATGTTTATTTTATGTTCTGTACGTATTACAAAAGTATGAATTTACCAAAAAAAAAGTATTTTAGTCTGGTTACCATAATACAAGCTATGCTTAATTTGGGGCCTGATAGCGCTGCGTTAAATGATCAAAAATATAAGTTCATATTTTATATGATTCATTAATAATATACAAAGTGCGACACCGATAATAAAGAAGAATCGTCTTATTTTTTTTTTTAATATTTAAACATTTCAAACTGATCGACAAAATAACAAACTCTCATAACATTGGTATGGCATCTGCATATTGGTCGCATGATAATTACCATAGACATTTCGTGTCGTCACGCGAACATTTTTACCAAAATAACTGTTTTTTATCATTGCTAGCCAAGTTACGGGCTAAAGGCTGAATTATGAATGTCAGAAGGTACAATGTAGAGTACTAGATTAAACTTATACTTGCCAGGCGCACGATTACCCAACTGATTCTGGATACCCGTACTTATAAGTGCCCTGTCAGCTTATTTAACAAAATTCTGCTTCAAGAGCGGAAGGCGATGAATAGCCAATAGAAAATGCTTTGTAGCGATGATAGCTCAGTCACGGTAGGTTCGCATGCCGAAGGGCGTGGGTTCAAACACCAACAATGAGCTAGAGCTGCCGGTGAAGGAAAACATCGTGAAGATGTTGCTCACCGGCAGCTCTTGAAAAATAAAAAAAAGCTACTCAAAAAGTAAATGATATTAAATAAAATTGGTCGATTATTTTTACATACCAAAGATTAAAAAAAAAAAATTATGTAAAAAGTAATGCGACGCGACCGAGACGCTCTCCTCATATTAAGACATAACGCCTGTTCACGACCATTGCAGCGATACACAGAACTTTGAGTAACAAAACAAAGTCCAGGGCATCACTACTTTGGCGCTCATTACTTTGAGACTTTCGATGATGAGTCTCAACAGCCCAGTAATTTCGCTAGCTGCAGTTCCCTTCGAACCGGAACACATGTTTACACACTACTGCTTAGCGGCAGAATAACAGGTCCTGCGGTGGTACCTACCTAGACGACCTCCTACTAAAGAGATCTACCACCAAGTAAAAAGGAGAGGAGTTTGAGCAAAGAGGACTTGTCCCTAATAAATTCAGCAATACAGTAATACACCTTTTTAATTTATTTTTTTTTCTTTTGTGGGAATCGAACCCTCACCTTTTTTTTTAATGGTTGACAGGTTAGGTGTTTGACCACAGCTCACCTGATGTTAAGTGAAGATGTGGTCGAAGATGGTAAAGCACACCTAGTCTGGAATGGCTCTCAAGTCATACTGCCGGAACACACCGTTAGATGCTTGGCGGCAGATTTTCAACTTGAGGGTGGTAACTAGCCAGCCGAGTACCATACCACCGTGCCATGATTTCCTTATTTTTTTTTTTATTTATTTATTAATATATAAACCCGCGCCCTCCGGTGTGTGAACCAACCGGTCTAACCACTGACCTATCGCCGTCATTAACTAATTTGATAACTAGCCTTTTCTTAGTTAAAATATGTAGCGCTGTGTTATTATTTATTTTATTTCGAGTCTGACTTAAAACACTGTTTGAGTATTAACAATTAATTAAGAATCTTATTAAGTTTAAACTAAACCTAATAAATTAGATTAAGATTACTAACGTAACTTTCCTCTTTTTGTTATGTTAAATTATAAAAGAAAAAAAAAATGTAACTAAAGTTGACAAAGGTCACGGACCCCAGTGTCTGTGGAGCGTATAATTATAAATAATAATAAAAAACCTAATAAATTAAAATTAATTTGTTTCTGACAAACCAACACACTACTTTTATCATATTTACCTAAATACCTACCTAAATTACAAATACCTACCTAAAATACACATGACCTGTACATATGTTGCAAAAAAGTATTGAATTTTACGAAATTATTTTGATTTCACATTTTTTATTGATTGTAATGGTAATTAATAATTATTTTCTATGGGTCTATAAGTACCTATAGTTATATTATGTAAGGTATATTTAGGTATTGATATTTTATAATATAGATAGGTATGTAGGTCGTCTTTAGGAGAAACGTCAGAGACTGGTTGCTTGCGTTAAACTTTAGCGAGCCTGAAAGTCTTATTATCTTTTTATCTATATGTATGTATGTCTTTTTTTAACTATAAATTTTTCTTCAAGTGTAATTATTTATTTATTTATTTTTATAATAAAATTAGCTTTATATTATAGTAAAATATATATGTCTATATTTAGTCTATTTTATAATAATAATGTAATTTATTTTATGAAATAAATTATTTTGTATTTGTATTTTTTTTGTAATGTGTGTCTTTTATATTGTGTTTAAAACGTTTTTTTTAATTCTCTTGTTAACACACCCCGTCCTAAACGTACTACAATCCTCTCCATACTAAGGTTGTCTGTCTGGAAGAGATCGCTCTTAGCGATAAGGCCGTCAATTCACTCGTTTACTTCACTCGTGTTTATTTTATTATTATTGTTTAGTTGTAATTTATGACGATTTATTTGATAATATAAAACGAATACGTAATTATTCATTATAGTTATTTAATTGCATGGAAATATTAATGCGTTGTGAAATATTAAATTTTCCATATAACATATTTCATCCTAACAAAATGTTAATTAAACGTAAGAAATATTTAAGTTTAAAAATAGATACCTTGTTGAATTGAAATATTAATTTGGTTATTTTAAACCAAACTAAACTACATAACATAAACTACGTAAAATACATTAACTGTGGTAATAAAATCAATAGTATTATTATTAAACTACTTATATAACTATCATAGTATTCAAGATATTTATTGCTGTCAATAAAAAGTCATTAATTAAACCTGTCAATAAAAAGTAATTAATTAAACCACTGTTATTTAATTAGGTTAAAAAAATTACTTTTAGCATACTAAGAAAGTTAATAAAGACCGTTTAATAACATTAATAAAATTATACAACATACAGTTTATTGTAATATTTCAAATTTCACTAAAATATATCTTTCATCAAAAATAATAAAAGACAGAAAATTATTATCTAACGTGATCAGTTTAATAGAGTGTTTCTACATTTATTTATTTATATATTTAATACTTCATAACTTAATGCTAAAGCATTTTCTGCCAGCCATCCCCACAGTAAAAAAAAATATGGTTGTATGGTATACATTAGAACTGTTATTAATAATATTATTTCAAGATGAAATAAAACTAGAAAACTTTTGACAAACTATAAAAGCTTCCAAGTTTCCACTCACCTTTTATCCAAAACAACTTTCTACTACACGACACTTCACTACCACTCAGTTACAGCACTTTTAAATTTTTTTTTTAATCATTAACTCCCACTATCGTAACTACTTAATAATAAGGTTACACTTTCCACACACAACACGCAAAAACTTTGGCAAACACGCAAAAGTCCCGCAATACTTACATCCGTTCGAAATTAGAATTTTATTTTTTTTATGCACGCAAGGGCTCAACTCTCGTTCGTTTAATTTTTCAAATGTCGATTCGATTATTATTTATAAAGGCTTAGGGGGAGACACGACCGCTCTCGGACGCGGCGCGGTATGGACTGAGGTTCATACATACTTTCGTACTTATGTTTAAGCGTGTAGTACAACCCTATAGGGGTAGATGGTTCAATGTATGCGGTTTTTTGCGAGTATTTACTTCAAATCATTGCACAGTTCTGTTTTGTAGCAAAAGTTTATTGCATGATGAAAATCCTAAGGGAACAGCCGTGGGTAGCTTCCACAAATGCTTTGATTGTTATTTCAGGTTCATACAATACTCTTTGACATTCTGCTCTACTTAAGCGATTTGACTCGTGTTTTCCGATACAAAAAGTTTCATAAGTATTCATCGACTATAGTTACTTAAACGCATATAACTTAGTATAAGTTACATGCAATCTTTGGTTTTTATAATATTACTATCGCTCACGGTTCTAACTGCGTTTTATTTTATGTTGGATAGTTTAGTTGCTTTGTAACAGTGTTGAAGATAGTAAATATATCCTGGAATAGGAACTGGCTCTATGAGACTGCTGTAATATACCGTGAGGTACTTTGTGGCAGATTTTCAATTTGAAGTTGAAAGCTAGCCGAGGACTAAAAAGTACTCTACCACCACCATATGGTTTCCTCGCGATGTTTCCTTCACCAGCAGCTTAAACTCATTCTTAGGGTTTGAACCCACGCCCTTCGCCGTGTGAACCAATCGCGCTAACCACTAAGCTATCATCGCTACGTAGTAGCAGCTACGTACACCATGTTGTTTAGAATAGAGCACGCTTATTTAGAAGGTACTACTTACTCTTAATTTGTAGACACCCATATTGTTCTTGACTTTCTTTTCTTTACTTCAAGAGTTCCACATCCTCGCCTCGCGCTGCGTATAACAAACGTAGACTCGAAGATCATAGTATTCATTCTCATACCATTATTCATCCGTTTAAAATATGTAAATAGGTTCGCTTTTTGGTGGAGACAAAAGGAATGTCGAATTAAGAAATCAATTTTTTTTATTGTAATGAGACGAAATAGACACTCTTCTGATGGTAAGAGATAACGCATGTCCATGACCATTGCAGCGATACACAGAAATTTGAGTAACAAAACAAAGTCCAGGGCATCGCTGCTTTGGCGCTCATTACTTTGAGCAACATGGTTAGTCTCAAAAGCCCTGTAATTTCGCTAGCTGCAACTTTACACACTACTGCTTAACGGCGGAATATCCTACTTTAATTAACCTACCTAGACGACCTCCTGCTAAGGAGGTCTACCACCAAGTAAAAGTCGATTTTTTTACACACAGCGCCATCTGACTCCAAACTAAGTAAAGCTACATTTTTAGTTGTAAATACATACTTATAATAAATACAGAACACCCAGACACAGAACAAACGTTTGTTTATACCATAAACGTTTTTTGTCCTGGGTGGGAACCGAACCCACGCCCTTCAGCTCTTGGAGCAGACATACTACCAATGAACGAACAGAGCTGCCTAATCAGTATTTATGTCATGTTATTATAGTCATAACCATATTTATAGATAACGAGGTGTTACAGGTCAATAATTTTCAATAATAATAACACAATAATCATTATTATAATATAATGTCATATAATTATTTTTTTTTTTGTCTTGTTTAGAAGACTCGTTTAGAAGACACGCTTAGCAAAGTTAACGAAAGATTTTAATTTCCCATCTTTATCTAATTACTTATTTAAAATATTTCATCTTTAATCTAGTTTATGACATCAACTTCCGGCTAACCGGAAGGCTGCCAAGCTCTCCCAGGGCAGTTGTAAAATTGTTAATTTGTAATTATGAAAAGTTTTTAATTTACAAAGTAATTACGAGTCTTCAAAATGAGTTTCAAAATTACACTAAATAATTTAGCTGGCACGAAATAAAATTCGTCTTTGGCCTTCATTAGATATTCCGCTGTCTGCCAATAGTTAAGTTTTTTTGTGGGCGCCAAACTATGTATCTGACAACTTGATGTTAAGGAAAGATGTGGTGGAATATGGTACAACAAATCTAGCCTGGGATGAAAATGACTGAAAAAAAACTTGTGTTTTTTTTAATATAAAAGTATTGAGACAAACGATGCGCTCTCCTGATGGTAAGAGATAACCCATGTCCATGACGATTGCAGCAATACACAGAACTTTGAGTAGCAAAACAAAGTCCGGGGCATCGCTGCTTTGGCGCTCATTACTTTGATACTTGCGATGGTTAGTCTCAACAGCCCTGTAATTTCGCTAGCTGCAGTACCCTTCAAACCGGAGCACAGTAATGTGAGTGAGGCTGTAAGAACACACTGTTAGGTGCTTGGCGACAGGTTTTCCACTCGAGGTACTTTACCACCATGCTATGGTTTCCTCACGATATTTTCCTTCACCAGCTCAAGCTCATTGTCGGGTTGTTAGCCTTAGTTTTCTAAGTCATGTCCCGCAAGCTTGAAGCGGTGAAGGAAAACATCGTGAGGAAACCTACATGGCCGAGAGTTTGTAGAAAAAAAAAGGATTCGAAGTTTTTTTTTTAATCTTTTTTAGTGTTTTGTTGTTGTAGTGTTGTGTGTGTCAAAATAAATGTTTTTTCTTTCTTTCTTTCTAAGTGTGACGTCTGCCAACTCGCACTTGGCCACCGTGGTGACTATGGCCTTACCCTTTTCACAATGACACGTAGCCCACACCCAGCAGTGAGACAGTTTGAAAGAGGGTTGGTTCGGATCTGAGTTCTTAAGTTAGATGTACTTACGGACAGATGCCCGAGCGCGATGCTCGGCTAATGACCGATGCCTCCGCATCACTCTTATTTCCCGGCCCATAACCGTTCAACCCTTTTGGACCGTAAAAAATAACGGAATAACATAACGCCGGTAACGAATAACGGAAAGAATAACGAGAACGGCCGCTCGTTATTTTCTTAGTTAATTATGCGTCTTGAAATTCCGAGGATCAGTACACACTGCAGTGCAAGGTTTGTAGTTTTTAAATGAATAATGTATGAATAAAATATAATAATAAAGATAGTAGCGATGATAGCTCAGTGGTTAGCGCGGTCGGTTTGCATACTGAAGGGCGTGGGTTCAAACCCCCAACAATGAGCTTGAGCTGCCGGTGAAGGAAAACATCGTGAGGAAACCATAGCATGGTGGTAGGATACTTTCTAGTACTCGGCTGGCTAGCTACCACCCTCAAGTTGAAAATCTGCCGCCAAGCATCTAACGGTGTGTTCCGGCAGCCTCACTTGAAAGCCAGTTCCATTCCAGACTAGGTGTGCTTTACCATCTTCGACCACACCGTCACTTAACATCAGGTGAGCTGTGGTCAAACACCTAGCCTGTCAACCATTTAAAAAAAAGTAAGACATTTCACACAGCGTCATATAGCCCCAAACTAAGCATATTGTAATATGACATATTATATATTGACATATTCTATATTGACAGTATTTTAATATTGACAATATTTTTTTAAATTGACATGTTTGTATATTGGCATTTTTGTGTTGACATGTAATCAGTGTATATATATAATAACTCATTTAATGACATACCTATTTAAAATTTTAAAGTGACTTATAACATTGGAGGTATTAACAAATTGTATTTGTATTTATGGGAACCAAATACCTGATAGAAAACTTTAAAATACAAGCATTTTTTTGATAACACCATAGCTCATATTTTCATTCATATCTAAAAATTACATCAAAATGTCATAATCATAAAACATGTCAATATGATAATAATTAATTCGTCAAAATAAATATAAAAGTATGTATTTCAATACAATTAAACGTCAAACAAAAAATAATATTACTTACAAGTAGTTCTAAAATCTAATAAATGTTTTAATCACACAACATTTTTTTTTTCTATCAGTTATCTGACTTCCATAGTACAAACTTTGCTTGGTTGAGGTCAGATGGCGTCGTGTGTAATGTATCCTATATTTATTTATTGATAACTTTTCGATACGAAACCTCAAATATTAAAACGCTTGTTTGTAAGCATTGTAAACTGTAACTGGGAAGCACAAGAGAAGTTTTCACATTTGCCTACAGGTCAGCTGGTGCCTAATGAATAAACTTACCCCCAGTCTTGTCGGGCGATTGTCGACAACTGGACGGGTAACTATTACGTGTTGCAAGTTATAGCAATTGTTTAAAGAAAATCCAATATTTTTTTGCTAAAAAGGAAATTATTATGAAACCGACTGAACGTCAACTCATTAGTAAGGTTTTCTATCTTTTATCTATGTATCTATACTATTACAAAGAGGAAAGATTTCATTGTTTGTTTGTTTGTATTAAATAGGCTCCGAAAACTACTGGACCGATTTCAAAAATGATTTCACCGTTGGGCAGCTACGCTATCTCTGGGTGACATTTGGCTACTTTTTATCCCTTTATTTTTTTATTACTTATAGGCTTGCGTTTGACCACCAACTTGCCTGATGGAAAGCGAAGATGCAGCCTACGGAAGAACACGCTTGCCTAGAAGAAACCGATTCACTCGCGACTTGAAGGCACCCAGATTGTATCTATCAGGGAACACCCACTGGGGCAGCAAATTCCATTGTTTAGCGGTTCGTATTCCCATGGTAACGGGAACTACGCGAGGTGGCCGCTAGAAACATATATTTAGCTGAACCGTGTGGAGGCATATTAGTTTTCCATCTCCATTTCATAGAGTAAGTTCTGCTAGTATTAAACGTTTGAGAAGAGCAATATGGCTGGCCTGATTGAACATAATTATAATACGTGAATATGTGAGCTATGCGTGCCCAGGTTTTGTACCCAGGCGCACCGGATTTGCAGTTAGACAGTCTCACAGTTGGGGACCGAGCCACCTTCGTCCGTGAACCCCACACGTGGTCCCTGGGTGGTGCCAATTGGGGGGCAAAAATACTGGCTTCGGCCGTAGCTAGTGACCACCTTCTGGACAAAGCCGCGCCGCCAAACGACACTGTCGTGTTCCGGTGCGTTGTCCAGAGACACCGTTTGAAGTTCTTTCTAGGTAAGCGTGTTCCATCTTAGGCCACATCGTTGCTTCACATCAGGCAGGATGTGGTCAAGCGCGAACCTATTCAATATAAAAAAAAACTCTCGACTAGACTTAAATTTGTTCAATTAAGAAGTGAAATTAATTATGTAACACATACACATTTTTTTATAATTTTATTTATCGCTATCGCTATCACTATGAGTAGACACGCAATAATGATCCAGGAAGTTACATAAACTCATTCAAGAATCACGATGCGTACATACCGAACTTAACTCTGATCTAAACTTACTTAGTGCTTATAGGTATTTACAATTAACTTCTAAATAAATATCGCAGGACATTACACACAGCGCCATCTGACCCCAAACTAAGCACAGCTTGTGCTATGGAAGACAGTTGTCTGATAGAATACTTAAATACATTTTTGTAAATACATACTTTTAATACATTAATCTCATAAATTCATATTTTATAGCGATGATAGCTAGCGATGGTTAGCGCGGTCGGTTCGCATGCCGAAGGGCGTGGGCATGGGATGTACGCTTTAAGAAAGTAGAGCGGAATCGCTGCGTACGACTGGGAACGTCCACGAGGAACGGATGGTAGTATGCCATTTTTCTGCTTGTCCTGTGGTGGAACGGAAAGGCTGGGATAACGTCATGAATCTCTTGCGAACACTCCCCGAAATTTATCCGGTAAAAAATAGACAGATACTACTCTGCGGCGGTCATCAAGACTTAGTATTTTTTTAGTGACTCTATCGCTATCACCAATAAACCTCATAGCACGTCGGTCCAGCGCTTCTAAAGCTTTTTTTTTTATGTAAATGTAATGAGACGAATGCTGCGCTTTCCTGATGGTAAGAGATAACGCATGTCCATGACCATTACAGCGATACACAGAACTTTAAATAGCAAAACAAAGTCCGGGGCATCGCTGCTTTGGCGCTCATTACTTTAAGACTTTCGATGGTTAGTCTCTACAGCCCAGTAATTTCGCTAGCTGCAGTACCCTTCAAACCGGAACACAGTAATGTTTACACACTACTGCTTGGCGGCAGAATAACTGGTACTAAGGAGATCTACCACCAAGTAAAGCTAGTAGCTTCCAGCTGGTATTTATGTGCTCCAACAAAAAAGTGGCAGCAGTAGTACTCCACACGACCAGACTAGTGCCGGATACAAGTGAAGCAACTGTCCCGGTGAGAAATACCTCTTAACTTTGTTAAGAATACCGAACTCTTTGCCAGCCAGTTAAGCTTTAGAATCGAGGCTGTGATAAAGTAATCATCACGTAATTATCATACTCTCGATAACTTTATTAGGTGTTCAGTGGCTTTATTACCCTTATAAATATTCGTATGTCTGCAAATATGTGGTGAGCTGAACTGGTGAACGCTGCAACGGAAACGGAAAGCATAAAGCGCTCTCTGATAGCACCATCCGCGGAGCGATAGCGCTTAATGTGATATGATAACTAGACTTGCTGTGCCCGTGGATTGACGTTGGATTTTCCACTTTTCTTCTGGACTTATCCAGTGCCTAATAGAGTAGGTACGGAATAGTGCTGCCATGAGGTGTTTGAAAATACTTTTTTTAGTACGATTAGGTTTTTTTATTTCATCTCCACGAAACGTGATCTTTGTCAACTTAATACATTTTTTTTTCTAACTTAAACTACACGCAATACAGGGAGAGGTGTGGTATTAGATTACTAGATTTGAGTGCATACCGCGTACATACCAACTTCTCGTTAAAAATAAAAATGTCATGAGTTTTTTCAGGAGTTTTACTAGGCTTTCCAAATCAATTGTGAATCAATTGTTAGTGGCATGTGTAGGTTCAATTTTATTTGATCATTAAAAGAAGGCAATCCATCGTATACTAATACGATGTACTACTATCATCATCATCATCATCATCATCATTTCAGCCGTAGAACGTCCACTACTATACTACTATAATACTAGTAAATAATTATAATATTTTTGTTTTTATGGACATTCAATTATATTGACATAATTATTTTATATGTGACATATTACTTCATTGACATTTTCATTTTCATTGTTTTGACATAATATGTCATCATCATCATTTCAGCCGTAGGACGTCCACTGCTGAACATAGGCCTCCCCCATTGACTTCCATAAAGACCGGTTGGAAGCGGCTCGCATCCAGCGCGTTCCTGCGGTCTTTACTAGGTCGTCTGTCCACCTTGTGGGTGGACGTCCTACGCTGCGCTTGCCGGTCCGTGGTCTCCACTCCAGAACTTTGCAGCCCCATCGGCCATCAGTTCTGCGTGCTATGTGCGCTGCCCACTGCCACTTCAACTTGCTAATCCGTTGGGCTATGTCGGTAACTTTGGTTCGTCTACGGATCTCCTCATTCCTGATTCGATCTCGTAGGGAAACTCCGAGCATAGCCCTCTCCATAGCGCGTTGCGCTACTTTGAGCTTACCAAGAAGGCACACAGTCAGAGACCACGTTTCAGCGCCATAAGTCATCACTGGTAACACACACTGGACATAATATGTAATGATTTTGATTTCGATATTTTTAAATATGAATGGAAAAATTACCTGTAACTTTGGTGTTATTAATAAATGATTTGTATTTGCAGCTACTCGATCCATTGGGTACCATTTTGGTATTTTTAATATGTAGTCACTAGTAAACTTTCATATTTTTATGTTAGTATGACATACAAACAAATGCTTCCCATATATAGCTAACCCTGGATAAGCGGCACATTAACAAAGATAAAAGAACAAGGGGTCGGTAAAAGCTTACTATTATAAATAGGTTATGAAATGTTTTTTAACTATGCCATTTTTAAACCATTGCATTGAATGCCATTGAATTTGAGCTCGACATAATAATTGAATTTGACATTTTATTTAGAATTTGACATGTTATCTTCCGACCCGATGTTATTTTTTATATTGTTTGTAATTGATATGAACAATAAAGGGTTATATTAATACTAGCGGACGCCTCGCGGTTTCACCCGCGTAGTTCCCGTTCCCGTGGGAATATATGGATAAAAAGTAGCCTATGTCACCCGGGGATAGCGTAACTTCCCAACGGTGAAAGAATTTTTGAAATCGGCCCAGTAGTTTCAAGCCTATTCTTTTTTTTTCTACAGTTGACAGGCTTGGTGTTTGACCATAGCTCACCTGATGTTAAGTGACGGTGTGGTCGAATGAAGTAAACACATCTGGCCCGGAATGGAACTGGCTCTCAAGTGACCAAAACATACCGTTAGGTAGGTAGGTACTTGGAAGCAGATTTTTAAATTGAGTATGGTAACTAGCCAACCGAGTACTAGAAAATACCCTACCACCATGCTATGGTTTCTTCACTACCAGCTCAAGCTCATTGTTAGGATTTGAACCCGAGCCCTTCGTCGTTTGAACCGACCTCGCTACCCTTCAAACAAGTAATGTTTACTTAGTACTGCTTGGCGGTTGAATATCCGGTACTGCGGTGATACCTGCCCAGACGACCAAGTTAATATAAGTTGGTTTCAAAATACTTAATTACAACATACTCAAATGTATTTTTATTTTCGAAACCGCACGTACAGATAAAAGGCTTTGCTAGCGTGAGTGTGGCAATAAAACTTATACTCCATACCTACTATGGCATTGAATTGAAGGATCAAAAGCTAAATGGAAGAAAATAGTCTCTATCCAAGAATAAAAATGCTACGTGACGATTGCAAGGGAATATAGGGGCTATTGTAGAGGTACAGTAGAATTGTAGTTTTTCGCAAAGCAGCCTTTTCGTGATAATAATACTGCCCAACAAAAAAATGAACATTTCACATCATAAGGCAAAAACTTTTATCTACATTGCTAATTGATTGATTCAGGCGTTACTTTGCGGAAGTTCATTTTGAATATTTAAGGTATATAATTTAGTTTATTTCCGCTTAACAGTCGTTCCAGTTACAACAGTGACGTGGACTTAAATTTAACTAATTTGACAACTCAATCTTACTTAATATCTAGAACTAATTTGACGTAAACTTAATTCAATTCAATTCAATTCTTGGTTTATGGCTTTTGTGAAAACGTTTCACAACTCCGCCACTGTCACGTAGAAAGATAGACCATCAAACGCAAGAATTTGTATGGTATTGAGCCTCGTTGTTCGGTGAATTCGTATAGCAGAGGTTTTTGTTTGTCACCCTGAAACCAAAACATTTAACATGCTACAAGACATACACAAACATATATATATATACAGGTACCTCATAAGTAGGGGACAGTGTGTTAAAATTCTATACATCTACATATTTACAACCTTATTTTTTTTTTAATGTACTTACATAAAATATATACAAAGGGAGTAAAAACTAGGGATAGAAGACATTTGAGGGAAGCAAAAAAAGCTCTCTTTAGTTAGATTTAGCAAACTTGTGGTTACACAAGTCATCTCTCTGCAGTAGCAGTCACTTGCAGAGAGAAGAGGATTTTAAGTTGTCAACGTCGCACAAAGTAATCAAGTTATTTATGTGTTCAAATATCAAATGTAATCGTGGAACCAAGAAATCTTTATTTTACTTTTTTAATCTATTTCCGAAGTGTTCTGTAATAGTTAGACATAGGATATTGCGGACTTATTTGTAGCTGTCAATTTGCTCTATAAAACGTCATTTTGTTCTAATGTCAATAGTTTTCACTGCGCATGCTAAGAGGTTTATAGTTAGTTTTAACTATAAACCCCTGTGTGGGGTGTTTTGTTACAGAAAAAGGGAAAAGCACAAAATTCTGTGAACTGTACCTATTACATACATATAATAGTCAAAACTTTACTTAAAAAATAAAATAAAATAAATAAATATCGTGGGACTATACACACAGCGCCATCTGACCCCAAACTAAGCAAAGCTTGTGTGATGGAAGTCAGATAACTGATAGAATACATAAATACTTTTTTTTTTTGTAAATACATAGGTACTTATAATACATACAGAACACCCAGACACAGAACAAACATGATTGTGTTTATTCACAAAATGTTTGCCTTGAGTGGGAATCGAACCCACGCCCTATAGCTCTCAAGGCAGATATACTACCAATGAGCCAACGGGGCTGTCAACTTAACCCAACCTCTTTATGTGGCAGTCTATCATTCCACGTGACATTGGTAGAATTGTGGAGCATCTCCGCAAAGGCCATTCATCAAGAGTTGAAGTTGAAGTTGAAGGGGTTTTTTCAAATTTTTCACAGCTTGAGTTACATAATTGAATGTAGCATCCTAATAATGAAAGAATCATTAAGATCGGTCTAGTAGTTTCGGAGCCTATTCAATACAAACAAACAAATCTTTCCTCTTTATAATAGTATAGATCGTTTTTTTTTCTTTCTTATTCAAAGAGATAGACAGACGTCGTAGCCAAAGTAATAAGGTCTGATAGGAAATCTTCGAAAACGAACCCAGTCTTTGAGATCAATTTCGCAAACAACCAACAGTAGGTATTAGTATCCCTCTTATCATAAGGTAAAACTTTGCAAACTGATATTATTGTTTAATGTATTTATTTTACTTTTAGCTAAATCTTTGTTTTGTGGCTTTTTTTTTTTTTAATAATACGGATAAGTCCGCGTTTGACCACCAACTCGCCTGATGGTAAGCGACGATGTGGTCGAAGATGAAGCACGCAGCCCTAGAAGATACCTATTCACTCTGACCTTGAAAAGATGCTAAATATAGGACAACTTTTTTTTAATGTGAAACATGCGCGCATTGGCAGTATGGCTGTAAACCCGACTCGTGCGCCGTGACGGCAAACGGCGTGACGCTCTATGCCCCCTTTACGTCACTTCGTTGTTTCTCTGTGTGAGCTGCGTACTGTACTGCCGGGAGTTCCGTGATGGACAACTTTATTTACTATCGACAGGCTAGGTGTTTGACCACAGCTCATCTGTTGACAAGTGACAGTGTGGTCGACAGTGAATTTCCAACTTGAAGGTGGAGGTGGAACCAAGTACTAGAGAGCCTAACTTTTATTGTGATGACTACCTAACTTTTACAGTGATTATAGCCTAGTAGTTAGCGCGTTTGCATTGCACGGCGTGGGTTCAAATCCCAACAAAGACCTTGAGCTTCCGGTGAAGGAAAATTTGAGGAAACCATAGCGTGGTAGAGGCACTTTCGTACTAAGCTAGCTATACCACGTGTTGATAATCTGCGGCCAAACAACTAACGGTGTATTCTGGCAACCTCACTTGACAGTCAGTGCCATTTCAGGCTAGGAGTGTCTACCATCTTCGACCACACTTTTTTAACATCAGGTAAGAAAATCGAAATATTTAAAATAACTTTTAAGGAAGGTTTAAACAAACAAATCACGTTCCTCCAACCAAGTTGTGAATTATTTATTGAACAATACAAGTACACAAGTTTACAAGTTTACTTTTACAAGTTTGTAAATGTATCATTACTAATATTGATATATTGCCACGATTTACATAATAAACACATATCTACTCATATATTTTGATATTTGAATACAATATGCAACAAAAACTATGTCAACTATTTTATAACTATACATTAAACACATTTTCAATAACATGCATACATCTACACGCTTTGTGTATACTAAGTTAAAAGGGTGTCATTGAATCCATAATTATCAACATTTTTTTTACTCTGAAACCAAAACTAAAATCACAAAAAAATAAAATTTGTTCATTTGATTATTTTTTTGCTATTTTAGTGTAGTAAAAATTTTAAATGAGTACGACGATCCCCTTTCCGCTTAGTACACACGAAGCTTATAACCCTATATTACTATTTATAAATCATGATTATATCATAGATACGAAGTGTCTTGACTAGATTGTAAGATACCTACTCTACAATTACAACAAATCTAAAAATCTAAGTTTTTAATAAAAAAAAATCTATTATATACCTTTGATATAACAATATGTGGCATAAATAAGCGTCAAGATCATTTGAAAGTCTTTTAAATTATCGACCATTAGTAAAATTTTATTTAAATCCGTCCGTTCCGCTTCGATTACCATACAAATATTTTTTTTCCATATATGGACAAATGGAGCATAATTTTACAGTGAAATCACAGCTACTGGCATTTATTTTGGTCTTTATTTGCGGTAAGTCACAATTGCTTGAATTAAACCAAATGACCAAAATAAATGCCAGTAGCTGTGATTTCACTGTAAAATTATGCTCCATTTGTCTGTAAATGGAAAAAAGTGTTTGTATGGAAATCGTACCCACCTTTAGCGGAAATAAACTAAATGTATACTTTAAACACTCAAAATGAACTTCCACAAAGTAACGCCTGAATCAATTACATATATCTTAAAAGGTTCAACTCTCGTGAAAGCAATTGTCGTTGCCGTGCGTTGTGAATTAGCTAAATAAGTATAAATTTAAAATTATTAAAACCCCGGACACCAGTAATACTCATAATACCAAATTTCGATTCGATCAGTAATAAATACTTACATACATAAGAGCTGTTCATCTTCAAACAGCTGAACAGACTTTCTTGGAAAAATATGTAATGCGCCATTTTGTGTCGGCGGCCATCTTGGTTTTGAAATTTACCACAGTACGTATTCTACTAGTCAAGTGGTCATTTGATACCCATATTGCGGGAGTTATGAAAAAATATGTAATGCGCCATTTTGTGTCGGCGGCCATCTTGGTTTTGAAATTTATCACAGTACGTATTCTACTAGTCAAGTGGTCATTTGATACCCATATTGAGGTAGTTATGAAAAAATATGTAATACGCCATTTTGTGTCGGCGGCCATCTTGGTTTTGAAATTTATCACAGTACGTATTCTACTAGTCAAGTGGTCATTTGATACCCATATTGAGGTAGTTATGAAAAAATATGTAATCCGCCATTTTGTGGCGGCGGCCATATTAGACCGGTTTCCATCAAACATAGCAAAGAACACTCGAAACCTTTCAAACAGAAAAAAAAACAAAATTAAAATCAGTTCATCCGTTCGGGAGCTACGATACCATACACACACAGAGAGAGAGAGAGAGAGAGAGAGAGAGAGACACGTCAAACTTACAATAGATACAATACAATCGTTTTTGCGTCGGGGATTAAAAATATCTTCGGCCGGCTTAGGGGGGGAATTGCCCCTTTCCGTGTAATTGTGCCCAAAGGTCAGAAGAATCCTTAATCGGCAGCGGCAGAGAGGCGCGCGGCGCCGGCGGCGCGAGCGTGGAGCGCCAACATGTCCAGCGCCCGATACGCGAGGTCGCGCGTGATCTCGCGATGCGCCGTGCTGTCCACCACGATCGCGATGCACGATCGCACGATATCGTGACCAAACAAGACTTGAAGCACTGGAAATTAATAATGAAAGAAAATAATTGTATTTTGTAACAAGCACAAAAACAAACAACCAGAGACAATCAGTCAGCCACATTGTCTCCGTATATGTTACTAACTTTAAATTACTTAAATCAATATTAATCTCAAAGTGTTGTTATTTCTACAGAATGGAACTGGCTCTCAAGTGAGGCTGCCGGAACACATAGCTAAGTGTTTGGCGGCAGATTTTCAACTTGATGGTGGTAGCTAACCAGTGAAGTATTATAAAGCACCCTACCACCATGATATGGTTTCCTCACGATGTTTTCCTTCACCGGCAGCTCAATCTCATTATTAAGAATTTGAACCCATGTCCCCCGGATTTTGAACCGACCGCACTAACCACTAAACTATCATCGCTAATACAGAGAGACAAAATATCGTTTTTATAATATAAGTGTCATTGCTGTAAGATGTAAAGAAGCGTTTAAAAAAATTGGCAAGAGATTAATTACCTGTAGCGCGGTCCAGTAGCAGCCGCTCGAGGAGGGCGCGGTCCCGGGGGCGCCGCGCCCGCGCCCCCACCGTGGGGGGCGCGCCCGCGAACGCACGCGCCCGCACCGTCGCCCCCAGATCCTGCAGCCACGCGGTTATCACGCTCTCCGCCACGTCTGTCACAAAACACACATAATTAATTATACATTATACAGCGACCTCTATCTAATAACCATCCTTCATCGAATAACTTACGCATTTTGCCCAAACTTTATAATTGCTACGCAGTTTGGTAAAATTTAATAACTGCTACACAGTTTCGTAGAATTTTGTAAGTTGGATTTGAGAAAAATATAATTTAAAAGAAAACCAGAAGTCCGACGGGTTAATAGTGATCAATGATGCGTGATGATGACTAACCGGCGAGTAGTAGTGTGGCGAGACGGGCGGCTGCGTGCGGTATGGGGCACGCGGCTCCGGCCGCGCCGAGCACCCCGCTCCACGCGCCGCCGCACTCCTCTGTATAAATATATTTATGCCAAAACTTAACTAAAAAAAACATTCAATTTTTTTTTATTGAAATTTGAAAATGGAACCACAAGGCCGTCATTTATTTTTTTAATATAGCCAGTATCTTTCGCCATGATGTAAAGATTCTAACGATACACCAAACATCCAAATCTGTTTAGGCATTTAAAAGTTATAGTAAAATTACACACTGAAACTGAAAACATTAATTTTTTTGTGGGTAGTCGTGTAAAATTTAGAAATGGCACATACCAAGTTCATCTGCATCGTGACGCGGGCGCGGTGCAGGTGCGGCGGGGCGCGCGCGGGCGCGGAGCGTGCGCGGCGCGCGGCGCGCCCCCGCCAGTAGGCGCGCGCACGCGCCCCCGCGCGCGGCGCCCGACACGAAGCTCCAGTCGGCGCGCGGCGCGGCAGCCGCCTCCTCGCCCCCCACGGCCGTCTTCAGCGAGTTGAACACGCCCGTCACTGTGCGCTGGAACAATCTACAACAAGATAAATTTAATACTCCGGCAGGTGTATAGTATTCTACTAGTCAAGCCCTTTCATTAGATACCCATATTGAGGGAGTTATGAAAAAGTATATAATCCGCCATTTCTGGCGGCGGCCATCTTCGCTCGATTTTCATCAAACATAGCTAAGAAAACTCACGACTATTTCACCTTTCAAACAAAAAATACAAAATCAAAATCGGTTCATCCGTTCGAGAGCTACGATGCCACAGACAGACAGACACGTCAAAATTATAACACTCTGTCGTTTTTGCGTCGGGGGTTATAAATAGTACAATAAAATATCGCACGAAATTATAATTTATTTTTGTATGGTTGAAAAGCTTGGTATTTGACCACAGTTCACCTGATGTTAAGTGACGGTGTGGTCGAAGATGGTAAGTCACACCTAGCCTCAAGTGAGGCAGCCGGAACACACTGTTAGGTACTTGGCAGTAGATTTTTAACTTAACTAAACCAAACTTTTACTTAACTGCCACGAAACAGTAGTATGTAAATATTATTCTGTTCCGGATTTAAGGGTACTGCATCGCTAGCTACAGTACCCTTTTATTAATTACAGTACTGTTGAGACTAATCATCAAATGTCTCAAAGTAATGAGCGCCAAAGCAGTGATGCCCTGGACTTTGTTTTGTTACTCAAAGTTCTGTGTATCGCTGCAATGGTAATAGATAGGCGTTATCTCTTACCATCAGGAGAGCGTCACGTTCGTCTCCACTAGTTTAGTGTGTAAATGTACTCTGTGACGGCAACTCACTTATCAAGTCGTTGCATGTTGTTGGCGCCCTGGTTGGGTGAGGCGCTCCGGTCGATACTCATGTCGTATTCATCTGAAACACAATGGTAACAAATATAAATTTACATTATTTTTTTTATGGTTGACAGGCTAGTTGTTTGACCACAGCTCACCTGATGTTAAGTGAAGGTGTGGTCGAAGATGGTAAAGCACACCTAGCCTGGAATGTAACTGGCTCTCAAGTGAGGCTGCCGGAACACACCATTAGATGCTTGGCGGCAGATTTTCAACTTGAGGGTGGTAGCTAGCCAGCCGAGTACTAGAAAGTACCCTACCACCATGCTATGGTTGCCTCACGATGTTTTCCTTCACCGGCAGCTCAAGCTCATTGTTGGGGTTTGAACCCACGCCCTTCGGCATGCGAACCTACCGCGCTAACCACTGAGCTATCATCGCTACAAAACATTAAAAAAACCGACACCATGACTGTCTCGTCTGAATTGTTAAATTTGTAATTATATAATTGCTCATTTTTTGAGCTGTCATGTAAAAATGTGAGTGAGTATGAAAGTAGGTACCGGCGAGAGTGGCGGTATCGACGGGCCTCTCTGAGTGACGGTCGTGCGTGCGGCCGCGCGTCTCCTCCGCGCCCTCCCACCAGACCTCGTCCTCCCTGCACCCAAACGTAACGTCACAACAATACAAAACAACCTATAACAAATTTTAAATAGATTGTTGATACTGTACTTTTGTTATTCAGACCTGACACGGCAATTGTAACGCAACCAAAACCTCGAGGTATATAAATAAAATGAATTTGTGATACATATACATAATTTTTAATTCAACATTGTATTTGAGCTTGACATGATATTTGAATATGACATTTTATTTTGAATTTGACATGTTATTTTTTTCATTAATTAATGTATAATTCTGTGACATAAATGTAATCGATTATTCACATACATAATTTTTAAATTTGACATTGAATTTGAGCTCGACATAATAATTGAATTTGACATGTTATCTTCCGACCCGATGTTATTTTTTATATTGTTTGTAATTGGTGTGAACAATAAATTATATTAATACTAGCGGACGCCTCGCGGTTTCACCCGCGTAGTTCCCGTTCCCGTGGGAATATATGGATAAAAAGTAGCCTATGTCACCTGGGGATAGCGTAACTTCCCAACGGTGAAAGAATTTTTGAAATCGACCCAGTAGTTTCGGAGCCTATTAAATTATTTTTTTTAATGTTTGACTGGCTATGTGTTTGACCACAGCTCACCTGATTTTAAGTGAGGGTGTGGTAAATGATAGAATGAGTATGATGGTAAAGCACACATAGCCTGGAATGGAACCGGCTCTCAAGTGAGGCTGCCGGAATACACCGTTAGGTGCTTGGCGGCAGATTTTCAACTTGAGGGTGATAGCTAGCCAGCCGAGTACTAGAAAGTACCCTACCACCATGCTATGGTTTCCTCACGATGTTTTCCTTCGTCGGCAGCTAAAGTTTATTGTAAACCGACCGCGTTAACCACTGGGCTATGGTGGGTACAAACCTGTGTGGCGGGTCCCGTTGCCGCAGCAAGCAGCGCAGTTTGGCGATACTGCTAGAGAGATCTGCAGCTTCCTCGTACTGAGGCTCCGGAGACTCGCTCAAGGGCCCCACTGTTGACGCGGAGTCAACGCGCCCTATCGGCTAAAACAACATCAATAACCTATGTTTCCTTATGGTTGCCAGGCTAGGTATTTGACCAGTAGTAGTAGTATTGGTCCAGTAGTTTCGGAGCCTACAATTTTTTTTTTTAATGTTTGACTGGCTATGTGTTTGACCACAGCTTACCTAATGTTAAGTGGCAGTATGGCCGGAGACGGTAAAGCACACCTAGCCTGGTATGAAACTGGCTCTCAAGTGATGCTGCCGAAACACCGTTAGATGCTTGGCGGCAGATTTTCAACTCTCGTGTGGTAGCTAGCCAGCCGAGTACTAGAAAATACCCTACCACCATGCTATGGTTTCCTCAAGATATTTTCCTTCACCGGCAGCTCAAGCTCATTGTTGGGGTTTGAACCCACGCCCTGCGGCATGCGAACCGACTGCGCTAACCACTGAGCTATCATCGAAATGAAATGAGATTTATTCACAAATGAAATGAGATTTATTCACAAAAAATAGGGTTTACATTGGTGTTATTTATTTATTTATTTATTTAAAATTTTACAAATGTCACGAGTGTTATTATAATGATTAGTTATTTCTCCTATTTTTCCGTAACTCGGCATGTGAATTTAGTCAAGAACAAATTGCAGAAAATATTATAAATTAAAATAAACAATGTCAAGTTTGTTATAGATAAATAATCATACAGCTAATAATTTAAAATAATAATCGCTACAGAACAACCACTCTAGCCTTAAAAACGGTCAAATTGCAGTTCAAAGGAAACAAAGAAGCTAATGAGTACCTTTCAACGCACTTATTAAGAAAGTAGGACCGAACCGTCCCGTACGAATAACGGAAACCTCCACAAAGAACCTTAAGTATGAATACACGGTCCGGGTAAAACATAAGCAACTCACCACGCTGTCCTGGGAAGAGACACGGTGTTGCTTTATCAGCAGCGGCAACGAGCCGTTACCCCCCTCGCCGTCTGAAAACACGCAAACAACACCCCTTTACTCTACGTGGCGTGTTTATGATTGTAGATTTAGATATAAAAAAATATTTCCACGCAGGACAAACTTTGTGGTACAAACAAATGTTTGTTCCTTGCTGGGTGTACTGTATGTATTTACAACAAAAAAAGTATTTAAGTATTCTATCAGTTATCTGACTTCCATAGTGCAAGCTTTGCTTAGTTTGGGGTCAGATGGCGTTGTGTGTAATGTCCTACGATTTTAATTTATTATTTCTAAGAATTTTTTTAAATTATATTCAAATTAAGTTAAAACCGCGTCAGTGTTGTAACCAAAACAAATTTTAAGCGGAAATACACAAAAACATATCTCTTGAATCTCAAAAGGAACTTTCGCAAAATGAGGTCTGAATCAATCACTTTATTTATCGTTAAAACTTATTTTATATTAGAAGACATACTTGTTCTTATCCTCATTCGGAATTTTTTCCCCCTTCTAATGATGTATCCGTTTGTTGTTAGATACCTCATTGTTATTACAATCTAGCCTAGTTGAGACTAATAAGTAATTTTAATATAACTTAAATTGCTAAGTAGAGTATAATTATTGAAGAGTGCGTCCATCGACACTTTTCTTACTGTCTCTATTAGGGGAAGACACTTTGTTCATGTGTTCTATAATATGTAGTACTCACTGCACTGACATTACTAACTTAATACACTAACTCAAAAGGTTTTGTCCTTTTTAGTCTTCTTACGATATCCGTGTTGTTCGTTCGGAATGAGGGCGATAAAATAAATAACAAATAAATATCGTAGGACATTACACACAGCGCCATCTGACCCCAAACTAAGCAAAGCTTGTACTATGCGAGCCAGATAACTTACTACTACTCGAATACTTAAATACTTCTTCTTTTTTTTTTGTAAATACATACATACTTATAATACATACAGTACACCCAGACACAGCACAAACATTTGTTTTATATCACAAAATGCTTGCCCTGGGTGGGAATCGAACACACGCCCCAGAGCTCTTGAAGCAAACATGCTACCAATGAGCCAACAGGACTGTCCTGCACTGACGTCCCGCTTGGGATGTATTGTGCATTTCTCCCTACCAGCGTCTACCCGAGCCAACCCAGCTTTATGAAGAAGACACACTATATTCCTCACCTTTCTGTGGCATGGTACAGAGTCCAAACTCCGGGTACGTCTTGTGGCGACTTTCGGGGGAGCATTTTTCTCCCCTCTCCCTATGCGACGGTGATTTATCCTGCCAACAATAACGCATCATACGAATAAGAATTCCCTCGTCTACTACATAGTTAGCGAGATAGTCAGTGTATCGAATAGTCAATGTTTTTAATGATCAGGTTGACGGTAAGACTAATTTTGAAGGCTTCAGATGACAGAGATTGGCTCATTGGTAGTATATCTACATAGTATAGTATATATACATTCGACAGCCTATTGGTTCATTGGTAGTATGTCTGCTCCAAGAGCTGAAGGACGTGGGTTCGATTCCCACCCAAGATAAACATTTTGTGGTATAAATGAAATATTTGTTCTGTGTCTGTGTGTTCTGTATTTATTCTAAGCATGTATTTACAAAAAAAAAAGTAAAGTATTCTATCAGTTATCTGATTTCTATGGTACAAGCTTTACAGTGAAATCACAGCTACTGGCATTTATTTTGGTCTTTAGTTGCGGTAAATTACATTTACTTGAATAAAACAGTAGATTATTATTATCATAAAATCAAATTTATGAATGATGTGATTTTTTTATTATGATATGTGATTTACCGCAAATAAAGACCAAAATAAATGCCAGTAGATGTAATTTCACTGTAAAATTATGCTCCATTTGTCCATAAATGGAAACATAATATTTGTATGGAAATCGAACCACGTTAACTAAAGCCTCCAAAAACGCCCAAGTTTATCTTTATTAATTTTTAATTTGAAATTTAATTTACAATTGAGTTAGAGCGAAAGTTTTTCTATCTCTGAATTCCCTCAGTTGAAGCAAATGACAGATACGGGTATTCTTCAAACCGGAGCACAGTAATGTTTATACACTAATGCTTGGTGGCAGAACATATGGTACTGCGCCGCAACTACACTGAAAGAGATGTGTCACCACACTTTTTATTCGGTACACTTATAATTCGGCAATCTGTCATAAAAACATCACTATTATTAAACACTAGCAGACGCCTCACGGGAATACAGGGATAAATACGCTGATCATACCACTTAGCATGACCAGTATTATGCTGAGGTGAGCCCCTATTTTGTAATGTTGTGTCTTGTCTGTTCGTCTCTGTTTGTTGTTATTTTCGTTGTGTTCTGTGTTACAAAATAAAATTATTTTCTTTTTTTCTTTCTTAAAAAGTAGCCAAATATAGTGTAGCTTCTCAACGGTGAAAGAATTTTTGAAATCGGTCCAGTAGTTTCGGAGCCTATTCAATAAATACAAACAGAATACCACAAGTTTTAAAAATAAAGCAACGCAGCGAAATATTTTTACCGCGTTCCCGCCGACAATGTATCTTAACATTTCGGCCAGCCAAGGTCATGGTCACGCGGGGACTGAAGAATGCGATTCGTTCCGTCGAGAAACAAATGTCTTATTAGGCCATGCACAGAATATCGTACAATAAGTTCTTCATTTTAATAGTTGACAATAACTGTCATATAGCGCTGTGTTCTAAAACTAAAATCAAATAAAGAATAACAAATGCTACCATGAATTTTAATCATAACATTATTTTCTCATACAAAAAATCTTGCATGTGTTGTAGTATATGCGTCATGTATGAGAGAGATACCGTAATTAATAAAAACATTTGAGCGACTGAGACCTAGATATATTGCCGATTCGAGACCAACGAATTGTTAGCAAAGTTAAAAAAGCATTATATTTAAGAGGAATCAGACGATTCTCTTAGAATTTTAAATCTAAATTAAAGTGTCGTATATACTATGCTAAAGTACAGACGCATGATAGCGTCAGAGTGTAAGATAACTTCAGTAAATACGTATAGACTAATCGCGTATCGATAAGTGATTTAAAAAAAGAACCGCAGTACTCAGTGTGCAAGCGCGCAACAACTACCCGTGATAACAGGAAAAGATAGTGCTATAAATAAACAAACATCAATTTTAAACTTTGTACAAAAGTGATTAAATTGTTAATAATATGTTTTCGAGTGACGAACTGCTGATCAAAAACTCGCTGCTGTTTATATCCGTGCGTGAGAATAGGAACATTGAAGAGCTAGTGGAAAGAGTAAAGAGTTTTCTTGAAGAGGGTGCTGACGTGAACGCGGCAGATGGAAACGATGGCGGCAACACGCCACTGCACGTAGTTGCACGGCGTGGGGACATCGCCTTAGCCGAGCTTCTTTTAAACAAAGGCGCTGACGTCACACGCAAAAATTTAAACGGACAAACCCCTCTGGACATTGCTCGAGCTCTACATTCAGACAAAGAGATTGTGAATCTACTTCAAACCGTTGAGAGGTCAGTAAGCGATACGTTTTCTAACAGTGATCGATTTGAAACTCCGTGTACACAAAACAATTCAATTGTTCCAAGTGATAATGCAAACCCATTAACTTTAAACCAAGAATTTAAGTACTTGAAAAGAGCCGGGACTTCAGGCGTATGTGGCCAGCTTTATGAGACGAAACTGCTCAGTTTAGTTCTCATGCGAGCGTTGAACGACGAGAAAATAGATAATTTTCTTCTCGGAACAAACATTCGTGGCATCGGCGACATGGACGACATCTGCCTACGGTATCAAGTAAAGGCCCAAGATAAACCAGTCGTGCTGTTCGTACAGGCAAAGCACAGGGAGGATCGCGAAAAGGGGAGACTTACGGTTGAGGACGTGCGGAGTGCCTCCGGGGACTTCAGCTTGCGAAAGTACTTCGAGAGTTATCTTACGATCAAGGATCGCTTCCAAGCAGATAACGAAGACCCTATGTTTAAGGGAGATTTCGGCGACGTCGAGTGTAATTTTGTTATCTATACGCCGGCCAAAGATCATTTCATGAAGAAGAATACTGAGCACCAAGTGAGTGAAAAAGTGCACTATCTTATAAACACAGGAGATGATACAGAGGCATTTCAATACGACTATGATGAAGACGACATAGAAAATTTAACTAAAATGACAGTTATAGAACGATTCAAAAAATTGGGAGTAGTTTTCCTGGGTATGATCATGTCTGAAAAAGACAAATCAGAAATGATATTAAGCGATAAGCTAATAGCAAGATATCATGTGGTTATGGGGCGTGAAGTCTTACAGCAGTGCAAAGTACAACAAGCAAATAAAGAATATCGTACATGGGAGTTTCAGTCTGAGTTTTTCGAAAGCGACTCTGAGTATTTAGTGGCTTTGAAGAAAATATTTTTCAAAGAATTATCTATGGAACGCTGTGATCAATCTAAAATCAGCAACGAAGACTGCGATAACTTTAAATTGGCTATACAAGATCCTTGCGCAGATACAATCAGCAAGTTAATCGGTAAGTTAGCTACTTATAATGAAAACACAAAAAAATTACAGCTCATAGAAATGACAGCCTTCAGAAAGAAATTCAAACCAGATCAATTCAGGGCATTAACGGAACAGTTTAATGAAATCGAAATCAGTGAAAATGTTTTAAATGAAGCTATTCAAATTAAAATGTCTACAATGAAAATCAAATTACCTTTGTCATTTGGAAACCTTGACATGACTTTTCGTGGAAGCGAGGTCAAAATACAAAGAAGGATAAAAGCTGTGGTAGAGAAACTCGTTTATTTATTTGAAACGAGTAGGAATACAAAGGTTGTTGATATAAACAATGACGTCGTGGGACCGAGAAAATTGATAGAACAGGGCATCATAGATATTAATGGTGGCATAGGAAGCGCTGTTGGGAATCTACTCGTATTGGACACCGACACAAAAATGCTTAAACTTGATTTGGATAGTGAATCGTTGCCAAACAACGCTAGATTATTTTTAAAAGAATTAAAAGAAAAGTTAGACAATGACGTACTAAAGAGCTATCGCATTAAAATAAATATTAACGGATTTCCGAAAGATTCATTCAATGGCGATGAGTACGACAAAGCACAAGCGAGAGATTTTTTGAAAAAACTTTGGTTTTACGCCAATCAGGCCAAGGAAGATGAAGTAGAAAGTATTTTAAAGGTCGACATAAACAAGCTCTATAGTAAAGAAAAAGAAGAAAATCAGTTTAAATTTAAAATACATTCCGATGCCATATTTTTGAGATCGCACGATGAAATACAGAAATGGTGGATGCAAACAAGTGATGCCATTTATTTAAATCGAAACAGCGAGTTTTTTGAGCGTGCAAAGCAAGCTGTCATTGATAATCCATTGTTGACAATTCTCAATTTTATGTACAATTTAAAAATAAAAAACATAGGAATCAAATTCGATCAACTGGCCATACAAAGTTTACAGCTAGATAAAAATACTGAGAGGCTGTACAATGTAATTACTGATGCAAATGTATTCACAGGAATAAAAATAGCCCAGTATTTTGAAAAGCAAAATGGACACTCGTTTATTGACTTCGATTATGTTTTGAGTCTTCCTCTAAATGACTACAACACTATGCGACAAGAACTGCAACAAACTAATGTCAAAACCTTAATTTTAGTATATGAAAAACTAAAATATTATGAAGGATTTTGCAACAAGTTAAAAGAAGTCATAGAACTGTTTAAAGGAAATAAGATAGTTATTATAACTGACTATACTCTCGCCAAAGAAATTGAAGAATATGCTGGAGATAGATATCAATCAGTCAGAGATGACAAAACATATTTAATCGATCTTACCGAAATATCTCAAACGAAAATCTTGGAAGAATCAATGATAGTGTTTCAGGGAGATGAGTTACCGTTGAAATCTATATTACATGAAGATGCACGAAGCTTAGTTAGAACAGAAATATTACAGAAACTGATAAACAAAGAAAAAAATGAAATAGGAAATGGATTAGTGGATCAAATGTACACAAATATTCAAGATTTTATTAGTAGAAGTCTAAGTGGAGATGACACGTACGACGTAGAAACACTTGATGATATAAACGATAATGTTGTAGTGGTGACCGGCAGGCCAGGCATGGGTAAATCTGCATTACTTACTCATTTATCTCTGAATACAAAAAAGGCAAACCCACTGCCATGGATAGTTCGTGTTAATTTGCCAGACAATGAAAAAGTATTTACTAGTTGGCAAACCCAAAATTTAACAATCAATATACCACTGGTAATGCACTTTTTTTGCACGATAGCTCTGAAAAATATGAATACGGGAACAAAAATAGAACTAGACTATTACAACGACAAAGTAATAGTGAAACATGTTGAAGAAGACATAAATCCGATGACACTTTTCGAATTGGAGCTGTTTTTATATATATACAACTGCGGGGATATCGTATTTTTGTTCGATGATTTTAATGCTGTATGCCCACATTATGAAACAGAAGTGTTACAAATATTAAAAATATTAAAAGAAGAGGGAAAACGGATGTGGATAACGACGTGCACTTACAAACATACCAAAACTACTCTCATTAAAGAATTCGGAAATTCTTACAAACTGGATCCACTCCACACTGAAGAAAAGAAGGTATTTCTTGAACGGTTTTTCCGAACTAATCTGAAGTTGGAAAGACTTAATTATGATCAATTCGAAAACGTACGATCATTTTTAAAATATATGTCTAAAGTGACAAATTTGCGGGTAGTGAGCGACCCAGACCGTGATATAGTGCCGTTTTTTAGTCTACTATTTCATTTGCTGTACGTAATGGCGGTAAAGTTCTTCAAAAGTGAGATAAACCGAGCCTCAGCGTCCACTATCAGAGCCAAGGTCAAGGAAAATTTTGAAATCGATTTGGATCAGTACTCTCCCGTAGACGAGATACTTGGCAGGACACCTGACGACGAAGAGTTGGAGCTCTCGGGCACACCCCTTCATCTATACCTTGTAGCTAATTATTTTAAATTTCGAATAGAGGAAAGCTTTACAATTCTTTTGAGCCCTCAGGAAGCCCGAAACAAGTGGGGCTTGATGCACAATAGCATCACGTTATATCAACATTACATAGAAGCTCATATGAGAAAGATTTTTCACAGAGAGGACGCTGACGACGATTCCGTAGTTACTACTTTTAGACAAAGTAGAAAAGAATTTCTAGACAAGCACAAAAAGCTAGGTTTATTTACGATATGCAAAGAAAATGACCTGGCCAAGTTTTTGAAGCCAAACGAAATCGATGAAATACGAGTTACCATATCCAAGATACAAAGCGGAGAGGATCGAACAAGCCTCGTCAACTGTGTAGTTAATGAAGTACCTAGGTTCGCGCACTTAGTGTTCGCTGAATACTTTGCAGTCGAATACCTAACTGATTTAATGAAGAAGGTGGAACAAGAAAGCGACATAGTAAACCCTTTAAAAAGCGCATCTCTCTGGCAATCCATATTGAATATATTATTGTTTAATGCGCCGCCAGGAGTAAGGAAAGCTTTCGATTACAAGCTAAAGACAGATAACGCCTTAGCAGAATTGGCGAAGACTGAGCTGTGCAGGGAGGTTGTATTTGAACTACTACTGAAGCAGGACAGTCGCGCGTCAGGGGAAAACAGAGAACTCAGCGAGACTCCTTTAACAGACGCACTCGAAGACGGCCTTAAGAATATCGTGCACCTTTTCCTTTCCAGTGCGCAACTGAAACTCAATCAAGGCAACGTAGACGAAGTGTTAGACCTCTTGACACGAAGCAAGAGTAAATTCATGGAGTTCAGTAAAGAATACGCGGAAATCATAATAAACCTCTTCGATTCTATTAAGAAAATGGAATTTGAGAAGCTTGGAAATTTGTTGAAATCCGGTCGGCTAACAGAAGTGCCCCTGAGACACGCTAATAATTACTGCAGTTCAGAGACGGGAAGCGAACTCCAGCGCCGAATTGTCGCGACCACTACAGAGGTTCCTCGCCTGGCACAGAATATACAACAGCTGTGTCAGCAAACCGACAATTTAAAAGAAACCCTGACGAATTTAGCCGAATTGGGCGTACGGACTGTTCTCAGCGATTTCTTGGATAAGCTCAAACCACAAGATCCAGACTTAGATTAATACAAGTACTAGCACTGGTAACACTGAGTTACTTGCTATTAATGCAATACGCAAGCCAAAAGTCAAATTATGGCACCACGCTTACTTTGTTTTCCATCGTAAACAGCATCGTCGCTCAAAACCAGACGAGATGGCAGTCAAACGCAAGAAGCTTTATTTTTAATATGAACAAAACAAAAAATTATGCTTATAATCAACTGTTTTATACAAGAAATTGTGATTTACCGCAAATAAAGACCAAAAAAAATGTCAAATGCCTATGATTTCACTGTAAAATTATGCTCCATTTGTCCATAAATGGCAAAAAATTATTTGTATGGAAATCGAACCTTAAATTTAATTTGCCATAATAAATTGATTTAAAAAGCTTATTCCCTTCAATTATAGCTATTTGCAGTTGGGTTATAGATTTTTTAAACTCTCCACCTTGTTATAACCTGGGTTTTATAAGCCTTAGGCACTGTACGGGTTTCCGGCCCTGCAACGGTATGGGCCCGCTGTCCATACGCCAATACAATAAAGGGATATGAAATTTCTTTATTACCGATAAAAAACATTGTAATAAACAATAAGTACATACCTGTGAGTCGTCACTGAGTCCCGTAAAGCGAAGTCCTTTCTTGAAGCCGGCGATGCCGAAGTCAAGCAACCCTTCCATCATTCCGGCCGCTTCATCCTTTGCCAACAATCTTAAATTAGTCATTTGCATAACGCTAATCACTATTTTAGTTTAGTGGTGTTGCCATATTAACAATAGACAATAGACAACACTTTATTTGTAACATAAAACATATTTTTATAATTAATTAAAATTAAAATTAAAAATTATTTCAGATTTAATTTAATAGAATCGTTATGCTTGTTAAAATCAAAATTACTTATAAGCTCAAATACACAAAAGATATAAGACCATAGACACTACCACCACGTTATTTTTCCTTTCGGGTTTCTTCCATCAACGGCTCAAGCTCATGTCAAGATTTGAACTTACTCCCTTCAGCGAGTGATGACCTCTCAAAAAGATCTAGTAAACATGTGTTGATAATTTCAAATCAGTACAAATAACCCAACAATGAGCTTGAGCTGCCGGTGAAGGAAAAACATCGTGAGGAAACCATAACATGGGTAGTGGTAGGCGTGGTAGGGTACTTTCTAGTACTCGGCTGGCTGGCTGCCCTCAAGTTGATAATCTGCCGCCAAGCATCTAACGGTGTGTTCCGGCAGCCTCACTTGAGAGTCAGTTCCATAGTTTATAGTTTTTTATTTTATAACAATTACAGGTTACATGTCAACATTAGATATTAATTATAGATACATTATTTAAAATAATAATGATACAATGTAATTTGAACAAAATTTGAATTATAATAATAAAAATAAAATTAAATTAACAAAAGATTTCAAAAAATAAAATAAGAATAAAAAATAATAATTAAATCGTCGAATTAAAATAAAATTGGTATACAAAAGATTGTATAATTAGTCATAATATTTCAAATGGCATTTTTTTTTCATTCCAGGCTAGGTGTGCTTTACCATCTTCGACCACACCTTCACTTAACATCAGGTGAGCTGTGGTCAAACACCAAGCTTGTAAACAATAAAAAATAAATAAAAAAAAATTAACGACGACCAAAGCTAAATAATAAAATAAATAAATAATATGCCTTATTTTGATCTAAGTTACACACACACACACACACACAGCAAGCTGAGCATGCAATCAGATCTTACAACACGTACACGCAACGCTTCATATCGAAGTCATGCTGTCACGACACATAAAATGCAACTGGGAACTAGCATGCAGGAAAATTGGAATTCCAATAACCCACTTTTGTAACTTGTACTCTCTGCTGTAGTGTGATTTTCTGATCGGCCACCTAAATGCAAAAGAACCGGCACTCAAGCAATTTCCCCAGTTTCGTGGCCTCTGGCACCCAACTTTGGCAAAGGGGAGAAATCCCCGAGGCTGTTGTAGCGATGATAGCTCAGTGGTTAGCGCGGTAGGTTCGCATGCCGAAGGGCGTGGGTTCAAACCCCAACAATGAGCTTTGAGCTGCCGGTGAAGGAAAACATCGTGAGGAAACCAAAGCATGGTGGTAGGGTACTTTCTAGTACTCGGCTGGCTAGCTACCACCCTCAAGTTGAAAATCTAACGTTGTGTTCCGGCAGCCTCAATTGAGAGCCAGTTCCATTCCAGGCTAGGTGTGCTTTACCATCTTCGACCACACCTTCACTTGACATCAGATGAGCTGTGGTCAAACACCTAGGCCTGTCAACCAGGAGTCTTTTTTTTTATTTTATTTTTTTTCCTTCTAATGATGTATCTTTTTGTTGTTAGATACCTCATTGTTATTACAATCTAGCCTAGTTGAGACTAATAAGTAATTTTAATATAACTTAAATTGCTAAGTAGAGAATAATCGAAGAATGCGTCCATCGACACTTTTCTTACTGTCTCTATTAAGGGGAAGACACTTTGTTCGTGTGTTCTATAATATGTAGTACTCACTGCACTGACATTACTAACTTAATACACTAACTCAAAAGGTTTTGTCCTTTTTAGTCTTCTTACTATATCCGTGTTGTCGAGGAGCTGGATAGCCTCGACATTCACATTTTTTTTTATAATAGATAGGCTTACGTTTGACCGCCATCCCGCCCGATGTTAAGCGAAGATGCGATCCGAAGAGACCGATTCACTCGCGACTTAAAGGTGCCCAGACTGTATTCATCGGGGAACACCCACTCGGGCAGCAGATTCCAATGTCTAGCGGTACGTATGAAGAAGGTGGAATCAAACTGCTTAGTTCGAGCTTTTGGAACATCAAACATAACTACAGCTGATGGGAAATTTTCCTTTGTTTACAATATACACAGGGGCTTAGTTATCGCCATAGCAGCCGTGTCAATGATACGGGGCCCCCGGGCTACAGGGCCCCTGTGGCCCCTAACGCGTGTAAGCAAAAATTTGTAAAATGTTACCCACAATATAACTTAAATCTCGTGCTTCCCGGGAAAAAAAAACATATAAAAAACTGTAGACGATAGACGACGACCTGTCCATATAATTAATAAATATTTGATTAAATTTAATGCAAGCAATTTTGTTCCTTTCGTGAGAAATCTTTACCCGTCATTTGGGGCCCCTAACTAATTTTGATACAGGGCCCTTTCAAGGCACGCTACGCCACTGAATATACATATATTTGACAGCCCCGTTGGCTCATTGGTAGTATATCTGCCTTGAGAGCTGTAGGGCATGGGTTCGATTCCCAGCGCAAACATTTTGTGAATAAACAAATGTTTGTTCTGTGTCTGGGTGTTCTGTATGTATTTTAATATGTATTAAAAAAATTAAGTATTCTATCAGTTATCTGACTTCCATAGTACGCTTTGCTTAGGTTGGGGCCAGATGGCGCTGTGTGTGAGAGAGTGAGATTGAGTGAGAAGAGTGTGTAAGAGAGACAGAGCATGCGAGGAACATACAGCGCGACACGGCTGAGCCGGGCGGACCTGCAGGTCTCCAATCTTGTTCTTGGCTTGCGAGACGGTCGAACTCAGCTCTTTGAGTACGTCCGCTGCCTTAGGGCTATGTCGCGGCCCCGCCCCCATCCCTGCAACCTGCCCTTCCTCCAACTCCAACGCCTCCTCTTCTCCTGATACATGTTTATAATAATCACATTCAAAAATAGTTTTTTATAGCATACTATAAATAGTCAATAGTTGTGGTCCCCTTAAATATGTCATAGTCCAGTTTGTATCATTATTCAAAAAAGGATTAAAAAAATATTCTGGGGGGTTTAAAAGAGCGACGTACCAAACCACAGCGGCTGCGGGGATCTCCCGCCCTGACGCTCAGGGCTGCTCTCGGCTTCCCCGTCCTGTCCCCAAAGCCGACTGGAAAACCACACCAAATGCATTTTTACAAGACTGCTCAAACAAGTTAATTAAAAAAAACCAGCCAGCTGAGTACTAGAAAGTACCCTACCACCATGCTATGGTTTCCTGACAATGTTTTCCTTCACCGGCAGCTGAAGCTCATTGTTGGGGTTTGAACCCACGCCTTTCAGCATGCGAACCTGCCGCGCTAACCACTGAGCTATCATCGCTACAAACTATAAAGTAACGCAACTGTCCAACTTTCTATACAAAAATGTAACCAACACATACCTAAGTGTGATTTCCCCATCAAGACTTGCAAGCAGGTCCTGTCCAAGGCTGATGCATTGGAGGTCCATATCTGTCTCCCATGTTTTCACGCTACCTAGAAATCAATATAAAATAAAAAAATAAATATCGTGGGACATTTCATACAACGAAATCTGATCCCAAACTAAGCAGAGCTTGTACTATGGAAATCACATAACTGATAGAATACTGCAATATACTATGGTGGTAGATCTCCTTAGCAGGAGGTTGTCTAGGTATGTACCACCACAGTACCAGTTATTCTGCCACTAAGCAGTAGTGTGTAAACATTACTGTGTTCCAGTTCGAAGGGTACTGCAGCTAGCGAAATTACTGGACTGTTGAGACTAACCATCGAATGTCTCAAAGTAATGAGCGCCAAAACAGTGATGCCCTGGACTTTGTTTGTACTGTGTATCGCTGCAATGGTCATGGACAGGCGTTATCTCTTACCATCAGGAGTGTCTCGTTCATCTCATTACTTTTTACATAAAAAAAATTATATTTTTTTTTGTAAATACATACATACTTATAATAAATACAGAACACCCAGACACAGAAAAATCTTTTTTTTTTATACCACATAATGTTTATCCTGTGTGGGAATCGAACCCACGCCCTTCAGCTCTTGGAGCAGACATGCTACCAATGAACCAAAAGGGCTGTCAATATAACTAGACAGACTAAAAAACACAGTTTAACTGCAACTAATGGTATCATCTCTAGTACCTAGCACATAATACACTACCCTAATACAAATGTAAAGAGGTTATGATTGTTCTTTGAATTTAGATGTTACCTTCAATAATTCTGTCATATATTTTAACTTCATTCCTCCCTTGCCGTCCACGCTTCTGTCTCAACACAGGTGATGACTTTATATCCAGCGGTGAGGTACTGTTCAAAGCCTGCTCCTCAACAATGCTCTCCATCATCACATTCTCCTGAGGCTGTATCTCTTCAGCAACCTCCACTTGCAATGTGTTTGGTTCTGGTGTTGGCTCTTTTTTGTCAGTAACTTCCGCAACATCTAAAAAAGAGATACCAATACCTAATTTCCCCATTTCTGAATAATAATAATAATAAATATCGTAGGACATTACACACAGCGCCATCTGGCCCCAAACTAAACTAAGAAGTCAGATGACTGATAGAATACATAAATACTTTTTTTTTTGTAAATATATACTTATAATACATACAGAACACCCAGACACAGAACAAACATTTGCTTTTTCACAAAATGTTTGCCCTGAGTGGGAATCGAACCCATGCCCTACTGCTCTCAAGGCAGATATACTACCAATGAACCAACAGGGCTGTCATGAATGAATTAATGCTTTATTTGTCTATGAAAACTAGAAAGGTACTACAGACAATTTATTTGTTTGCTATCTTTTAGTCCAAACGGATTCACAAACAACCAATTATATTGTAATAGCATGCATAGGTACAATACAAATCTTATTGATTACCTAATATTATTGGAATCAGAAGGCCTAAATAAAGCAACATTTAACATATTCATTAATATTGCTAAGGTGCCATCAATAAATTACATCATACGAATTTAATGATTTGTGAGACAATCGTGTGTAGTGTCCTGTTCACACATTTTTCAATTTTACATTTCGAAATTTATGAAGTTAGATATAAAATATTAGTTTGTATTTTGAAAAAATGTGATGTCACAAAATTTGGGACCCCTCCCCACCCCTTGTCACACAATGTCACACTTCGTCGACACCCTCTTTCTTCCTGAACGTGATTTATGGATGGACCCTAACAGAAAAGTGCAGAAGTATAGGATTCACATAAGCTACCCATGTCAAATGTACATTGTACTCGTTTGCTTGTAACACTCAGAGCGACTTTAACATTTTTTTTAAATGGTTGACAGACTAGGTGTTTGACCACAGCTCACCTGATGTTAAGTGACAGTGTGGTTGAAGATGGTAAAGCACACCTATCCTGGAATAGAACTGGCTCTCAAATGAGACTGCTGGAACACACTGCCAGGTGCTTGGTGGCAGATTTTCAACTTGAGGGTGGTAGCTAGCCAGCCGAGTACTAGAAAGTACCTTACCACCATGATAACATTCAAGTCAATAACCTATATTATAGTTCTTGCATAAAAATAATAGTGTAACTAACCATCTTTAAACTGCGTTACTGGTTCAATATACTCTGTACCGGTTAAATAGGTCACAATTCTATCATTTATCCAAATAGGATCTCCCAATGTATTTTCAATGTACAAATCAAGTTTTTTTGACAATATCCTAACAAGTAATTCTGCATGAGGAGTATCCCAGAGTTCTTGTGGTATAAGTTCTTTCATAAGGATCCGTACAATATTTGTACAATGATCAGCAGATGTATACTTTGCATTAGGGTCAGAAATAGGGTGTGACATATTATACAGAGATTCTATGGCACATCTTGGACTTTTTTCTTGACGTTTTAAGGCTTTTTTGTATTCTTTAAAGTGAGTAATAAGGATGGTGCACATGTCTACAAAAACATCTTTAGATTCAATTTTGTGGCCAATCTGTAAAACAATAAAACATTAACTGTGATCATTGGTAAAATTATTAAGAATTAAAAACAATAAGTTAAATAAAGATTTTTCCGGTATTTGTTTTTTAAGTTTAGGCTGGTCAACTTCAGAAACCAATTTAATTCTGCATTCTGGCAGCTTGTTGCACGTCCATAATATAATAGATAAAATTGTAAATTGTAGACTTAACAAAATAAGTAGGTTTTTATGTGAATATAATTTGATATTTTTCCTCTACTGTCTGATGCCATAATCATAAACTAAGTAGATTGAAGAATATATTTAAAAAAGTTTAGTGTTACCTTAAATGCATTACCAATCATTTGATCCAGCATTTGTTTGCAAGCAAATGGAAAACCAATATCTTGGGAAACATATGGCAAATACCATGAAGAGACGAGATTGCGCTCCAGTACCGTCGATATAACACTTAACTCGTTTGTATCATACTCTTTCCACTCTTGAGCAACTGGCTTCTTAACATCAGGCAAATAAAGTTTTAAAAAGGACAGGTATGGATATCGGTAAACGAAAACATCTAAATCATATTTTATGGGCTTATTTAGAAGTAATAACCACTGAATACACTTAAAACTGAGAAGCACCGACACAACAAATAAAGTTATGATATAGAGAGGAAACCAAACTCCAGTTATAAGGGATATGTTGCTAATGTAGTTCAATAGAACGCAAAGGACGGTGCCACTGGTGGATATTATCGTCAAATTCTCGAGAATGTTTCTTTTAAGCAGCATTTTAGAATGCAAGTATTACAATATGTTTACGGTTCCCAGTGACAATACCTAACAACTAAATATGTATAAAAGATATTAGTTAAATTTCATTATGTATTTTTCTTCAAATTTTATTTTGAATTTATGAATTCTTCGAACCGTCATAAATATAATAGATGTCAGAGTCAAGCTGTTAAGCATTTTTTTTTTCATTTAATTTGCGCCATCGTGCACGCTAAAACTGTGAAGCCATACTGCCGCATTCTACGTGATAATAATAATTATACCTAGATAAATTACGGGAGCACTTATTTAAGTTTTTAAATACTAAAAATAAAACTAGGTGTTGCTGATTTGGAGGCCTTAATATTAATGAATTAAAACTAGTACACAGATTATATGAAGACTATGCTACGCCCGCGACGGCCAGCTGTTCGCCGACGACAGCGCATGGTAACACGGCTGAGGTTGCCGTCCGGTCCGCTTTGCCACCTCCGTTGCCACGCGATAGCAAACGGAGTTGCTATCGCGATACCACACACGACTGCGGCAACGCGATCGAGAGTGAGCAGTACTACGCTACGGGACCTCCGAGCACTCCGAGGCAGCCAGCGAGCGCCGCGAGCGCCCTCCGAGTCGCTCCTCCGGTAAACATCACACGGAAATCAGGAGGTAACTCCGCAATACTTGCGGAGGGTTTTATAGACTTTACATCGAGCGCGATGCCTACTTGCCTAGTAGTAAATCTGTAAATCAATATCCATTGCATGAGAAATTTTATGTTGATATTTTGTGTTCCAAGTTAAATGGTAAGATTGATAATAGTGAAATTTCTGTGAAGAGGACTGAGGACTGAGGACTGAGGAATGAGGACCCTCATTATGTGAAATGTGTTATGGGTGTATCACTGTATCGAAAATTGCAAATGTAAGAGTTTTATTGTTTTAAGTTGTTTAGGTTTTACGTTAATGTCAAATTATAGATAGTAAGTAAAGTTTCGGATAAGCTTTATATATTGTTGCCAAGTTCGCTAAATTTTGATTTAAATCTTTTTCACTGTTGTAACCGAAACGACTATTATGTGGAAATAAACCAAATAGGTATATGCCACACTCATTATTTACTGTTTGCAATTCACTTGACAACTGACAATGTTCGAAAGTGACAAGGTCGAAAAAAAAAAAAAAAATAAACAACCCTTCTGTCCACAGACGAATAATAAATCAATAAAGTAAAGTCACCACTACTTTACTAAAGACGGTATTCCTCCTTTTATTTTAAAGGATTGTATATCAGTCTTCACACAACCTCTCTTATTCATTTATAATCTGGCTTTAACTTCAACTACGTACCCGAATATTTGGAAAACATCTCGAGTCACTCCAATTCCGAAGGATGGCTCTAGATCAAAAGTAGAAAACTATAGGCCTATAGCTGTTCTTTCAGCTCCAGGAAAGGTCTTTGAATCTATACTAAACCGTCACATTGCTATACAGGTAAAAACACAGTTAACCCTTATTAAAGCATTGGGAGGAAGACTTCCCACCTCTCAAATCGTCATTTATTTTTATACGGTAACACCAAATTAATCCACTTGTTTCTGAACGCAGACAATAAATACAAGGCAATATTTCTAATGGCAACACTCTTCTATGAAATGTCATTTGTCATCATAAGTCAACGTCAAAGGTTGATGAAGCGATTTTTTGTTCAAAAGCCGGTGTTTACGTTTTGTTTTTTGTGTTATGCTGCGAAAAAAATCAGGTACGTAGAAGCAAGTCCCAGAAATGGAAAGTAGACTATATTTCTGTTGTTTTGACCTAAAAGTTTACATAGAATCGTTGGTATGTAGCCTGGTAGTCTTGCCTAAAGTTGGGTCTTCTAAGTGGGAATATATGATCCCAATGTCCGTGGAACATAAATTACGGGTGAATTTATCTATATAAAATTATGAGTGTTTGTCTTTGAACATAAAGGAAAGAAAACTATTGTCTAAGGGGCGTTCAGAGCAATTTTTGTATAGCATTTCCTAATACTAATACCTACTTGGTGTTTGTAGATCAAAGAAACCTTACTCATCGGTTTACATTTAATTTTTTCGTTTATTTATGTATTTTTTTCCGTTGTTTTAGAAAAAAATGCCACCTAAGAAGCTAAATACAAAAGCGTTAGAAAAAATTATCGAGAATTTGGACGATTTGTCTGAAAATGATTCAGAAGATGATTTTTTTTATGGTGATTCTGTAATAAGTCCCTCAAGCTCTTACTTACACCAAAATGAAGATGATAGAATCGAAAGGAAACTTGAAATGATGTTTGGCATTGACAACATTAATGATAGAGAAGAAGAGGCACAGGAAGCCACCATCACATTACAAACGAGAGAGTCCGTACAAGATATTTTGGGTTCTGATTGTATCACGACAGAAGAGGCAGCTTGCAGTACACCAATGGCAACGGATGATATCTATGATGAGCAGAGTGGTGACCAAAATGCCAATTTTGATAATAATCCATATATACGAGAATTTATTGAGCAAGATGCAGATTTAAATGTATCCACTTCTGATAATCCACTTCTGCAAGAAATAATTTGTGAACATGATGAGCAACCATTGGACAATATACAAGTATATCCTGCTGGTGAAGAAGACTATCAAACGACACAGAATTTAGTCATGCACAGAGACCGATCCAAACCAAGGGAATGGAAAATGTCGAGAACGACTCATGACATTCCTAGTTTCGACAAAGGCTTACAACCTAAAAATGAATACAACCACAAAACACAACCGATAACTATTTTCGAAAAGTTCTTCCCGGAATATTTAGTACAATTGATTGTCGCACAAACAAATAGATACGCCATATACAAAAACAGTAAAGACTGGGTTCCAGTCACTGATGATGGAATCAGAGCTTATTTAGGAATATTGATAATGATGGGATTAAATCCCCTACCGGATATGGAACTTTACTGGTCTAGCGATTCTTTCTACAATAATTCAGAAATTTCCAGAGTGTTTCCTATAAAGAGATTCAAGAAAATAACAGAAAATCTCCACCTCAATGACAATACCATGGAACCATCAAGAGATTCTCCAGATTACGATAAGTTATACAAATTGAGACCTTTGATAACAACATTGAATGAGGTATATCAAGAAGAAGTATACAATTCAAGTGTACAGTCAATCGATGAATGTATGGTGAAATTTAAGGGGCGGTGCTCTCTTAAGCAGTATATGCCACAAAAGCCTATTAAAAGGGGATTTAAAGTATGGGCAAGATGTGACGCCAAGACTGGCTACTTATACCAGTTTGAAATCTATACCGGAAAAGGAGATAGTATCGAAAATGAAGGCCTTGGGTATAACGTGGTAATGAAACTTTGTAATAGTCTGCCCATAAACACACTGGTTGCCTTCGACAATTTCTTCACAAGTTGCAACTTACTAGAGGATCTATATGATAAAGCAATATATGCCGTAGGAACAGTAAGATCAAACCGAAAAGATCTCCCAGAAATGATGAAAAAGCAACCCAAAAATTTAAGATTACAAAAGCACGAATTTTCAGCTATGACAGCCGAACCAATCACAGCAATTAAATGGCTTGATACAAAAGACGTCACACTGCTCACCACAGCACATCAACCACTTGACATCATGTATGTAAAAAGAACTCAACGTGATGGATCAAGAGCCGAAATTCTGTGCCCAAAAGCGATCGCTTCATATACACTGAGCATGGGTGGCGTGGATCTATTTGACCACTATAGATCCTCTTACCCAATCAGCAGAAAATCGCGTAAATTTTGGATGCGTCTTTTCTTTTTTATGTTTGACGCATCCATAATTAATGCATACATCACATACAACCAAACTCATACTGTAACACCACATTCACACCGGGAATTTAGGTTGCGCCTGGCGCGTGCGCTGATTGACAATTACTCTGAAAAAAAAGCGCCCATAAATGTGCCTTTTAAAAGTAAGAAAGGTGGAGTGTTTGGCGTACCAGACGAGGTACGTCTGATAAATGTTGGTGAACATCTGCCAGAAGAATCTAGCACATATAAGAGATGCAGGTTCTGCAGTACAAAAAAAGAAGAGAAGAGAACGAGAATGAAATGCTCCTATTGCAATGTACCCCTGTGTATTAGGGGCTGTTTCAAAAACTTCCATAAAGCAAAAACAAACTAGAATCACACTCAGCGATATGAAAGAGTCCAAAAATTGTGATGAATAAATAAGTATAATTTATGTAGCTACATACTCGTAAGTTACCAAATATTATGTTGGAATTGTGATGAATAAACATTATAATATAGGAAATAAATAAGTATAGTATGATTAAAAAGATTTCATAATTTCTTAAAATAAAACTCTAGTTACACGAAAAGTTGTTTTATTTACTTTAAATTTTGCGTACAAATTAAATCAGAAGTAAAGCCAGGGCAACTAGCTAGTAAAAAATATATCACCATGCTATACCAGACAATGGGAGTTATAGTTCCCACTTACACAATTTAGGTGAGCGCATTAACAGACAACGGGAGCTCTACTTCCCACCAAAACAAAGTCACTTCCCCCCCATTTCCCCCCTTTTTTTATGGATTTTTGAAATCTATGACCCAAACTTACCCTAAAACCGATCTTAGTTTTCCATTTACCCTTCCATAGGCTCGCGTTTGAATAAGGGTTAACAGAAAGCCAGCATGGTTTCAGAGCTGGTAAATCCACTGTCACTAACCACATAAACTTGGTGGATTATACGGTTACGAGGATGGACCAAATCAAGCAGGTAGATGCTGCATATTTTGATTTTAAAAAAGCCTTTGACCGAGTCCAAAACGACGTGCTTCTAAAAAAATTTGCAGCTATTGGATTTACACCGAAACTGTTACGGTTATTTGCAAGTTATTTTTCTGGTCGAGTTCAGTATGTACAACTTTCGGGGTATCGGTCTGCACCGTATCCGACCTGTTCAGGAGTCAGTCAGGGAAGCACGCTGGGCCCAACCCAGTTCGCAATCATGATTAATGACTTACCTGAAGTTGTCAGAACGGCTGAATGTCAAATGTTTGCGGATGATCTGAAGCTGTACTTAGGAATAAGTAGTATCGATGACTGTGAAGCTCTACAGAAGGATATAGATGATGTTGTAAAATGGGGGAAACTTAATCATTTGGAATTTAACAATTCCAAATGTAAAGTCATATCATTTACCCGCACGAAGAGCCCTATTAACTACGACTACCAAGTGTCTGGTGTTAGTCTGGAGCGTGTTGCGGAAATTAGAGACTTAGGTGTGACCTTGGATGTTGAACTTAAGTTCAATAAACATATCGAGAATATATGTAACGCAGCCTTCAGGTCTCTGGGATTTGTAATGCGACAGACGGCTAGATTTCGGGACAGGGATGCAATAATTTTACTTTTTAATTCCATCGTACGCAGCAAGCTGGAATATAATTCAGTAATATGGGATCCACATGAAAAAAAATATAAGCTCATGATCGAAAGGGTCCAGAAGAAATTTGCTCGGTATCTGTATAAAAAGTTGTATGGGTATTATCCATTTTTATATCCGTCTCTATTCGTGGCCGGCATGGTGGGTATCAACACGCTAGAGCTGCGGCGGAAATGCGCTATACTAATGCACTACTACCGGCTACTTAACGGGTTAATAGATAACACTGGTGCGCTCGCTCGCTGTTCGCTGTGTGTGCCGTCGCGCGTGCGGCAGGCGCGCGCGTGCCGCGTGCGGAAGCTCTTCCAGGCGCCACTCGTGCGAACCGATACTTTTTTTTTTTTTTTTTTTTTTTTTTTATGTTTGACAGGCTAGGTGTTTGACCACAGCTCACCTGATGTTAAGTGAAGGCGTGGTCGAAGATGGTAAAGCACACCTAGCCTGGAATGGAACTGGCTCTCAAGTGAGGCTGCCGGAACACACCGTTAGATGCTTGGCGGCAGATTTTTCAACTTGAGGGTGGTAGCTAGCCAGCCGAGTACTAGAAAGTACCCTACCACCATGCTATGGTTTCCTCACGATGTTTTCCTTCACCGGCAGCTCAAGCTCATTGTTGGGGTTTGAACCCACGCCCTTCGGCATGCGAATCTACCGCGCTAACCACTGAGCTATCATCGCTACAAAACTACTACTGCTCGGTATGCCCCTACAACCCAGGCCATTCATCTGCTCAACGACCTGCTTGCTCACCAACCACAATTAGATATATTTGCCGACAAAATAGACATATTCATGTGCTGTGCTATCGCCTTCATTGGTGATAGCAACAAGTAAATAAATAATAATCTTTAGTATAAATAAGTTATTTTGAACTGTTTTGTATGTAATGTTGACTCTCTGTGCGCTTTGGAGTAATCTGTAAGCACAGGGAGTATCTGTTGTACAATAAATAAATAAATAAATAAATAAAGCAAGACTGGACTTGACTGGCACGGAATATACTTGACCAAGACTGGACTTTGACTATAACTATAGCTTCGATGACACTTATTTAACTTTTGAAACTTGAATATAAAATACTTGACACTGGCAAATGTTCAAAAGCGAGGCCAAAATCACAGAAAAAAAAGCATTATTATTATTGGCACAATGCAGGAATGTGCTACGGCCGAAGGAAAAAAAAAGTTTTATTCGTCCGTGGTTCGTGGTCCATAAAATTACACACTACTCATTTTGATTTATTTATTGTGATTTTACATAGAATTACTGTTTTAGTTTGGTATAGTCACTTTTGTTCGGATTAGTAGTAGCTGTTGTCATAAGTTCTGAAGATATTTTGGTTCTTTTGCGGTGTAGGTTCTATATTCTATTACAATGTTTGTGGTTGGATCCTAAGATTTGTAATTGTACTAAGTATTTATTTGTTCCGTGGCACTTGCATACCAATATGTGCCACGTTAACAGTGTTACCACATGAGAAAAATGATATTACAGTGTTTCGTGCTCAAATTTACAGTGTTTACGACAAAATTACAGTAAAATAAAAATGAAAATACAGTGAATTTTACAGTAGATTTCAAAAAACTTTAATAAGCATGATAAATATATTAATCAATCACTGTCACTATCATGTAGCCCGATATCCACTTCTTTTTTGTAGATCCCAGAATTAAATGATTTTATCATTTTCTCAGTTGGTTTAAAGTTAACACAACTGGTGCTGTGACGCCGAATGGTTTGTTGCGCTAAAATGTTGCCTCGTATTGTCCTGGTTATTAATCTATTTCGTTTCTTAGTTTTGGTGTCGTTAATTTGACTGAAAATTCTCTCGCATTCCGCATTGGAATTAGGAAGAGCCAATATGTTGAGCATGTATTTTCCAATCATGCGGAACTCGTCCAACTGTTTCACCTGAAAAGCAACATTAGTATTAAAAATATTGTTTTAGAAAGAAATATATTTCTAAAAAAAATATAGTCTTAGTTACTAACCTTGTGCCAGAATTCATCAGGCCGTATTGCAGCATCGACATTGCCTTGTAACTTTGGCAATTTTCTCCATTGGTCGTCCAAAGCTTGTTGCTCTATCAAAGAAGTTGGTGTCAATCTTGGCATTAAGCTTAGTATATTTTGCATTGATTCATCGCGATCTGAGATATCGAGACATTTTTCAGGATCCAATTTGGATATCCCAACCAATACTGGATCATTTAGCGCGAATCTTTTGCGGATGCCTACGCACGCCTTAATCAAAAAATTTCGGCATTTCTTTTTGAAATCCTTTTTTTTCTCTGCTGCTATTTCATTTGTAGAAAACTGTTTAGATACTCCCAAGCCCAGGTAGATGTCATCCAAATTTTTGAAATTGTTTTCGTCAGTTGGGTCAATTTTTTCTATTTCAGTGTTTGAAATATGTGCCGTTGTCATGTATGTCGATAAAAGTTCGTGGAAAAGATCGTTCATTTTAGTGTTAAGTTTTGTGATCATTGGAGTCTCACTCTGAAATAGCGTATTAGCTTCAGTAAATTTAGGTAAAATCCAGTTTAAAAAGAAAAAGTATGATTTTGTTATGGGATCATTCAACTGCATATGGATTTCGGAACATTCGTTGTCTTCAAGCCATCTTCCATCAAAAAACAGTGTTAGTGCATTCCACTGTTCTAAAATTCTTTGCACTACAGCACTTAGTGATAACCATCTCGTTTGAGCCGGTTTCAAAATTTTATGTATATCTGTTTCTGTGAATTCTTGAAACTCTTTTAGTGCCGATTGTCTTTTGCTACTGGTCGCAAAATAATTGTAAATATCACGTGTTAGCTTTTCACATTCAGCTGGTAACTGTTTGCATGCGTCACTTGCACATAGATGCAGGGAATGACAAACACATTTAAGAACGATAATTCCGGGACATTTTGCTCTAAATCGACTCGAAACAGAGTTGTGACACCCCATCATAGTATTACACCCGTCTGATCCAAATCCTATAATATTTTCAATAGGAATAGAATTTTCCTCGAAGGATTTTATTACTGCTTCGAAAAGATGTTGTGCTGTGGCGGTAGCTACCGGAGCAGAGTTTTCCTCTCCATGTATTTGAATTAGGTCCCAAAATCTGCTCACAATTTGACCTTTTATTGCACAGTAATATCTGACCACAACACACATAGTTTTTACTGTTCCGATATCAGTGCTTTCATCAATCATGACAGAGAATTTTTGCTCCTTTAGATCTGCACACAAATCTTGTTTTTCCGATTCTCCTAGAATATTGTTTATTATTGCTTGACATTTTGTTCTCTTCATTTTCATATTTTTTGCAATCTGAGAGTCAGGAAACATAGTGGGCAATAAATCAACTAAGTGGTCCATCACCCTCACAGATATTTTATGCTCTGCCATAAAAGCGGCCAACTTTATTTCAGATTCTTTGCATTTATCATCATCGGACTGCTTAACCTTTTTAAATGCAGTGGCAATCGAAGATTGAGCTGGCGCTGCTGTGGTTCTTTTTACATGCTTAGCACCTTCACCATGTCTTTTTATCACTACTCTGTCAGCTATCAATTTTGCATCACATAGAACACAAACTGCACGATACGGGTCTTTTGGGTCACGTTTCAGCCAAGTTTTGAAACTATTGTCTTTTAACCACTCGTCTCTAAATTTTTGTTTATAATGTATCTTTTTTCCTTTTTTTGGACTTGATGGTCCGCTTTTATCACTATCATCAGATGAATTTGGCATTTTTAATTCTCAAGTCCTCAAACAAAATAACCACTTGTTGCACCAGTTTCACAGAAAAGCTTGAAAGAGCCAAATAAAAACGTAATGCCTTGCATACGAAACCAATTTACAATCATACTAATTTAAGTTAACCCCAATAGGCTTGAAAACCGAATTAAAAGACGGTTGACACAATTTGGGTGGTTAATACTAAGAAGTGGTTTTTAGTCTATGACGGGAAATTCCCGCGTAGTATCCACCGCCGCCGCTAATCATGCCCGTTTAAAGTAAGACATATTCGTTCTTATTACAATAGAAACAAGGCTTGTGACAAATGCAGAGCGGAGGCGCGGGCTCTAGTAGCCAGTTACGTTTTGTTATGTTCATGTTATTTTTTCTTTTCAAAAAGTCTGCGTTCAGTTTACATTAAACTATTTTGAGTTTTGCCTGTAGGAAAATTACAGTGCTCTCCATACACTGTAATTTTAGTATTACAGTAGACAGTAAATCGTGTGAAAATACAGTAAATCTGCTGTAATTACAGTGTATCTGGCAACGCTGCACGTTAATAAAATAGGTTTTTGAATGTCCTTGTGTGCAACTACCTAAAGTAGAAAATGTACATGGTGTGTTTTAATGATCCTGTTGGAACAATATTTTTTGTATTGTATGCTTAGATCTACCTAAATTTAAACTCAGAAATACTTAAATCAACAGAAGAAAAAAAACAATTCTGGAAGATGATGAAATTAGTGTTAATCTCCCACATGTAGAAAAAGTCAATGTGGATTTCGTAGTATACCTTTTTTTGGATTACAAACATATTTGCTTATGATCCAAATACTTCACAACATCTTTATCGTTACAATTCACGAAATCTGGCTTAGATGGTCATTTCCATCCATCTGAAGCTTTTTGCATAACTGGTATCTTCAGGTTCTATCCCAGACTTTTGATCCAGGAAACCAGACTCTTTGTATCGCAAAATGCAATAAGTTTCATAGACATCTTGAATTTCTCATTGGATTGGATTTCTTTCTTTTTACTATATTTCTCGACTTTTTAACCAGGCTCATTCCTTTCTACGACTCGAAACAACTAGAGATGCCACGAATATTTGGCAACTATTTGGTACTCGGCCGAATACCGAATAGCGAAAATAAGTGGCCGAATGTTTTCACTCGTTGTTCCGCAAGTAATGAACCCCCAAACCCTCCCGCTGGCTACGCCCGTGCTATCCAGGGCATTCATTTGCAATCTTTTTTAACACAATTGTGTGTATGTGTGTGTGTACTTTGCTATTCCATGCTGTGACAGCAGAAAAACACGTTTCTTGATAGGAAACCACGTGATGTAAAATTGACTCGTTTACCTCCTATAAACTTGGCGATTACTGAATAAAACTGTTCGGCACTATTATTTGTCAGATTCAGCAAAAGACTGCTCGCATTCTTTACTAGATATGACAAATGCTTTTGAATATCCTCCCAGAATCCAGTCTTTTGCAGCTTTGGCACAAAGTTAGGTTCTGTGGTATTTTTACAAAAATATGACGCGCAGTGTTCAGGTTTCTCAAAAACATGATTTACACTGTTTCGTATGTCTTTCTTTAAATTCTGACTTTTTTGCGTCAGGTAAGTTTTCATCTTTTCTATATTTGACCCCTGAACGGGCGCCTAGCCATCCACCTCGGCGAATGACTAACCGCCTGTTAGATATTGAATAGTAAGCCGCCTCAAACCATCGACTAGGTTCGGATGACGCCTGGCTATTCCGTCCGAGCAACCACGGAACTCGCTAGGAGCGATCCGACGGCTGTCCGGCCCTATCGGGGGAACCTACGCTGTATACCTATGTTCCCTACCGCCCTAACCCTACTTCCCTATCAACCCTAACCTACCGTATACAGTAAATATATACTTAGATAGATAGGTACAGGATACCTAGTGACCTATCGGCAACAGGCGGAAGGGGAAGGAATAAGGAGGAGGTACGATTTTCCACTGTCGTGACGCAGGCTCACGCCACGGTCACGGAAGGTGACGGTGCTAGTAGTCTTGCCACAGTGGAGGGATGAGACAGGTACACCCGCCCGCCCAGCGGGCACTTGCCGGGCACGACGCGCTTCTCGCGTCGGTGTGGTCGGCCTGGAACCAGAGCCGTCTTAGACTGTGCTGGGGCCCTTGGGCACACAAGAATTTGGGGCCCTTTTGGAATGTAAAGAAAGTGAAATACATTTTTTTACTGTGATCTGCTTTATTATGGGTAATCTAATCTAATATAATTAATGATATTAGTATGATGCGAAATTACGGTAATAGTTTCTTTCGAGATTTCTGTTGAGCAAAATCTTCTATTAAATCCTCGAACTCAGTTTCCTGAAGAATATCACTTTCTATGCTCATAATTGACAAATTATTTAGTCGTTCTTGTAGCATTGATGTTCGCAATTCATTTTTAATTCTCTTAAGCTGCGAAAATGAGCGCTCCCCACTACAATTGGTAACCATTAGGCAAAGGAATATTCTTGTAGCAACTTCAACATTTGGAAAAGTTTCTTCTAATTTATCAGTCTTTATTAAGTTAAGTAAGACTGAGATATTTAAATCCGCTGATGGCTTTGCTATATTTTTTAAATATTGGCTTAAATGAAAACATTCTGTTTTGAGCTCATATGCATTAATGTCTTCGTGATAAAATTCTGCAAATTCGTTGCATTTTTTGGTCAATTCGTCAGATTCGATTGTTGTTAACTGACAAAGAAAACTAAATCGATTATCAATTTCTTTGTATGCTGCCGAACGTTTTTTTAAATGTGTAATTAATGTGTCAATTACGGGAATGAAAGTATCTACACGAAACTTTTCCTTGCCTCTCAATTGGAGAGTCTCTGATGATGATGGTCCTTCAAAAAAAGTGAGGCGTGAGCTGAGAATTCTTTTTCTTTCAAATTTATCTTTGTAATCAGCACCTGGATTTTTTTCTTTAGCAGCCGTTTCATAATGATCAAAATTATTGCGTGCGTTATTAACATAACTGATCAGAGATTCGTAAAGTTTTGTCACAACGTCCATAGTCATAGTGCTATTCTGTAAACTTAGACTTGTTTTATTCATAATTCCCAAAATATCATTCCATATTTCCGTCAGTAGAGCAGTCTCAAATTTTTCCATTTTTTTTTACTAAGCTTTGGGCTTCGTTTCTAGTGTCTCCTGGTTGATTGATGTCACTTGCGATGAAGGATAATGCTTCAGAAATATTTAAATAACCATTTTGCAAAGCATTAATAGCATTGGCATGTGCGGACCATCTGGTTTGCGAAAGGGACTTCAGGACTCTATTTACACCTAAATGCTCTGTCAAAATTTGCCAGCGTTTGGTCGAAGCTGAGAAAAAATTATACAATTTTTGAACAAATTGGAAGAATGCTACTACTTCAGTAATGCATTCAACAGCTTGAACACCCACTAAATTAAGCGAATGTGCCGCACATGAAACGTAAATTGCATATTCGCATACTTCTTTTATTCTAGACTGGACACCAGAGTACTTTCCAGACATATTTGACGCATTGTCGTAGCTCTGTCCGCGGCAATCTTTTATGGGGATATCAAGGCTTTCAAAAAAGTTTAAAATGGTATCTGCTATATATTGCGCATCATGTCCATCCATAGGCAAAAATTGCAAAAATCTCTCAATAGGCTGTCCATCTTTTACGTATCTAACGATGAAAGTGAGCTGGTCAACATGGGACAGATCAGGCGTAGAATCTACGCTAATAGAGTAATATTTCGCTGATTTCAGTTCGTTGACTATTGTTTTTAAAACTCGCTGTCCCATTAAATTAATAAATTCGTTACAAATATTTGCAGATAAATATGATACACTTCCTTTTCCACGATTTCCGCAGTTTTGTATGTGATTAGCAAGAAAAGGATCAAATTCACTAATCAGTTCTAAGCATCCCAAATAATTTCCATTATTTTGCGATCTAAGTATCTCATTATCACCACGAAAAGCAAGACCTCTTGAAGCTAAAAATTTTACTACTGCAACAACCCTCCTAAGGACATTTTTCCAATAGCTAATTTCTGTATTATATTGGGACAACAACTCACTATCAATTCGTCCAGTAATTTTCATTCTTGTGACATAATTCATCATAGATTGCCTGTGTTGCAAACTGTTCTCATGCTCCATCAATAAGTTACTTATATGCTTCCAATCCTTATATCCATTTGGAGAACTCAAATTATTACCAATAGTGGTATTAAAGAGACGGCAGCAATAACAGTACACAGATTTCTTTGTTGGAGAATAAAGAAGCCATTTTCTGTCCAAAGACTCACCATTCTTCAATTTACGAGTAAAAACATTTTTTGTCAAGTATCTAGTTTTGGTTTTACCGCTTGAATCTGGAAAACTTGTAGAAGTTTCGGAGAAATCGTAATGTTTATTTTGGAAAAACTCTGGCCCTTTTCGAATCCAAATATTACGGACTTCTTCCGTTAAAATGTCATCACAGTACTGACCAGGGTCATTAGATACAGATACATTCTCCAAGTTTGCAATTATTAACTCACAGTTGCTCGAAGTCGAGAGTTCAGCGATTGATGTGTGTTTGTCATTTTCGTTACACGTAATAACCTCTTTTTCCTGGTTATTCTCAGAGGTATTTTTATCTTGAGGTGATGATGATGAACAACTCCCCGACTTATTTGTTTCTTCCACCGTAAAAAATGACGTAAGCTTTGGAAGTTTTTCCGTGATTTCTTTTTGAGCTAAAACTTTTTTTCTCTTTTGTGAACCACTTAGATATGTTCTTTTCGACATAATGAAATAATATTTAAACGAACAAATCAATAGTTCTATTAATTTTACCCAAATTACATTAAACAAAATTAAATCACGACACTTCTGTGAAAATAAGTGATATAATAAGTAATAACTTTAGGTAAAAAGTTCCGACTGAAAGTTTTTCATAATTTATCCGGGGATTCCCCCAAGCCCCAACCATAGACAAAGTCGACATTTTTTATGGTCGCTTGAATTTGGCATTGGAGCGGTTTGCCGTTTGGAGCCGTCTGACCTCTTCACGGTCGGCCGGTAGGTCGCCTGGTTGACCTGACCACGGTGCGGTCGTGGCTCCCCTAACTCCGAGTGCAGCTGTCAACAGACACACCACTGCACCCCTTCGATGATGGTAAAGATAATGATAAAGATATATTTATTTGCATTAAACATGAGTGGTTGCATAGTACTGATCGTATATTACCGAAGTCTCATCATGTTCTTGCCGCAATGGACGTACAAATGTAGTCATAGCTTTTTTTTTAAAATAATTCAATTTATGTAATTTAATGTCAAAAAAATAATAATAAATTTAATCGATGCCAAAGTAATAATAGTATTAATAAATAATAATTAGAATAGATGTCAATATTATTAATGTCAAATAAAATTATTTAAATGTTTCCTTCAGAAAGTCGTCAATCTTATAATAACATTTTGTAGTCAAAAACTTTTCAATTTTCTTTTAAAGTGATGCATGTCTTGTTCCTTGAAACTTTCCGGTATATGGTTATATATAACAGGGCTCATCCCTAGAAAACAGTTTCTGTAAAGTTGTGTACTAGCTTTGTGTACTTGTAACGCGCTTGGATCGCGACGGTTACGAGCACTCCTTTCTGACATTTTTGGAAACATTTTGGGATTATCTCTCACAAATACAGCTAGCTCATAAATATATAATGATGGGAGCGTTGGAATATTATATTTTTTGAAGTAGGATTCACAACTGACTATTGGCTTAAGTTTAAACATAGATCTAATACATCGTTTCTGATATTTGAAGACATGATTTTTGTCAGTGGAATTCCCCCAGAAAATTATTCCATATCTTAATATGGAACCGACCAATCCCGTGATAAGCAGTTAAAAGAGCATCGATACTCGTAGTAGGTGCCAACTTATAGAGAACGTAGGAAGCACTACTAATTTATTTATTTAACTCTTCAATGTGCACTTTCCAGTTCAATCGATCATCTATCGTGAGACCAAGGAATTTACAGGTAAATCAAACATAGATTGAGTTGTGATTAATTTATTATTTACATTGAACTGCTTATATACTACACTTATTGCTTTGTGGAGCCCTAGATTGCACCAAATTGCTGATCGTCCAGTTTAACTCGGCCGCGGGCGTCGACTGCTTCATTTTGAGGCGCTGACTCCGTGATTTGGCTGTTCGTTATGTCCAGTATGGACATTCTGCGGCCTCTCAGGAGTCGCTATGTCCAGTATGGACATTTTGGGGCCTCTCGGGAGCGAGCCTCTCCTGGACGTCTTCTAGCTGGTACATCTCGGGTGTTCCTTTTTCTGTGCCGCTGGGATCCTTCCGCTGCGTCCTGCGGCTGGATGGCTGCGTGCTTGGCTCGGCTCCTGGTGCTCGGCTCCTGGTGTTGCGGAACCATCTTCGGGTCGCAGCCAACATGCAACGTGCTATCTGTGGTCCGTAACAAAGTGTTAGTACTATGACCACAAAGACAACTAATGAAGAGACGAAACTAGTAATATACGTGTGGTTGCTAATCTGCCTCCAATAAGTGTTGTCTAGATCTGTCTGCAATATCTGTTCGTTATTTATTAATTGGTTGATTATCTCATGTGAGCTATCGATAACTACATCTCTCGTGATGTTTACGCTGTGGGGGGAAGCATTATATGTATGGATTGAAAACTCAACTGGCTTAAAATATGACGCTGTGATTTGAATGTTAACTAAGCGTTGGGCAGCCAGGATTTGAGTAGACGTTTTAATCATACAGTTGTCTGAGATACGGATAACGCCTACCCCTGCTTGCTCTACTTCTTCTCTTTGACCGTTGCAAATAATCGAGGCTGTTATTGTTTCCTTGGTGACATACAGCTAAGTGTTTTTCATATACAATTGTTTCCACAAGACGTTATTCTATAAACGGAATGTTCTAGATGGGCATTTAGTCTCCGTGTGGTTTTTAAAAAGTTGGTCAACAGTGCAATTTACTTTTAATTGCATGTTCTTCACCACTCTCGGAAAACATATTATGAAGTTGTCGAGCCTTTGCAAGCAATTTTTGAAGTCTTCTTGCTTTATCTCTAAATATAGCTCATTGTTGTAATCCACTCCCAAATAACTGTTGTGGACTTCTATTGTTTGGAATACATTATCCTTACTTCTTGTTGGAATTGGTGTTACGTGTGTTGAATATATTGTAATGTCTGTAGTAAGTCTTATTCGTGTGCGGTCCACCTTACGGAAAATGTTTAATCGTGTGGTCTATGGGAAGGTCGGTTCTGGACGGTGAATAAAGATGGTGCCCGATATTATAATGGATTTCATTGAATATCTCAAAACGCTTCCACTGCGCTGAAGTATAGAAGGAAGATAAACAAAATGTCGACGGAGGCAAGTCCCGTCCTACCAAAACTTAGAGATGGAGCAAATTTTTCCAATTGGAGATTTAGACTCCAATTTATATTAGAAGAAAAAGGTTTGGATGGGGCGCTTACGAAAGAACCGAAAGCAGAGAAAAATGTCAACGCCAAGGCACGGAGCGTCGTCGTGCAATGCTTATCCGACAAGTTCATTGACATTGTGAAAAAATGTTCTACGGCTCATGAAATGTTAAGTAACCTTGAAGTAATATTCGAAAGGAAGCTTCTACATACTTACTCAGTTCACATTGTATGGTTAATATGTACGTATAGTTACTATCCTATCCTTATCTAAAGGTCCTACTAAATCTAAAAATAATTTCTGGAATGCTGACATCGCTGTTGTTGTAATAACCATTGGTTCTTTCGTATGATGTGATGAATGTTTTTGTTTTTGACATTTGTCGCATCTTCTTACAAACTCTGTTACATCTACCTCTAGTCTCGGCCAGAAATTATATTTTTTTATATTATTTATCATTCGTCTAATACCTGCATGTGTTACGCGACGGACAACAAAACTACTTTTTTTAAAAGTATTGACAATTTATTTATAGGTACAATAGATTTGGAGAGATGTGGATTCGAACTTGGTTGGAATAGAACTGAGCTGGGAAATGGGAGTAGGGTGTATTTATTGGGTCGGAATAGGAAAGCAGGGACAAAGGACATGGGAACAGTAAACAATAATAACCCAATGATTTATTTACTACACTTATAATAACCTAATGACTTATTTACTACACTTATCTAAGTCTACTTTACTAAATGATTTATTTATGAATATCTTATTCTACTTGTTTGTTAGAGGCGAGGGGTCTGACCATCTAACACGTGCCCACTTGTGGGTAAAACATGAAAATCGTTTATTATCACACGTTTATCGTCTTTGTTTTCTATTCGTTCTACGTTTTTTAATATACATAATCGCGGACCGGTCCATGGACTTGCTTTTTGTACCTCTTTTATTAGGGGAGAGCGGGGTTGGAAGTTCCGATTTTTCGAAAATTGCTAATATCTTCATGAAAAATAAGTCTTGTTAGATACCTTATTAACATATCGATAGAATGTTCATCGGCCTATCAGGATGTATTCAGTTTTTGTGCCTAAGTATAATAGTCTTTTTTCTAGAAATATTTTTTCTAAAATTCTGGAGCGGAACAATCATCCCCGTTGTTGGGGCTGGTTGTTCCGTCCCTGAGGTAAGTTGTTCCGCTCACATTTTTGACCACTATTAGTCAAAATAATTTGTCGTAATAAATAAAACAAAGTCATATCCATTTATAATATATTATTAAATAAGTTTTATGCAAAGAAACAAGAAATGATAACTTTAGTTTTTTTATCATAATAATTACTAGTAACAATCATAATATCACTATTTTGTACTTAAAAATGTAATTGAGATCAATAATTAACAATTTTGTTATTAAAATCAAAAATCAACTTCAGTCAAATTTGAGATCAGTCTTCAATTGATTCCTCATCAGACTCACAATTTGGGCAAACGTAAGTTGTTGTAGTATCTTTATCTAAACATTGTAGATGTGCCCAATTTTTGCAAATTACACACTCTATCCATTCCTCCCTTGGCAGTGAATTAGAATAGGAATCGCAGCAAATTAGGCAATACCATTCTAGATCATTCTCAGCATCACTTTCGCTACTATTTCTTTCCTGTAATACTCGTCTTTTCCCTTTTTCCTTACCTTTCCCTGTGCCTTTCCCTCTCCCTTTTCCTTTTCCTTTCTTGTATGTCTTACTGTTCTGATCTTCATTTTTCTTTTGCTTTTTTGACTGTTCTTCAGCCAACGCATTTTTTTCTGGTGTGTCTGTTAACACTGCTGTCCTTCTAATACGTCGCTTCGTCACTTTCTGCGATCTGGGAGGCGCTCTGGGGAATGGCTTAACAATTTCAGGGGAAAATGTTTGCAAATCCGGTATTGTCGGCGATGACTGAGGTTTTGGGTCTACATCCATGATCATTTCCTGGCTTAATGTCTCCATAGTTATAAAATCAGCAATATTTTTTGGAGGAATAGTATTGGACGGACCTGGCTGTTCATCATTTTGCTCTGAGCCTACTACTGGAATATTGAAGGTTTCTCTTAGATCATCATATTGACTTGATACTTTTGACATTGTAGAAGTCCCTGGCTGGATCTCTTGACTTTCTACAGCGCTCCGAGATGAATTAGCATCACACAATGGCCGATCCGTAACGTCTGAAGGGGCAAAATCATCGTCTGTGAAAACATCGGGATTGTATGGATATATTCCTGTCTTCTTGAAAGCGTTCATTATGTTCGTAGGAGTTGCTGCCTGAGGCCACGCTGTTTTCACGATTCCTGGTATTTCGTATATGGACATGGTTTTGCCGGGATTGTTTCGAAGCCAATAGTCTTGGGCTTTTGCACAGTATGATTTTAATGGCTCATTTATGCCGACATCTAGCGGTTGCAAGCGATGTGTACAGTGAGGCGGAAATGATAACATAATAATTGAATTGGCCTTTGCTTTTTCAACCACATTAATATCAATATGCGATGTGTGGTTATCTAACAATAGCAGCACCGGTTCCTCTGGGGTAGGTTTAGTGAATCTAATAAAATGATCCATATAAACCATGAACTCGACGGATGTCATCCATCCCGATTTATTCCCTGCTCCGATTGACTCAGGAGGACCATCCCGTAGGAATAAGTCTTTGTATTTCAAACGTGGAAATACAAACATTGGTGGTATTGTGTTTCCGGCTGCGTTGGCCGCCAGTTCAATAGTCACCAGGGTACCACGCTCCGTAGAAACTGTAGCGCCAACTTGTTTTATCCCCTTTTTAGCAACTATTTTCTTTGGTTTTAAGACAGTAGTTACGCCTGTCTCATCTAGGTTCCAGATTCTGGATGGTGGAAAATTATATTTATTTAAAACATCACCAAATTTCTTGAAGAACTCATTCACATTGTGTCGGTTAAATGCAGATGCACGACCAGCACTAGTCGCTTCTGGAGTTCTTATTGACAGGGAAGAGTTTCTTTTCATAAATCCTGTAAACCAGTCGGCTCCAGCTTGTTGGTGTTTGTGCCATGAAACTGGAATATTTTCCAAATTAAACTTGACTGCACATTCGTATGCTAACTTTTTAACGTCTTCAGGCAAGAGGCCAAAATAAATGGACGAACATTTTAGGCTATGTTCACATGTAACGCGCGTTAATTCGCGTTAATCGCGCGATCAAATTTGAAGAGAGTTCAGATGATGAGCGCTAATGCGCGTTGCGAGAGTACTCGTCAGTCTAGTTCGGTAGAACGTAGAAAATGGACGTGGAAGAGGCTATTATTTTGTGGTTATATTATAAAGAAAAATATAGAAAAAGAAAACGTACACATTGGGTTCATCCAATTTTGAAAAATAGACCCAGTTTGTTTGCGACACTATATCCGAATCTAAGAGACCATGAATCTAAATTCTTTAATTACTTTATAATGTCTATAAAGTCATTCGACAACTTGCTTCAACTCATCCAAGAGGACATTACAGCAGCTCCGAACGCCATCAGATATTGTATTTCACCCAAAGAAAAACTAATAATTGTTTTAAGGTAAGATTTATTAATATTGATAATTAACAATCTGTAAACAATTCTAGTTGAGAATCATCACTGCTGGTGGCAACTGATGACGGCGTCCCAGGTGCTATGTCTCGTCCGCTCGTTGTGTAGCCATAACCAGACGGATATTGTTGTGAGGGCCAATAATTTTCAGACGAGTAATTAGATGCTGAAGGAGAATGATCAACAGTGGTTGGGTTTTGGTATTGCGCTATTAAATTATACATGCCAATCTTGGCTCTAAGGCGTCTATGTTCGGGTATTTTCTTTATTTCGTTTACTAAAGACAAGCAAAATAATTTGTCCTCATCTCCCACCTCCTGTGTTTTCCTTGCTAATTCGGTAAACTCAGTATGTCTCTGTTCAATACTCTTTTCTAGAACTTTAATAAATTTGTTATCACTGTCATTGGATTTGACTCTTTTAGCAGTTGGCTTGCAAGGTGGTGGTATTTCAACGTTATTATCATTGTCATTATTATCAGCCTCAGTTTCATTATCTTCACTGAAATTACTGTGCTTTTCTTTTCCTGGTGTGGAAGATTTCAAAAAGAGGAGCCTGTTAAAATGTATGTAGTTGTTTTTACACGCTCCAGACCCAGATTTTCCTTTTTTCGCCGCTCTTATAAAATTATCTTTTAAGCTTTTCCACTTCTTCTGCAACAAATTACTTGTGAAAATGAAATTAAAATGTGAGATATACAATTAAATTAAATTGAAGTAAATTATTCCAGATATCTTGCAAGCGGGTGTTCAATGGCAGAGCTACACTATTCATATAAAATTGGGAAGTCGACTATATCTGGTATAATTCGTCAAGTATGTGAAGTTATCTGGATGAAATTGAAAGACATAGTTATGCCAATACCTGATAAAAAAAATGGATTGAAATATCCAAAGGGTTTGAGCAGACCGCCAAATTTCCTCATTGCATCGGCGCAATCGATGGTAAACATATCAGAATAAAGAAACCTGAGCACTCAGGTTCCTTGTACTTTAATTATAAAAATTATTCATCTCTGGTCCTACTAGCGTTATATGATTCTGACTATCGCTTCATCTGGGTAGACATTGGTGCTTACGGAAAGGATAGTGATTCCGGAATTTTTAGAGAATCTGTCCTATACAAAAAACTCACTGAAAAGTCTTTGGATATACCAAAACCATGCCCTTTAACAGAAAACCACGATACAGCACTACCTTACGTAATTGTAGGTGATGAAGCATTTGGACTGATGGAAAATTTAATGAGGCCCTATGGTGGAAAGCAACTTACGTTCGAAAAAAAAATATTCAACTATCGGCTAACTTTAGCACGTCGATATGTCGAATGTACTTTTGGAATAGCCAGTAATAAATGGAGAATACTACATCGCCCAATAGATGTCGCTGTGGATTCTGCCGAACGGATTGTAAAGGCAATTACGGTACTCCATAATTATGTTCGAGTCAGAGATGGATTTAGACCTGAAGAGATAATAGAAGGAAATCTATCTAGCATATCTATTACTCACAATGGACGACCTACTTCATCAGCGGATAACATCCGAACCATATTCACAAACTATTTTATTAATGAAGGGAAAATAGAATATCAGGATCGAATGATATAAATATTTATTGACAAGCGCACTCATGCGCGTGCTTATGCGTATACACACTTAAAGAGGGAGAGCTAGCAAAAAAAAATTGCATTTACTAAAGATGGTATTTTGACAGTTGATTGTAGAGGTTGTGTTAGTGACTCGAAGCATTTTTTTGCTGGCTCTTAAGACTATTACTCGATTGTCTATTAATAAAGTTACTTACCCATATTTTTCTTTTTATCTTGAGTGTCATTTCCATTGCAAAAAATTAATACCAATTCTTCCCAAGCACGTCGTTTCAAAATTTTGTTTTTATAGGATTCCGAACCTATATTCCAAATTGCTGGCCTTTTTTCTACTTCATCGATTAGTAAGTCGATGTCAATATCTTCAATTTCACTCATTTTAAATGCGAAAACAAAATATAATTACGAAAATTAACAAAATTACATGCGATCGCGATGAAAGCGCGCGCTCAACTGAACAGCAAACGGACATTACATTAATATCAAAGCGCGAGTCAACGCGCGATTGTCTGCGTCTAGAAACTTTTTCTCTGAGCGCCGCGTTGACGCTCGCTGACGCGCGTTAACGCGCGCGCATGTGAACGGTTGCTAGGTATATATTAGGATGTCTAAGCGCGCGATTTGAAAACGCGCGTCACAATTCAGCCATCTGAACATAGCCTTAGTATGTACTTGACTAATTCTTGTTCTTTTTCTATTTTGAATACTAATCTGGGTTTATAGCCAACCGAAGGTGTCTCATTAGCTTTCAATTTTTTAATGAAGCGAAGCAACGTCATATGGCATATATTCAGCTCTCTCGCAACTGTCTTAATTTTTCTGCCTTCTTTAATGACAGCGTCTGCTGCCCGACGTAATAATTCTTCGGAGGTAGTTCCTCGATTAGTTTTTCGTTTATAGGTTCGCATCCTGCAACAACGTAAAATGTTTAGTTTGTTTACAGCACTAAATCTCAGATGGGGTAAGTTGTTCCGAGGAACAATCAGCCCCACAATTTCGGAACATCCAACCCCTTATTCCCTTTTGCCACATGGACACATTATCGGCCAAAAATATTAAAGCAAAGTAAAAAATAGCACAACCATACGATTCCTGACCATATTTACTACAACCAATAAAATAGATGTATGAATAGCTAAAATATTTGACAAAAATAGACCAAAAAGTACAAACACGAAAATATTTACTTACGTGACAGGTTAGGAGCTCTACGCACACACTCACTCATCTGTCGCCACTGGAGCTACTAAAATGTCGGCCATGACGGCGCAACATCGTGGCCTTTCATAACGAACTTCACGCGTATTACTATCTCTTTTCCTCTCGTGTCTATTCGTATCGGAACAACTTACCCCGGGAACTTTCAGCCCCGTGCTCCCCTACTTTCTCAATAAAATCTTTATTCTTTTTATTTTTAATAAAATATATGTCGGAGATATAAGAAGAAGGAGAAACTATATCACGACATACGGTGGGATGGCCGATCAACATCATGTATGGTTACTGGGTAACTGGGTTACTGGGCGTGGGTGTAGCGGGCGAGGAGACAAACCACACAATTCAGTTATCTTGTACAAAGTTTAATCAGCAGTTCACAACGACTTTAGTTTAAGAACGATTAAAACATTATAGACACTATTACATAGGTTGGGGACAAAACGTTCCGCTTAGCTTCGCACTCTGCAACCGACTAACTCAATCTACTCTCAAAGCAAGAATCAATGTTCCTCTCTCCTCAACCAAAGCAAGAATGATCTCTCCACCTCAAAATTCAACGCACGGCCGGCTCGCTTCACACAGCGCCCCTACCGGCCGACATCCGCAACTTCACCTTCTCTCATTGGTTGAAGTCAAAATACTTTACACAAATAACGACAAGCAGAGCACGGAACCAGTGTTACGTCAGAGGTCGTCATTCCACCTCTAGTCCACCAAAATTACGCAAGATGGCGCTAAACTAAATCAACATTAAAGCTACACGCCGACATATATTTCATCTATATCGCATTTTTTACAAAATATGTCCAAATCTCTCACAAATTCGCCTGGCGGTAGTTGCGATCGAGATGCTGGATTAATAAAGATGGTATTATTGGTACAAAACATAATTAATTATTTTCATATTTTATCTCGTTTTTTCACGTTGCGGAACAGCACTCACTTGAGATTCCGCCGTCTGCTATCCTTTCCCGGGGAGAAACGCCAGCGAAGCGCGCGAAGACTTCGAACATGCACACGCGCACTGCAATCCCTGTTTCACAACACCAAAACCTCGGGGGCGAAGCACAGTTCAGTTTTATGTGCTAGACCTCAATGGCCAGCCGACGGACCACCGTTTCACAATCGAATAGGGCAGTTGACCCGGTTGTGGCCATCGACCCCTTTGTGGCCATTGGGGCCTTCAAATATTTATAACTAAGGCATAGACAAATAAATTACTCTGTGATGTACAGTATTTAAAATATTGAATATTAGCAACACTGATACCGTTGACAGCATTGATGTGTCAAACTTCACTTCGATGCAACAAGTCATTATTTTTAGTTGAGCGTGAAATTGTTGAGATCTTAACAAAAAGGCTAAGGCGAACGGGTGAGTAATCAGTTTTTATTTTTTTAATCTTTGCTTATTTTTTCGATGTTTATGTTAATACTACATGAAGAATATATTGTCTACGTGGAACTATAGTTATTTTGTCGCCAGATGTTTATGAAGTGAGTTTATGAGAAGGTGGCGACTAATGGAGACAAAATTATGAATTTCTCCATCTTTGGCCATGTGGTTGGCCAAAAGTGGTGTACGAAGACACCCCATTTGGTTATGCGGATGCGATGCGGTTTGCGGTATGCGGGAAGAGATTCTCTGTTACACACCAAGAAGAAGAAACAAGAGAGTGAGCACTAACCTGGCTTGCCGACTGGCTTCTGGCACGGAGCTGGTGAGTGGCAATGCACTGCGTTCCTTTATAATGCACACACTAGTTACGGCGCAGCGGGAAGAGAAAAAGGGAAATAGCGGGAACAGCGGGATTGAGGAAGGGAAGAAAGGTATTAGCGCGTACAAAATGTCGGTTAATTCAAATGTGAACATAGGTATGTACAGGTGCGATGCGAGAGAATTACAGCGAAGGAATGCTCCCGCCGCAGGCGAGCGCCTGCGGCGGTTAAGGTCGCTGAGTGCTGCCATTGGCCACTTGCGCGAGAAACGTCAACGGCCAGCTTAGGCAGTGTCTCACTCCGATGCATCATTCCTCTCGCTTGTGTAACAGAGAAGGATAGAAACGGCGTAAACATTCTCCCCGGCTTGGAAAACTGCAGGGTTTTTCAAAAAATAAATAAGAAAATGAATGCGATAATAGTAACGCTTACGCACGTTTGATGCATCGATTATGTTTAGAGTATTAGAGGATGCGAAATAGGCAATCAGAATTTATATATATGTATATATGCGGTGGGTAAATAACATGTAAATAATTGATAATGATAATATACATACAATATAATAAATATTATTGCTAAGATAACAGCATATTGTAAGTTGCAGAGCGAGTAATTTATTGTGATGGAAGAGGACATAGTTTTACAACTGGACGCTTAAAGGTCCCAGAAGTAGTTCGTACTAATGCAGCACGCGTGATTCCGTCTTTCCCGGGATATATTTGCTCAATAATGCCAGTAGGCCATCGAAGTGGCGGTGTATCATCCTGGTGGATGAGCACAAGGTATCCTGGTTGGATTTGTACGTCAGGCGTATTCCATTTTTGGCGCGACTGTACCGTACTTATTACTGTAGCGTAATAACTTTGAACTAAGTTGCCCAAAAGCTTTTTCCGGACATATATCGATTTAGACGTATCGATTTTCGTAGCCAGGAGCGATTGTAAAAGAGTCTTGTTTAAGAAGTGGGCTAGTGTTAGAATAGTATGCGGCTGGTCAGACAGTAAGCGAAGCGGGCACGAGTATAAGACTCCTAAATGACGCGGTATTTGCAGCTCAGGAAGAAGCGGTAATTCTTCTACAACGTCAAATAACCGGGCGCTAGTTGACAGTATGGCGCGGTTAGTATTGACTGTTGTAGATATGGATGTAGAAAATGAGAACATATCAGCCGAAGGTAACCACTTCAAACGTAGAATTTTTAATATGTCACTGTCATCCGTGAATTTTATTACTGCACGGTGCGACTCGGGCACGTGGGCGAGAAGCTCCGCCGATTTTGAGGCCCATTTAATAAACTTAAACTCGCCCGCTTCGAATAATAATGTGAGCAGCTCATGGGCCAGGCGTGTGCCATCTTCGACCGTATGTATTGATGTGGTAAGGTCGTCGATGTACCACTCTCTGCAGGCCACCTCTGCTGCGCGCGGGAAGCGATCACGTTCGTCATAAGCTAGCTGACGACTAGAACGGAGACCAAAAGTCACAAAGTTGAGCTGCAGGATACATACAGGTTCGATGTCATTAAAGCGGTATAATATTTTTTGATACTTGCGATCTTTATGATCTAACAGAGTGCGTAGATACATTTGTTGTACACCAGCTGTTATGGAGACTTTGAAAAAGCAGAATTTCAGTAAGCGCACAAGCAAATGTGCTTGCAGATTAGGACCAGTGTGTAATAGGTCATTTAATGAAGTGCCATTGTCCGTTTTAGCGCTAGTATCTGAAACGACACGAGTTTTAGTTATCGCTTTATTCGGACGTAGTACAGCGTGATGCGGTATGAAGTATCCTTCCTTGGGTACGGCAGAGGTAATAGCTAACTCTGTGAGGTAATCATTATTTATATAATCAAACAATACGTCATTAACGAAATTACCTAACCCTTCCGGGGTACTTTTAAACGGTAGCGAAACAATATATCTTTCACAAGTGCTTTCTGTGACTGCCGTCTTGTATAGTTGTTCACGTTCTTGATCATCCGGACTTATGGTATTTACGGAAGGAACTTCCTCAAGTTGCCAGATGTTTTCAATATTTTGATTAAGTTCATTTACTAAAGGACCGAAGGACCAGGATATATTTTCAGGGTAACTTAGTATTTCTCCCGTGATAATATATCCAAGCGTTGTTTCTAATGCGTATAAACCAGATTTAGATGCGTCCGTTAAGCCAAGAGGTGTATTGTAAGCGGTATGCGGCGACACTTTGCGGCCTTGAATTATGAATGCGAAAAGTTGTGTTCCGAAAATTCCGTCGATAGTGCCTGGGGAACCCCAATGTTCATCAGCAAGCGGTAGGTTTTGCAAATGCTCCAACATCGGTGTTGGTATCACTCGAGTTGGTAACTGGTCAGTGATGTGTTTCACTACTAAAAGCGTTATGGCGTAATGAGCGTCCGACACGCGCGATTGTATTGTTAATCTGACGTAACCCATAATGGGCGTTGAGGATGACCCTACAGATTTTAGCGAAGAGTTAGCAAGCGGTTTAATATTTAATTTTAATTTTTTACAACATTCCAATGTGATTAAATTATGTTGAGAAGCGCTGTCTACCAACGCGCGTAAGGTAAAACGCTTTCCTTCAATAGGCACGTATACCTCGGCGGTAGGTAAAACAACTGTCTTTTCTAATGCGTTAATATCTTTATCGTACGAGTGCAAAGCGCGCGAAGTTTCGAGCGAAGTAGGTTCAGACTGCATAGTTACTAAGCGCGCGTCAGAGAAGGACGTCTGCGGTGCGCCTGTATAATGAGTATGTAAACAAACGGAGTGCGCTCGAGTCTTTTCGCTAACCGTGCTGGTAGCTGCGACTGTGTTCGGCGACATCGGTTGTTGCGTACTTCTACATAGTAATGTATGATGGCGTTTTAAGCAAAACTTACATACATTCCGAGATGCACATTTCAATGTATTGTGAGAAGTACTAAAGCAGTTTATACACAAACTATTTTCTTTAATGAAATGAAAGCGGTCATTAACGGGCAAATTTTTAAACGCTGAGCATTCATATAAGTGGCTATGAATTGTCGATTTACAAAAAATACAGTCTCGTTTGTTTATGCTGCTATCATTAATCGTAGCAAACGTATGCGACACCTTTGTCTGCGGTGAACTATGCAACCGAGCCTGCGAGTTATTATTATTACTCCGCGCGGGAGTTGTTTGCTTACTATTACTTGAACTCGTTCGCTCTAAAGTCTTTATGCGGTGGCGAATAAAATCGACTAAGTCCATGCTACTTGGAATGTCTTTATTACGGATAGATAGCTCAAAGTTTTGAATTAAATTTGAATCTATCTTTTTTAATGCTATATGCGTGAAAATGAAATCAGATAAGTCTTCGATTTCCAGCTGTTTTAAGGCAGCCCAAGATGCATGTACTCGCTCAATAAAATTATTTAATTGAGAAGTAGAATCGTAAGCGGGTTTGGCGTCCAGTATTTCATTTAAGTACGTTGTACCTAACAATCGCTTATCTTGGTATCTAGCTACTAAAGAATCCCAAATGATTCTATAGTTTTGCTCATTAGGTATTATTCCTGCAAACGTACTTAGTGCGGTACCACTTAACTTTGAAATTAAATACTGTACCCTCATATTGTCTGTTAAATTGACATTTTCGTGAATATTCGTTTTAAAACTTTGATAGAACAATGGCCAAGTTGCCGCATCACCAGAAAAACTCTTTAATTCTAAAGGCGGTAGCCGACATCTATACTCAAATTCGTCAACCCGTTTATTAACCTCGGTCGAGGTGGTAGCACTTGCACCTCGCGACAATAGTTTCGAACGTGTGTGTTGTATATTTGAATATAATGTTTCGAATGCTGACCAATTGCCAAAATTAAACTTGTAATCGGGATCTTGTTCTAACAATAAAGCGTTATGTTGATCACATAAGTCATTAAAACTTATGTATAATTTTTCGATATTCGATGTCGCAGCTAGGAAATCTTGTGTTTTTCTTGTTTCAATATTATCCGACACATTTATTTTCCTAGAGGAATCATGTAAAGCGGTAATGTGGGAGAAAATAGCCTCCTTCTTTGCAGAAGCGAACCTTATCTTCGATTCCAACTCCATTTCTAACGGTAACTTACTGAATAACGGTATCTAAATAATGGTTAAAAATGCGGTTATAATAATTTAAATATTAATTAAATTAATCAGATGTATTTTGAAGTTCTATGTCTACTCTAATGTTTGCAACAATGAATAATAATGTAAAAATAAGAAATGAAACCGTTACCTGAATAAGTCAGTTAAGAAATATTTGAAATAGTAACACGAAATAAGTCCGTTGTATTGATAAAGCGAGCGGGCCGGTTACGTCTTCCTCGACGAGCACCGTCAATCGACGTTAAGAACTACCTACTTATATTTTAAATACGAGTCGTAACGTCACAAATTACAAAATTGTTAGCAATATTGAGCAAATATGTTCGTGAAATGCGGGATAAATAGTTAAATAACTATTTGTTTTGATAAATAAGCACAGATTAAGCGTAAAATGCGACAGTAATCTGAATTGTACTGCGTAGTAACAGGTAGTTGTACATATAATTTCAAATTACAAATGCCGTTATATATGCAATTTTACGAAATACACAGAAATTAGCGAGTAATATACGATAAATATGATACAATATACTGGGAAATATAGGTAAAAATGCGGTAAAAGTATAGATTAAGACTGAAATGGTGTAATTAGCCTTCGATAGCTAAGGAAAAACTAGTTCAATCCGGCTCGAAGGACCAAAAAATGGTTATGCGGATGCGATGCGGTTTGCGGTATGCGGGAAGAGATTCTCTGTTACACACCAAGAAGAAGAAACAAGAGAGTGAGCACTAACCTGGCTTGCCGACTGGCTTCTGGCACGGAGCTGGTGAGTGGCAATGCACTGCGTTCCTTTATAATGCACACACTAGTTACGGCGCAGCGGGAAGAGAAAAAGGGAAATAGCGGGAACAGCGGGATTGAGGAAGGGAAGAAAGGTATTAGCGCGTACAAAATGTCGGTTAATTCAAATGTGAACATAGGTATGTACAGGTGCGATGCGAGAGAATTACAGCGAAGGAATGCTCCCGCCGCAGGCGAGCGCCTGCGGCGGTTAAGGTCGCTGAGTGCTGCCATTGGCCACTTGCGCGAGAAACGTCAACGGCCAGCTTAGGCAGTGTCTCACTCCGATGCATCATTCCTCTCGCTTGTGTAACAGAGAAGGATAGAAACGGCGTAAACACCCCACTTCTGGCCATTTAAATTTTATCGTGGCTTTTTTTACTTGCTTTAAATATCAACGTAAGTGTTTCGATATATATTTTTTATTTTCAGAGATACAATAAAATGCCTTCACGAAAATCAAAAAGTAACAAAATAGATGTCGTGAAAAGAAAATTATTCCAGTACTCACCGCATAAAATTTCTTCAGCGTTGAACGCAATTAAGAATGGGATGCCCGTTTCCACTGCTAGTAGAGATTTTAATGTACCTCGAACGACTTTGCGACATAAAATTTCTGGAAAAGCACCTGAAACTTCTGGACATGTAGGACCCCAGGCAGTTCTTGGAAGTGAAATAGAGAATGAACTTGTCGTATGGATCAAAGATTGCGCTCGTGCTGGGTTTCCTATCAACAAGGAAGGTTTACTCGATTCTGTTAAGAAAATAGTAGTAAAAGGCCAAATCAACACACCTTTTATAAATAATAGACCTTCAAGATCCTGGTTTGACGGATTTATGGCAAGGCATCCTGATTTGAGGCAAAAACATGCCGAATATATTAATAAAGCTCGTGCCTTAATTACTGAGGAAAAAATTCGGAACTGGTTCAAGGAAATTTCGTCGTTACTCGGTGATGAGAATTTAATGATTCTAGAAGACCCTACGCGAGTGTGGAATTGTGATGAAACTGCTTTCTTTCTTGCACCAAAAGGAACTCTTGTGTTAGCAGAAAAAGGACAACATGTTTACGACACATCAAAAAACAGCGACAAAGAAAATATAACGACCCTATTTACTGTAAATGCTGCTGGTGAGTATGCACCTCCTTTAACTATCTACAAATACAAAAGAATGAGTACTGAAGTTCTTGACAATGCACCAAATGGATGGGGAGTTGGTAAAACTGATAAAGGATGGATGACTGGAGAATCATTTTACGAATATGTGGCAAACGTCTTCATTCCTTACCTAAAAGAAAAAGAGATAGAATTGCCAGTGATCTTATTTCTTGATGGCCACAAGTCACATTTGACTATGCAGCTAAGCGAATTGTGTCGGGAAAATGGTATTATCGTAGTCGCTCTTGTCCCAAACACAACTCATATGCTACAACCTTTGGACGTTGCTGTGTTTTATCCTTTAAAACAGAATTGGCGTCAACTGGTAAAGAAGTGGCGTATTGAAAACGATGGACAAGAAATCACAAAATTTATTTTGCCATCGGCTCTACAAAGTTTACTCCTTGATAACAAAGATAAATTTGCAAAAAATGTGAAAGCAGGATTTCAGACATGTGGTTTATATCCATTTGGTGCTGAATTTGTTAACTACAAGAGAATTATAAAAAACAGTGACCCAAAAACGACAGAAAACCGCAGGGAAATTACCATATCTGAATCTAGCTACATTTCTTATCTGGAAAGTAAAATTGACGCAAACTTACTGAAAGACTTTTATATTTCATTTAATTCTGGCAAAGACTGGGAAGGCAAAAAGGAGGCAACAATGTTATATGATATATGGCTAGCTTTTAAAAACGAAAATACTGCTACAATGTCGCTGCCGACCTTGGCATCTCGTAACTCTGAAAATGCTGTCAGAGAAATTCCTTCGCCATCGATTCTTGATATATCAAGGGATCAAACGTATATTGATAACGTAACTGACATTGAAGACAACTCATGCAATACTTCTCTTGAGGAAAGAGAGATATTAGAAGAGCCTGGTCCATCTTCCGCCCATCCTGTTACGTGTGTTCAAGACTCTCCGCGTTGTGGTCATCATAAAGATACACTAAATAAAAACATGTCTTCAAAGAATGTAGCAATCTGTAATCAAAAGGATATCACAGCAGTTGACACTGACGAAAACAAATGTAAATCAACATCAACACATGTTGTCCATCAAACAGCGAGAGATTTAGTGAAAGAGTGTGTATTATACCCAGGTAAAGTAATACCTAAAAATACTAGAAAGGCAATATATATCCCTTCAGTTATTACGTCGGATAAATGGAGGGATATTATGAAGGCAGCTGAGAAAGAAAAGACAGAAAAAAAATCTAAGAAAAGTAAGCAAGCCAAAAAAATCAAACCAAAAAAGAAAAAAGTGTCTAGAATAATTTCATCTTCTGAAGATAGTAGTGACGGCGGCCACACTGAAAGTGAATGGAATGACTTGGGTGAAAAAATGAAAGAAGAAAATAAAATGCTAAAAAAAGATCTGAAACAAAGAAAAAGGAAAAGATCTGAGACTAGCACAAGTTCCGAGTCAGAATTACCTCTAAATAAGTTAGCAAACTCAGTGAATACTAAAAATTGTGATGAGAACTTAAAAGTAGGATCCTATGTTATTATTAAATATGAAGGAGAATACTTTCCTGGAAGAGTCGAAAATAAAGATAGAGGCTCTTATGAAATTAGCACAATGGTGTCATCTACAAAGAATACTTTCCGATGGCCAGAAAAAGCAGATAAAATTTGGTATAAAATTTATGATATTGTGGAAATTATAAATTCACCTGCTAAGCTTAATAACAGAGGCTTTTTCAAAGTCACTGAAATGGAAAAATTTTTGCCTAACATTTATATATAAAACCTCAATATTTATTTTCTTAAGACTGAACCTAAGACTTTACGACCGAATACCTAACAATTATATATTTCGTTGTCTAGGTCTGTATTTTGTGACTGAATTAGTTTTAAGTACATATTATTATTATAATGATGAGTGAAACTACTGCAAAGTTGTAGATTTTGATGATTGGTTATGTGATGATGATTAGTTAGGAGAAAGAAAAAGTAAAAATGATTACCTACAATTAGTATTATAAATGCACCTAATCCGAAGATAAAGTTAATAAGAATTATAGTTTTATTAAATTGATAAGCAATAGTTAAATTTTCTATTTTATTGCATAGATAGTTTGCAAAAATGGGTAATGAAAGTATTATTTAATGTTAAGCAATGACTGCACCTAGGTAGCTACAACTAGTTCCTATTTTTAAATAAATAAATATATAATGTTTATTGCTAGTAATAAGAAATAATTAGATGATACTATTAAAAAAATGTCATCAAAAGTACAAGTCAGCTGCAGAGTAAACAGACCCCTCTTTATTGGTAAGGATTGAGTTTTTTCAAAAAGTGTTTGTTACATTTAAATAAAATTTTGGAATTAGATAATAAGTCTGCAATATACTAAAATACGAAACAAAAATATCCAATACATCATGAAAAAACTCAATTTCTAACACAAAGGGGAGGTCAGTTTACTTTGCAGCTTTTACCTACGTCATATAAATGTTGATCTCTTTATTTGTAAGTTAAATTCAAGTGAAGTTATAATATTTCCCTAACTAAATAAAAACCATTGTTTTTAAAATGTGCAATTTAATTAATAAATTTTGATTACTTTGATTTCATCTCATTTTATTTGTTGATGGCCAGAACTGGCACACGACCGTGGCCAGAAATGGCATGAATCTGGCCAAAAATGGCACAAACTTCCTTTTTTTTTCTTTTTTATACAATTATTTTTCTATTGGATGCTCTTTAAAAAAAGGGTTTTCTTAGGCAAGGTTAATATATGTTTGATGACTTTTTACAAGAAATATGTTCGTGATAACAAAAACTATAAGTTAAGAAAGCCTCAAAGTCGACAAAATTCTTAAAATGGCCAAAACCGGGTCACCTGCCCTACGTGGCCGAGTGCCTTGACAAAATTCAAGCGCGCGCGACTCGCGCGGCGATCAATCACACTGAAGTCGTATGCGCATCGCATTCTTTTTCTTGACAAACAGTGCTGTTTTAAGGGTAAGGGGGAAAAATGGGAAATGCACCAAAACACTACAATTCTTAATTAAATCGTTTTCTGGCGTAACCACCACAGGAAAATTGAACTTGAATTTAACACGGGTTAAATATTTCACTCAACGTAGAACTGATATTCATGCAAGCACGTACACAATGAAATAAGAAAACACTGAGTACTCACAAGGTAGTCAATAACAATGAAACTAGTTACTCAGTGACTACAAAATAATATAAAATACAATTTTAATGATGAGGGCAAACGCGCAGGCAAAGATTGTGTAAGATACCTACTCGACTAATGCTATGTATACGAGTACATATATGTATAATTGTCTAGTTATGTACATTATTTAGGATCTAAATTAAACTCTGTGGTGACGAGCATCTGTTGACATTGACAGTAGTATTGCGAGCGACACTGACGTTTATAAATACTAGACATGCGTTATTTATTTTTTTTTTCTTTTGTTTTGGCGTCGCGTTTTAGCATTTGCCAGTGTCAAGTAATTATATATTTTCAAGATTCAAAAGTTAAATAAGTGCCATCGTAGCTAGTTTTAGTCAAAGTCGTCTTTGTCAAGTCCAGTTCGTGTCAGTTAATTCCAGTCATGCTTTAGTAAAGTAGTGGCAACTTTACTACAAAGCTTCGATGGAGTTTTGGAAGCAACACGAAAACTCATGTTTCACCACATTATATCATTTTCCCACACTCGCGCTTGTAATTCGGCACTTCATGAATAAAACACCACCATTTTTATGCATAAACACTCGACAAAACACTAGTTTTGGAAAAAAATACAACGAAGCGACACGACTCTTCCCGCGTTCCCGCCAAAACTCGACATGCGTTATTGACACCGAAGCGACATGAGGGTAGATACATATACTCGTCACCGCGGCCATCTCGATTAGGAGTTAGTCTGATCGTAAAAGTAAAGAAACCAAGTCGTTTAAATCTTATTTGAGTTGATTTCTGAGATTGAAGGCTAGGTCCTTTATATCTCAGAAGTGGGATAAAGTAAACACTCCCACTATTATTAGAACATTACGACAAATTGATTTTTTTTCTCGATTATTGATTTTTGAGATTTCACGATATCCTCGCATTGCAAACAATGGACCAAGGAAGCGACATTATTCAGAAGGGGAAGAGTCGTTCTTGTCATACTCCGAACACAATTGATTCGAAGCGGAAACGTCATCATGACCGTGAAATCAGTAAAACCAGGTCGAAAGAGGTGAAACGATCCAGACGCAAAACAAATACTCGCAGTGAGTCTATTGACCGAAAACGCAGCAGCCGATCGAAAACGCGACGTGAAGGGCGACGCCACCGACATCGAAAATGTAGCCGCGGATGTGAGCCCGAGCACCGATCGAGTCGCAGTCAGGGCAGAAAGAAGAGGCAAAGCGGACACGAGTCCAGACGTAGGCGCAGTTCACCGGATCGTGACAATTCTTCCAGGGGTAGTATATGTGGTGCAACGCCACCGCCGAAGAAACGCGTGAGCCAATCCATTTTACTTAATACTGAAACTCCGATTTTTGTTAGTGAGTTAGCCAAGTGTTTGGCAAATGCTAGGCCTGAAGGCAATAAATTTCCGATGCTAGGTAATGTGATACCGGAGTTTGACCCCATGATTAAGGGACAAACCATACATATGTGGATAAATAAAGTAGAAGAATGTGCCAGGTTATATAAATGGGGAGATGATCAAACCATTCATTATGCTCTCCCAAAATTATCTGGTATTGCCCGTGTTTGGTATCAGGCCTTACCTACAATGTAATTTTCGTGGCCTGAGTGGAAGAACAAACTAATTGACTCTTTTCCTTGTAGCGACGATTATGCGGAATTACTAACTGAGATGTTATCCAAACGTGCGAAATACGGCGAGCCTTTAGAATTATATTTTTACGAAAAGATAAACTTACTGAATCGTTGTGAAATTGTCGGGAAGCGCGCTGTTGATTGTATTTTGTACGGCATTGAAGATCGGTCGTTGAGGTTAGGTGCGAAAGCAGCGAAATGCAAGGAACCAGAAGAAGTGCTCGAATATTTTCAATCTATTAAGCAACAAAATCGGGAGTTCGATGGGTCGAAAATTAGTCAAGATAAGAAAACGTTTACGTTGAAAGATAGTAACTCAAATTTTAAACAGTGCAGTAACAATGAAACGAAACGGTTTAAATCTCAATCTGATACAACTATCGTTTGCTTTAATTGTAACGAGACAGGACATTTTAGCTTCAAGTGTCCAAAAGAGATATTAAGGTGCAATATATGTCACAGGATAGGCCACTTAGCTAACGATTGCATACGATTACTGAACGATTTGAATAAAAATGCTGGTACGGAAAAAATAAGTTCTGCAGGTAGATGTTGAGGTGTGTAGTTATAGTAAGTACATCGTGCCATTAAAGGTATATGACCAGGTTTACGCAAAACTATTTCTATTTCTAACTTTCCTGTGCCCAAAAATGAGTTACGTATAGACGCAGGCTTCTTTTAATGCCATCTATGATATGAATTTGGAAAAACATCAAAATTGCGTCAATAGACCACCTTTACACAATATCGGTCTTTTTCATTTTTATGTGTTTCTCACACAGTCTTTGCTCAAACACCGACTGATGTCAGTTTGTGTCGGACGCAGTTAAAGTGAAGTTGCTGTTGTTTAATTGAACCTAGACCGAATCCGAGTTGAGTGTATTTTCTACAAAAATAAATAGTAAGTTTTATAAGTTGATTTACTAATAAACGGACTAAAAATATATTGAGTCCTTGAAATAAAGAAATTAGTTTAAACAAGACCGACTTATAGTTGAATATGCCACCAATAATAAAGTTTATATGCTTTATTTTTAAAAGTAGTCAGACTTAACTCAAGAAGTTCATTTTAAAACATAAAAAATATTTATTATTATTTAATTTGAACAAAGTAAATCACACATAACTATTGATAAGTTTATAGACTACACGAAAAAAATTAATATATTTATTTACCTAATTAATTTGTATTCTATTAAAAAAAGCCGACGAGGTTGTCATTGCACGGAGGTTTTTCGTGATTTCCCAAAAACTGACTTTTTTGAGTTAAGCCAGTATTTGATTATGCGTGCGATAGCTTTACAAAATTTGAGGCAAAAGATTAAAATGAAATTGCATACAGATGCGTCAAAAATGTGTCAACAGTATTAAAATGAAACGTCGTGTGTCTAAGCACATTGCCGATCTTGATAAAAAGGGAGCCGGTCAACGATTGATCAGAGAAGTCGATAAGATCTCTTTAGAAGAAAGAGTTGAAAATCCAGATGCATCCGGATCATGTCCTTACCAACAAAATATGTATCCATCTGGTATTTTGGCAGCACCAACAAGATCAAATCCATCTGTTGAACTCTTTCAATTAGATATGCATCCTGATATACCGGAACCAGCATTAGCAGATGAAGACGATGTAACACATGGCTCGGATGATGACGAAGACAATGAAGAAGAAGGATCTGCTATTGTCAGCAACACTGAAGGGGAAGGCCGTCAAAAAATACAAGATTTTCTTGAGGCAACCAGTAACCAAGATTTAACCTCAGACTGCTTTACACTCGATTTCCGTATGTTGACTAATCAACATGTGAGATCATCTGTTTACGCTCAATTGAAAGCAATGTTGGCCTGGCAGAGTCAAGATTCAGACAAGACATACAAATGTTGTATGGATCGATCCGGGACAGTCACAGTGGTGACTTATCGAGATCAGGCTCCTTCTACGGCTGGGACTAATGTCTCTGAATCTGGATCTGGATTACGTGAACGTGATATTGAATCCCCTGAAACATCGGGCTCTGCGGAGATTATTCAGATTGTTAAAATGTTGAGACAAGGCGTTTGGTTTCGAGGGAAATATGACAAAAAAATGAAAACTCAGTTGTATTCTACACAAACACCAGGTCTATCAGAAACAGAAGCAACGAGGATTTTGTGTAAATTGTCTGATCCTTCTCTCAAAAACTTGATATTAGAGTATATCAAGCAAAAGAAGAGTGGGAGACGTATGTTAACTGGATTGTTTGACTTTGATAATCCAATCCTTAAGACAATGTAACATGAAAAAAAAAAAAAAAAAAAAAAAAAAATAGGTTGCAGGTATTTATGAGCGTGGTAGTGTCAGCCAGTTACGACCGATGGCTAGTTATAGTAGGAAAACATCAGAGGATAAACAAAAACTTCACTCGCTCGAGCTTCAAACATTAGCCGTTATTGCCTCTTTAAATCGTTTTCATGTATATTTTACTCGGGACACAGTTTAAAAATAATAACCGATTGTAACGCGCTAAAAACAACGTTAACAAAGCGTGAGTTGATCCCTAGAATCGCGCGGTGGTGGGTGCAGTTGCAGGAGTGCGATTGTAGTATCGAGTGTAGGCCAGGAGTACGCATGGCTCATGTAGATGCTCTCAGTCGTGTTCCAGTAGCTGAGGCTACCACTGAGACGATTAATCACGTAATAGATGTATTGCAAGTAAGGGAATATGACTGTACAGAGTGCAGATGAAAAAATAAAGCGAATTAGAGAAATCTTATTAGACGAAGAAAGTTAAAGGATTGCTGGTGAACGTAATAACTATCAAATCAAGGATGGGATTCATTGGGTTGTACCAAGGGGTGTTCGATGGCAAGTCTTGCGTATGCATCATGACGACGTCGGGCATTTTGGTTTCGCGAAGACACTAAGTAGGTTAAAATCATCATACTGGTTCCCAAAAATTCTTCGATTTACTAGAAAATATGTCCCGCCATGCTTACAGTGCGCACACCACAAAGCACCGTCAGGTCATAAGGAAGGACTCTTACATCCCATACCCAAATTTGAAACACCGTTTCACACGTTTCATGCCGACCACTTAGGCCTGTTCATTCGTTCTAGGGGAGGTAACATGTACTCATTAGTAAATATTCACGCGTTTACGAAATTTGTAAATATTCGTGCCATTAAGAACATAAAAACGGTAACTACGCTCAAAATGTTTAAAGAATTTGTGAGGAATCTGAATTTAAAGCACGTATTGAACGCCGTTTCGACACCTAGAGCAAACGGCCAGGTCAAGCGTTTTATTCGCACGAAGCAAAAATGAATGATTTGATTATCTTTATTTTTCTAAGCTTTGAATTGATAACATGATATAACTGTATGATTAGTGATGAACGATCAGTGCAGAAGTGAATAACATTAGATACTAAACTAATGTTGCATAGATGATCGAAGACTACTCACTTAGTACAAAATGTATGACGATTTGATTTCGATATATTACCGATAAGATTTACATTTATGTGATTCAAGAATGTGATTGACTAGATTTAAGTTTTGGAGATTGAAACACCGTAAGCGGTCAGTGCAGATATCGAATGGAGCTGTAGCACAGTTTCGCACAGATGACCGTAGATTATGGTGTGGATATCAAGAGCACAAGTTGCGAGCAATCGGTGCAGAATCGAATGGTATCAATTTCATTATTGATATCGCACAAATGATTGTTGATCGCGATACATTGACTGTGCAAGATGACCAGATAGATACATTAGATTAAGTATAGTTAGTTAAATTAATGTTGTAACTTTTATAGATTCTGCGATTGTACATTATTTTGTAAATTGCTGTTTGCAAATTGTTGCATATTTAAAGATGTTACATTTTTTTTTTTCTATTTGTTGGCTTCAGAATCGCTTGTATTTTGTTTTCTCTCCTTAAAATCACTCACTAATTCTAATTGTTTGCTATCGACCTTGGTATTATTGGTAGTCACCTTATTTGCCTAAGTGCGAGGACACACTTAACTTTAAGGATGGCCGAGCTGTAAGATACCTACTCGACTAATGCTATGTATACGAGTACATATATGTATAATTGTCTAGTTATGTACATTATTTCGGATCTAAATTATACTCTGTGGTGACGAGCATCTGTTGACATTGACAGTAGTATTGCGAGCGACACTGACGTTTATAAATAGTAGACATGCGTTATTGACACCGAAGCGACATGAGGGTAGATACATATACTCGTCACCGCGGCCATCTCGATTAGGAGTTAGTCTGATCGTAAAAGTAAAGAAACCAAGTCGTTTAAATCTTATTTGAGTTTCATTTCTGAGATTGAAGGCTAGGTCCTTTATATCTGGTTCAAAGCATTCATGAAAAGACACTGAAATATCCGTAAGAAAAGCGCAATGCATGAACCCAGCCCAAAGCTAAATATATTTACTGTTGATGACAATTTTAAAAAACTGAGAGATATCTACGATAAATTTGACTAATATGATCATCCCGAGAAAATTTATAATATGGATGAGAAAGGATGCCGTCTCACTATCCACCACCAGCAAAGTGTTTTGCCCAAAAAAGGGGTTAAAAGGGTTCATTTGCAGTCTTCTGAACATGCTGAAAGCGTTACCATCGCAGGATGTGTTAATGCTCTTGGCACAGCCATACCACCTATGGTCAAATTTAAGGGAAAACGTTTGAAACCAGAATTGTACGATAATTTGCCTCAAGGATCTTTAGTAGAAAAATCAGCAAAGGGGTATATGACCAATGAACTTTTTAAAATATTTTTAAAACACTTGTCTAGGTACAAAAGCCAGGGACCATGCCTTTTGATATTTGACGGAGCAGCATGCCATTTAGATCTTTCCGTAGTCGATATATCCGATTCACTTGGCATTCATTTGTACTCCCTACCTTCAAACACAATCATGAATTACAGCCCCTCGACAAAGCCGTATATCGATCATTCGAGCACCGCTGCTGATGCCGGATGCTGAATTATGATTTTTGGACCAAAACAGAGACAAAAAACTCATTAAAGCACGCATGAACATTTTGTTGTTGGACGTCGACACTTTCTGAAAATTTACAATTACACGCTTGTTGTTTGATCGACGCAATTTACATTTTGATTACAACCACCATCATCAGTACTGAAAATGTTATAAGAAAAATTGACATTATTTTTACTATTGGCAAGCAATGTGTTAACATTTACTTTTGTTATACCTACTTGCAGGCAAAGTGTTAACATTTTCCGTACTGGGAAAAATATGGTGAGAATTTTGCGTACCGTCACATAATGGGTTAAAAGGACCCATGGTGGCCGTCGAGGGGTTAAAATTATGACTATTTGACATTTTTGAACATAATATGATAGGATTTTGTCTGTAATTACAACAATTACCATCCGCATCGGCGGGCAACCTATTTGCATTCTGTACATACATGTCAAGACAAATAAAATTTTTATTACTTTGCACAGAATGATTGAAATAAGGACGTCTAGTGTTACAAGACGTCCTTATTTCAATCATTCTATGCATGCAGGCATGCACATTACATGCAGTAATTGGGCACATATGCTTACTAGAAATGTTTGAATTACGGTTTTCCGTCGGGATCAACGACCCGTGGGGTGTAAAATTATAATTTTGCTGAGACCGTGTCTGTTGATAGGTCGGTTTAGAACGATTAATGCATGCATCACTACTCAATATAGGTAAAATAGGCAAATTATAATTAACTTTGTTACCAGATTTCATGGAATAAAAAGATTGTTCGGATTGTTTTTCTAACTTACGGCACTGATGTTTTTCGTGTCCAAATTTATGACAATAATTGCACTGAGGACGTTGTTTCCTACCCGTGGCAGCGGCATGAGCGGGAGTACCTGGCAGCATAGACACGGTTGGCGGAGTCACGGCCGGCGTCCCCGGCGCCGGGCCGGGGCCAGCGCTGGCGGCGCGTGCCGGGCCGGGGCCGGCGGAGGCGGCCTGTGGCGGCGGCGGCGCGCGGGCGCTCGTGTAACCGGTGGCGACGGGAGGCATAACAAACAAACAACATCTACCTGGTTAATAAAAAATATTTATTCAAAATACCGTCGATATATACCATAATACGAGTATACCACTAAATCATTCAAAAATGTTTTATTTACATCGAAATTGCTTATAAAGTGCAACATACTCATTCCGTTAAATTTGTAGTATAAGTATACCAAACAGTATTCACCACAAACCGAGGTCCAATCATTTTGTATTCTCTTGCTATTAAAATCCCACATTCTACAATTCCTGTTGAGTAAACTCTTATGATAGCTGGTAGGGGGTCGGCCAAAGGAGTCGAAGTATTGTCCAATGCCGTTGCTGTCTACATCTATGGCTACCCAGCGAGACCCTGGTTGTGTGTCTAAATCTAAATTGCTAACTAAGAACGCTGGTGCTTCTATATGTATTGGTAGTTTGTTTGCAGCGTATGGCAGCCCGTACATGTTCCGCGCGATCCGCGATCAATGATCGCGATCCAGACTGATCGTGTACGAAGCGGATTGACGGACTGATGCTCCGGATCGCAAAATATCTAGAAATTTTGAAATCATGATCGCGGATCGCGGATCGTGATCATGATTGAACGTGTAAGCGCAAGACAGCGTTGTTCTTGATACGGCAATTGCCGTAATATCCGGCAATCAGGCATCTTAAGCATCATTAATACGGCATACGGCAGCTCTTTCATTACCGTATCAAAAAATACGGCAATTGAATAATGTCCCAAAGGATTTTTTTTCGTATAATGGAACGCACCAACTTGTATACCAAATACCATAGACGACGTAGAAGCGCTACAGCAAAAGAAAAGTTAATAGAATATAAATGGTAGAGCTAAATGCAACTCTTATCTCTACGTCATTAATGTTTAATATTTTTAGTTCCTTATTCTGGTAGGTTCTTCATATTTATTCGGGTTGGCTTTAGGATGAGTGGCCTGTGTGGGGAATACCCGAACGAAACAGAGGGAATTGTTGTTGTACCGTACTGTACATCTGTTCGCACCTATGTGAATTCTGTTACTATCTCAAATCAACTTAAAAACTCTCGCAGTCCTTTTTTGTTTTGCTGTTGTTACGATCTTTTAGTGAAAGCTACTATACGAAAACTTTAAGTTTTAATTGAAAATGAGTGATAGTGACGATGGGCCACCTACACCGAAAAAAAAGGTAAAAAGTAAACACATAAAACAGAAGTACAGAAAGCAGTGGGAAAGTGATGAAACGTTTAAAAACTGGATTGCTCCTGTCAATGATGACCCTTACAAAGCAAAATGTACAATGTGCGATGTCAAACTTTCTTGCGAAATTTCGACTTTAAAACGTCATGTTTCAAACACCCAACACATACGAAAAACATCAGCGAGCTCTTCTACAAAAGACTTAAGCACTTACTTTCTGAATAGACAAACGGATCACAATAGAAAAGTGATGGAAGCTGAAATAAAGCTTAGTGCATTTGTCGCAGAGCATAACATATCATTAATGGCCATGGACCATTTATCTGAGGTGCTAAAATCTTGTTTTCCCGACTCCAAAATTGCCGCCGAGATTGCCATAAAACGAAAAAAATGCACATTGACGGTAAAAAATGTTATGGGTGAATTCCAAAAAGATTATTCACAAAATATTATTAAAAATAATAAATTCAGCATATTGGTAACAAAATACAAATACAAATACAAATCATTTATTCATAACACCAAAGTTACAGGTCATTTTTCTATTCATATTTAAAAAAACTATTATCAAAATCATTACATATGTCAAAACAATGAACATGTCAATAAAGTAATATGTCACATATAAAATAATTATGTCAATATAATTAAATGTCCATAAAAAACAAAAATATTATAATTACTTGCTAGTAATTCAATAATCTCTTAGTTTTAAATAATCGTCAAAGTCATAGAATAAGGTCTCTTGAAGCCAAGATCTTAGTTTGCTTCTGAAGCACGCGATGGAAGGTGCATCCCGAATGGAAGCGGGTACGCGATTGTAGACCGCGGGCCCCAGAATGTATACCGACCTCTCCGACTTGACGAGCCGATGCGACGGCGTTACTAGTTGGTCTTTCTTTTTATTACTGCGAAGATCCAACGTGCTGTGGACGCCCCGGCGATGAAATTTATCTAAGTTTGTATGCGTGTACAGGGCTACCTGGTAAACGAACTCACAAATAAAAATTAACTTCGGAAACAAACTTAGAAACTAAAAAGGATAATAATTTTGGATATTTTAATCACAATCTGAGCATATAAATTTGAGATCTTTTTTAGTGAGACCCATACACTCCTCGTGATACCACTTTTGACATTCAGTACGTTGTCTCATGTCTTCTATTCTATTCTCGCCACATGCGTGACAGTACCATTCCTTTTCTTCACCTTCTGCACTTTTCTTCATCTCTATTTTCGATCTTTTACTGTTTTCTTGTTGTACTGTTCTTTTTAGCCGTTTTACGGAATCATTTGTATTTTTGGTTTTCTTTTTTTGGTCTCGTTTAATTGTAGACTTTCCTTTTTTCTTACTCGTCGCTTGCTTTATCTCATTCTTTTTTTCTTCAGTCTTGAATAAATCTATTCTTTGTCCCTTATAATTAAGAGCTTTTTGCCGTGGACGTGAAGACTTTATTGTAGCGTAGTTTGGAGTAGGCAAAAAAGCATGAAACGATTTTTCTTTATCCTCTATTAGATTAATTAAGGCGACGGGTAATGAGAAAAATTCTTGGCAATTTAGCCACAGAATAAATAATAGTACTATTATTTTACTACACCGCCATCTGTTCGATTCAAGTTGAACCAAATAGGCGGCGCATGCGCGTACGATCTGTCACGCTGTCTACTGTATTGACAGATGGCGTAGGCGCGCAGTTTTAATTTTGTCATAGAGTAATGTAAGTTCAGAGAAATCACATCGTACTTTTCTGAGAGTCAGGTATGGTACAAAAATACATAATTGAAAAGCAAGCAAAGTTTATATTACAATTGTTTTTATTCAAAAAGGATTACTTTTACGGCAATCTCGCCTGATATTTATTTTTGAACACCACACACCGCATTTTTCTTTTTTTATGTCCTGTCGCCAGAGTTGTGCTCGTAGACGGTTGGTCTGCTTCTGAATCCACCTTCCTTTTTTTGGCATTTTTTTTGCTTCATTTTTTTTCTGAATAGCCTCAGTAATGTAGTGTGGGTCTCTTATACACATTTTTCGTGTGTGTCTCGGATCAATTAATTCTGGTAACATGCAATCGTGATAAAAATCTTTAATTTTTTTTTCCATTTTATTTAACCAGAATTCATCGTCCCTTTTAATTATTTCCGTTTTTATTGGAAAATGACTTCCTGACCAAATACCAAATAAACATTTCTCTCTCCTGGTGATGTGGAGCTGGCCCTGAATTTGATAATACCAATAGTGACCTTTATTTATTTCTAGGACGCCATCTTTATTTTTCTTATAGAAAGGAAGTTTGTTTGCTTCTACGGCTTTCTCCACTCCAATATTAAATGATGTTTTAGGGCACTTAATCTCTACTATCGTGTCCTCACTTATTATGCCATCTGGCGTAGCGCCTAAATATGGCACATCCGGATCTATATACAATCCGCATGGACGAATCTCAACATTTTCTTGCTTGGACAGCTGTCCGAGGGCGATACTTTCACTGTCTTTCCCGTGTTTTATCGATTGCACATGGTCGATTGATCTTTTATATATAATATCTTTGACCATATTGTGGCAGCTAATATCCATTCGCCGCTTAATTACACGTCCGAAATTAGACGCCGTTAAAAGGTTACGACGCAACTCTAGCCATTCGCTACTTCCACTTTGTAAAACAGTTTTTTTGGTAATTTCTTTCCTTTCTTCGCTAGTTTTTTCTAAATTTTGTAGAAACACTCTTTTAGATGCCGCCATCATATCTTCATCCATGTCTGGTTTTGAGCAATCATCACCATAATTTCTTGTATCTTGAATGTGAAATAACCTTTTCTTTTTTCTCAAATATTTTCGAGCCAGCTGCCGGCTTTTCAACCTTTTCTCCTCAAGCCTTTTAATTTCGTTGCGCGGACTTCTTCCTACTACAGATTTATGTAGCAAAGATAAAGGTTTTTCCGTATTAAAAGATAATGCTGCGGCATTGCATCGCATTTGATATTGGTTGCGTTGGCTAAAGTTTACACGCTTGCCACCTACAAATTTTGCTACAATGCTATGATAGCGCTCCACCGCGTTGCTGTCAATGTCCAAAATTAAACTCCTTGCATGGGCTGCAAGTTGAGTGGTAATCACTTTAATTTTTTGCCATATACTATTAGAGAACATATCTTTATCTACGTCATTATCTTCGCCGACTTCTTTAGTTTTGGAGCAAAAATATTCTTTACACTTGTAGTGAAGGCCAAATGCGTGATCAGGTGCAGCAATTATGTCATTATACAAGCTTGTAACATTATCTGTGTTTTTATATTTTTTTATTGCTTCTATGATGACTTTTCTTGCAGATAAAATTCTTTTCTTTGTTACATATTTTCTATACTTTAAAATATACTTCGTGTCAGTAGGTAAGGCGGCCAACTTGTTGCAAAAATTTCTAAGCAAGTGATTGCGACATTCTACTTTCTCTACAGTCAAATTGTCATACGGTCGTGATTGTAGTATTTTTGAATAAGTATTCGCATCTCCATCTGATATCAATCTGCCATAGATCAGATTGTGCATCTCCAAACTTTTTTTAAAGCCTTCCGCTAAGATCTCAGATTCCATTCCCGTAGATGGACCTAAAAGATATAAAAAATTTGCAACATACAATTAAAATCTTAGATCAGATCGCGCATCATTATAGTATACCTGCTCTACGCTGCGATTACGTGATATGCATACAAATATTTGACATTGTCGAGCAGGTGCTATGAAGTTATTAGGTATTATCGTTATTACATAACTATAAATTTATTTAGTTAGCATTTAAGGGCATTACAAAGTAAAATTATCAAAATTAAACTAGTCAAACAAGCCGCCCTTGACTGTTTTAAAATATACAGGGTTATTGGTAATCAGTCAGCATCCTTTTAAGGGCATATTCAGTACATTCAATACAACAACTTTCGTTCTACTTTTTTTAAAAATTCCTGTTTTTTTTTCCATACAATAATAAAAAAATAATATCTGTCCGGTCTAAACAAAATTAACTCTATGCAAAAAGCGCGCGCGCACTCTGTGATGTTACCTACAGCTAGCCCCATGACGTCAATCTAGGCTAAAGAAAGGGGTTGCGGTGCGGGGGGCGACTAATCTCGTACCTACGCAAAAAATCTACGGGAATCAGTGGCGAATCGATACGCGCGTGAGTCGGTTCGTTTGCTTTATTGACAATGCCGTACGAATACTCAAATGTTCAGTACACGGAAATGGTACGAGTTCTCGCTCGCTGCAACGATAATGTGGCCGAAGCCTGCCGCGAGTACGCCAGGATCTTTCCCAATTGGCCGACACCTTCCCGCAGCACAATGTTGGGGGCTACACAGCGGTTACGCGATTACGGGCAATTCCGTCCAGGATTTCATAATGCTGGTCGACAACCCACAAGACACAGTGTCCAGACGCAAAATACCATCTTGGACTTCTTCGAGGACAATCCAGCCGCTAGTACAAATGACGCAGCTCGACGTTTTAATGTGTCCCAGTGGTTCGCATGGAATGTGATACACAATGACGGAAAATACCCATTTCACCTGCACCGAGTTCAGGAGTTGACCGAGGCAGACAAACCGGCTAGAGTGAACTTTTGCCAATGGGTTCTCAACGAGAGGCCGTCGATTTTATTCACGGATGAAGCGACATTCGGCCGGGTGGGTCTATTCAATACCCGTAATGAACACTTGTGGTGTTACACGAACCCCCACGAACCTAGGCCTCACAATTATCAGCATCGGTTTACAGTGAACGTGTGGGCGGGAATCGTCAATAACGATCTGTTGGGACCAGTGTTTTTAGATAGGTTAAATAGCGAAACCTACGAAAATTTCTTAAGTGAGACTTTACCCGTACTTTTAGAAGACGTGCCTCTTGCTTCAATGCGCAATATGTATTATCAGCATGACGGAGCGCCGGCACATTATTCGCGCCGTGCGAGACAGCTCCTCGACCGAGAGTACCCGGGCCGCTGGATTGGACGTGGTAGCAATGTAATTGCCTGGCCGGCCAGATCGCCGGACCTTACGCCATTGGACTTTTATTTGTGGGGGCACGTAAAGGCAATGGTCTACAAAGGTGGTGCAGCAGCTAGCCGTGAATCTTTAATAGAAAAGATATGCCAGGCGTTCGACCAAATTAGACAAAGTGAAGTGCTGTCTCGCGTAAATGAACAACTCATTTTTAGGTGTGGACTTTGTGTCGGAACTGGTGGTGATTATTTTGAACGCTTTGTACGCGATTCTCACCGCCACCCACGGGACCTAGAGCTCCGAAGTGATACTTTGTAAATTAGACAGGTATGTAAGAAATTATTACAGATATGGAATCACCCAACTTTTGAAATACCTACGCCTCCTTAGTAAAACAATTTGTCAGCAGTGAATCAATAACATTTAATCAGTACCCATAAACTAGATAGGTAATAGGTACATAGGTTACCTAATGCATCGGCCTCCGAACTCGATCATTCGTGAAAATGTCCAAAACAAACGGTCGCTTGCTATGTACCTACCTACTACGCAACAAAATACAGTAAGTGCCCATACGCTAGGAAACCGCAGATGATTCATATTACTATTATTATCAATGTTATTTCTTTGCACGAAAAACAGTGAACTGATTGCACTAAAATCAAATTTAACCGGCAGGAATCTCTAAAAATCTCCAAACCAAAGTACTAACGTAATCTTTATTTAAAAAAAAACGTTATTAAAATCATTATTCGTGAGAATGTCCAAAACAAATAGTCGCTCGCTATGTACCTACCTACTTACTACGCCACAAAATACAGTAAGTACCCATACGCTAGAAAGCCGCAGATGATTCGGCAATACTATTATTATCATTCTTATTTCTTTGCACAAAAAACAGTGAACTGATTGCACTAAAATCAAATTTAACCGGCAGGAATCTCTAAAAATCTCCAAACCAAAGTAATAATGTACCTAATCTTTATTTTTAGAAAAAGTAATTAAAATCATTATTCGTGAGAATGTCCAAAAGAAACGGTCGCTCGCTATGTACCTACCTACTACGCAACAAAATACAGTAGGTAAGTACCCATACGCTAGGAAGCCGCAGATGATTCGGTATTACTATTATTATCAATGTTATTTCTTTGCACGAAAAACAGTGAACTGATTGCACTAAAATCATATTTTATCGGCTAGAATCTCTAATATATAAATCTCTAATCTCCAAACCAAAGTAATAATGTAATCTTTATTTAAAAAAAGTAATAAAAATTATGGACAAATTGTGCAGGGCTAGCTCACGGTAATATTGTTTACAGTTTTTAACTTCATACAAACAATTCGGAATGCGAGTTATACCTACAAGTATTATTATCTGTTCTGTGCCTACACGCGCACGCCTCAAGTTTGGTACTTATGAGCTAGTTGCGAATGCGCTGTTAGCGCTGCAGTGACGAACTGATGGCTAAAGGTAGGATTTTTTTTCAACGGGAGAGCCGAGTCACCATCCTGATAGGTATTTCTTTACTATGGCTAGTTGACACAAATTTTAATATTTTACGTAGATACAGACCTACATACGTAGGTAGGTTACTTACCTTTTGATATTGATACCCACTACTAGGCTTTTAATCTCCAACATTATCTAACAATTAGGTAGGTCCATCCATAGTAACCACTCCGAAATAAGTAAGCACTTTGAGTGTAGAATAAATACCTACATATCTACTTAGAACCAGTGTTGCCGACCGCACCACCACATAGTTAAACCTGTCCCGATAAGTTACTAGATTTCCAGATTTTCTTACCCTAAATAGTAGCTGGAATTAGCTATACTTGCAAAAAAAAAAAAAGATTGATCGCATCGCATAATAGATCATCAATTATCAACTTTAATGTAATGGATTTAGAGACTATAGCGATGAACCGGTGTCGCAACGTTTGACTTAATAATAATTTGCTGCCATCGACAGGCAGCGACTCGTGAGGTCATGACCCCGATGGAAGTAATTACCTACATTTTTGTAAACATTGAAGTAAATGGCTTTGATTTTAAGAAAAAGTGTCTGAGGTAAACAACAAAACTGCATTGTCATTAGATTTTTACCCAACAACGGCGAAGCCAAAAGGAAGGATTATGATTTTGACCGGTATGTGTGTAGGTATGTACCTATGTAATTATGTATTTTTATCTGTTCCCTCGTAACTTCTAAATTATTTATCATAATTTGACAAACGATACATACCTACCTATCAAATGGTTTGTACATAACAATTACAGAAGAGATTTTTATTTTTAGAGCGTGTTTCTACAGTAGGTAGGTACCTACCTAATCGAGTCTTTGATCTATTTTTTTAATAATTTGCGTTTCCATTGCTAGAGTTTTGGTGTTTTGATTTTTGTGTTTTCCTTTTACCTACTCTAGTCACAAATTTAAAATCAGACAAACTATTGACAATATGAATTAAAGTTATTGAAGCCTCAAAATTGTGTCAATGAATTCGATAACACTCATATTGATTGTAAGTACTAATAACTAACTTTTTAATAATGCTGAGTACCTATGCTGACGATCTTATTTTGTAGTAGTTTTAACTACTTTTTGTTCTTTCAACCTAAGTTGCACCTACTTATCGGGTATTTTTTCTAGCTAGTCGTGTCCATTTTTTTATACTTGACAGGTTAGGTGTTTGACCACAGCTCACCTGATGTTAAGTGACGGTGTGGTCGAAGATGGTAAACACACCAAGCCTGGAATGGAACTGGCTCTCAAGTAAGGTTGCCGGAACACACCGTTAGGTGCTTGGCGGCAGATTTTCAACTTGAGGGTGGTAGCTAGCCAGCCGGGTACTAGAAAATACCCTACCACCACACTATGGTTTCCTCACGATGTATTTCTTCAAAGGCAGCTCACTCAAGCTCGTTGTTGGGATTTGAACCCGCGTCCTTCGACGCGAGAACCGACCACGCTAACCACTGCGCTATCATCGCTACAAATACATACTTAATGTTGAAACCCCCTTCCGCCCCCGAATACATCACATACGTTGCGTCCAACCCAAGGTCGCCGTAGCTGTGCTACGCTACTGCGCGCTACGAACCAGCTGTTTTACTACATGCGACGATGAATGAAGCGCCGACGCAATACAGACCTAAAAAATCTTAGACAGCACCACAAAAACTTTAATTATTTTTTATGGGATATGTATTGAGTTTTGGCAAAAGTTGTAGGACAAAATTGATTTGTTTTAATACACAAAATATGCTCTTAAAAGGATGCTGACTGATTACCAATACCCCTGTATATGTTAAAACAAATTTGAACCTAAAATTGAAATGAAAATAATTAATAACTAACCTGAATAATTTTTGTAGCAAGTGTGGTCCTTCGCTTGTTGATTTTTATTCTCTGCTACCGCACAGATAGAACAATATTTATTTTTTATGGCCAAGTACAATATTTTATTCGATCTCTTCCCTATTATGGCAGCTGCTCCTGACAGTGACGAATAATTTCTTTTATAAGATCTTTTACCGTAGCACCCATCAGCTATAACATCTATAATAGCAATGCCGTTCGAATTCACCCTTCCCTCTTTGATAGCCAAGCAACGCTCTTCTTCGGCAGCTTCACTCATTGATTTAAGTAACTCAGTTTCCCATTTTTCGTTTATAATTTCTAGTTTGCTTGAAAACACTTTTTTGCTCATAGGATTTAATCCAATAGCAGCAGATATTTCTGTAAGTTGACTGTGACCGCACCCAATTGCAACTGCGCCAGCTACTGCGCCAGTATTTATGTCCATTTCATCAACTGCATTATCACTTCTGACTAAAAAAGTTAAATTGCACATTTTGCACTTTAATTTAAAAAGTGAAATAAGGCCAACTTTAGTTTCAGATACTATTTCTACTGATGCTAGGCCACAATTTAGAGGACCATGACATGAGATTTTTTGAAGTTGATTAAAAAACTGAGATATGTTTATTATTCTTCTTCCATAATTTGTTTCCTTGGCTCTGTAAATAAAAAAATGCAGTTTTATGATATACATCTATAACTATAAAAAGCTATGTCTGGAAATAAAGTCAAACAATGCACAGCCTAAACCACTATACATAGAAACTTGAAATTCGAAGGACGAGGATTTTGATGAATTGCAATCCTAACTAACGATAATATTTTACAAAAAGATTACAATAAGTAATAATTTACAATAAGATTAATAAATGAACTGTCTTACATGTTACAAGTAACAGCACTGAAACTGCTCTGTGCATCACTTTGTGCCGTTCCCGACGTAGGGGTTTTAAGTTCCCTGAAAAAAATAATAGTACTATACCTATAGGTTACATATACATAATTATATTATTTAAATAATTTATAAGATAAGTTATTTCTTATAAAAAACCTTAACACAAATGTACCAAAAATATATAAATTAATAGAATAGGTATTTGAATAATAGCCCAGTCATATTAGGTAAAAAAAGGGGTCAACCTCGGAATGAAAGATAATAAGCCGCAAATTGGTATGAACCTTTGTTTTGTCATTCTAAATGTTGTCTCAAAAGTCACAATCGTTATCGTGTCCGCGTCTCAAGATATTCAAGGTCAAAGGTCACAAAAATCGGTTTTTCGCGAATATCTGGCTTCCTATCGGTTAAATGAGATTTGCATTTATTATAAAAGTTGTAGGCTATAAAATTCCCTACAACTTTTGTTTAAACTTTTTTTTCATACGACTAACCGTTTTGAAGGTAGAGCGCGAAGAGTGCACATCGTACAGTCATATACGGCCTAATGCAAGGTCAAGCGTGAGTTATGGTTATCAGTACGTTATAAAGTCAATTATTTACTTGGAAATTATAATTATTAAACAATGCCTATTATTTATGTACTAACTATCAATTATTTATATTTAATTAAAGTAAGTAACTTGATTATTTATATATAATTATTCATATTTAACTATTTAAGTATAAAATATTATTAATTCTGGATTATATATTTTAGTTTTATTTTAAGTTAACACGACATTATATATCTTTTCTTTAAAACGCGTAAATTTCTCAATACTTATATACCTGGAAATACTTGTCCCTACCCTATGCCCTTTTCTATTCATTGCCGGGACAGATGTTCTATAGTATTCAAGGCCACTCTCTCCACTTTGTATGAGTCAAGATTATTCGTTAGTTTGAAATTGTACCGTTGCAACTACGGACGTACGGTTTTAAGAGCTATGGCTGATTTGTGTTTTATATGTGATAAGAAACTTTCAGAAGGTGTTTCTGTGAATGTCGTACGTGGTTTACAAACTTTAAAAACTGCAAGTATTGAAAGAAATGATGGACATATAGACTATTTAAATACTTTAAGTTCTGTAAATGTGCATTCCGAGTGTCGAAAAGTGTACACGAGTAAAAATGTTATTATTGCATCAAAACGACGCACAGATGAGAGTGAACCTTCAACGGCAAGTGCACCTCGTAAAAAACGAAATGAAGTCTTTGATTTTGGAAAGTTATGCTTATTTTGTGGCCAAGAAGCTGATGAAATAGCAGAAAAGAAAAAAAAATTAAAGTATAGACGGACAATAAGTAATGTAAGTACTCTTGCATTCAAAGACAACGTAATTAAGAGAGCAGAAGAACGAAACGATTCCTTAGGAGAATTAGTAAAGGAACGTATATATTACGAGTATGATTTGATCGCTGCTGAAGCAAAGTATCATACTATTTGCTATACCAACTTTTTAACCCGAGTACCATCTGCAGATAAAAAGCCTCGCCAAGATGATCAAGTCACTCAAGCAATGAAGGAGATTTTTTATTATATAGAAAATAATGAAGATTCTCAATTTACTTTGAAAGAACTTAAAGATGTCCCTACGGAATACATACCTGACGATAAGACAATTATTACAAAATTACAACAAAAGTATTTAACTGATATAATAATCACAAAAAAAATTGGATCATTTACAATTATATCTTTCCGTGATACACAGCTTAACGTATTATCAAAAGCTTGGTACGAAAATAAAAAAAGTACTCCTGTAGAAGAACGTCTACGGATTGTAGAAGCTGCTACGGCTATTATTAGGGAAGACATCAGATCATCTGTAGTTGAAACAAAAACGTATCCACCTCCGAATAAAATGCTAGATTGTATTAATGAAGAAATACCAAAAACATTATCACATTTTTTGGAAGAAATGATATTAAAAAATAGAAAAGGACAAGTAGATCATTTAAAAACGAAATGCACATCTATTAGCCACGCAATAATGGCTTCGATACGAGAACGTTCATTTTCATCACAGCTACTGTTGGGCCTTTCCGTATTTCTTCACAGAAGATATGGGTCTAAAAAATTGTTGGATGTTTTATCATCTTTAGGATTTGCTGCATCATATAGTAATACCATACAGTATGAAGTTTCAGCAGTTTACCATCCACAACCTCGTATTTTACCATCAGAGTCTGGTGCGTTGGTACAATATGTTGGAGACAATGCAGATATTAATGTCAGTACTCTTGATGGTAATAATACTCTTCACGTTATGGGAATGATAAAAATAATTACTCCGAAAGATGCTGTAATTTATGATGATCGCATAAAAAAATGTACAACTAAACCGAGTGCAAAAGAGTTAGCAGCAATATCACATGTATCTCTTTTAGCATATGAAAAGCCAGTTGTACCTGGGTACAGCAAGATTCAAGTCCAAAATCTACATGATGATCAAGTACTGATTGAAAAAAAATTTAATGCAGTTGATTTGTTGTGGTTATACGGAAAATGGAAGAATCTTTCACCGTTGCCAGGGTGGAATGGCTATCTTCAACAACTTACGAAAAATAATCAAAATTTTTCAACTTCTCAGGTTATATTTCTACCTTTCATTGATCATCCTGCCAGTAATTTAGACACAATTTATACAACTTTACATAGTGCTATAAATATTGCCAAGTCACATCAACAAAAAACGTGCATAATTACATTTGATCAGCCCCTGTACTCAAAAGCACGTGAAATGGTTGCTGCGTCAGATGCAAACTCAGACTTGTCTAAAACAGTTGTCAAACTTGGAGGATTTCATATGCTCATGTCTTTTCTTGGATGCATAGGACATGTAATGGACGGTAGTGGTCTCAAGGAAGCTTTAAGTAAAATATATGCTACAAATTCAGTCGACAAAATGTTGAATGGTCACGCTTATGCAAGAAGTATCAGAGGCCATATATTATTACGACTTGCATTATCAATAAAGATTTTTGAAGAGATGAAAATTGAAAATTGTGTGTTAGATGAGTTAATTGAACAGATAACTAGTCGCGATGTTTCCTACGAAGATGTTGAAGGATGTACGAGCAGCTCCAACTCGTTAATTGATCAATTTCAGGATAAACTAAAAGAATTAAAAGCTCGAGGTCCCACGGCACAGTTATGGGTGCAATATTTTGAAATGGTATCAATAGCCCTAGATTTCATTCGCGCTGAAAGGCTGGGACTTTTTCAAGAACATTTGGATGCAGTGCGAAAAATGCTGCCCTATTTTCATGCTGGTGGTCATTTCCTATATGCGAAGTCAGCTCATTTGTATCTTCAAGATATGTTAAAACTTGAGGAGACAATGGATCAACAGGCTTTTGAGAACTTTAAAAACGGATTCTTTACTGTAAAACGAACAGAAAAATTCAATTCTGGTACATGGACAGACATGGTAATCGAGCAAAGTCTGATGAAATCTATGAAGACAGAAGGAGGAGTATCTCGAGGCCGAAGTACACAAGAAAGTGTTCTATGTAAGTGGGTATATGCTATGTATGCCACGAATACAATTTGTGAAGAAATTGAACGGTTTTGTAACATTTCTTTCGATTCTGTGGACCAACATGTTGATGCTAGAGATTCACGAATAAAAAGGGATGATACTGATGTAAATGAACTGGTTGGTTGGTTTACGCTTCATAATCCCTTTCCAAATGCGAATCAGTTGGTATCCTTAGCTTCAGGAATCGTTGGAAATGACCAAATTAATTGTCACCGAGCCCATGAAATCGGATTGCAATCTATGGTAAAGATAACTGGTTTGAACTTCAACGAAATAAAGTTAAAACGCGTCGATAAGGTTTTACCGCTTTCAGCCATTAACAAATCTGTCAAAATTAATGATTGTAAAGTTTCTATAGATCCAATGTTACTTTTCCAGAGAATAACTGTAAGCAAAAAATTTGAAAGTAATTTACAAGAATATCTTCAGTATGAACTAAGTCCGTATCCGACATCTTTATTTGATAGTAATGGTATGAGAAAAACCACGAAAGCAACATTATATGACAATATGATGCCTGTCGTTATCGATCTTGATGAAAATAATGTAACATACATCATCGATGGTGGATTTCTTCTGCATCGCGTCGTATGGAGCAAAGACGATACTTTCTCTATTATTTTAAATAAGTACATTAAATATTTACAAACACATTATGGCTCAGCAATTCTTGTTGTATTTGACGGATATTCGGACTATAGTAAAAATATTAAAGCACTGGAACAACAAAGAAGAACTGCTGCACTTTCAAAATCATATGAAGTTTGTTTTGACGAAACAATGGTTGTGCCAAACAGTCAAGAAATTTTTTTATCAAATCGGTCTAATAAAAAAAAATTTATCGACATGCTTGTTGAAAAATTTAAAACTGTTAATATCACAACAAAACAAGCCAGAGATGATGCTGATGTTCTCATCATTGACACAGCTATTGCCTTATCAGAACATCAAAAGACTGCTGTCATCATAGGAGAAGATATCGATTTGCTCGTTATTTTAATTGGACGTACTCAGTCACATCATCAGGAAATTTTTTTGAAAAAAGTTGGCAAAGGCAATGTCAAAACACAAATATATTCTACTAAAAGTTTTGACCAATATCCTCGTACTAAAAAGCACATTTTATTTTTACACGCATTCAGTGGCTGTGACACGACTTCTGCGCTATTTAAAAAAGGAAAAAAAAACTGTTACTAGAGCATTGGAAAAAATTCCTGATTTAGATAAACTGGTGGAAGTATTTCAACAAGAAAACTGCCCAAAACAAACATTATTAGAAAATGGAGTGCGCATCTTGTTGGCATTATATAATGCTCCAAAATCTGAGGACAACATTGATCATTTCCGCTACACGCAATTCATCAAATTTACAAAACTAAATAAACCTGTACAACTGTCAACACTTCCACCAACAAGTGTAGCAGCTCATCAACACATAAAACGTGTCTACTACCAGATTCAAACGTGGTTAGGGAAGGACTTAGAACCTCAAGAATGGGGCTGGATGCTTGAAAATGAAATCCTGGAGCCCATACGAACGTTATTACCTCCAGCACCAGCCGAACTACTAAACGTAATATTTTGCAATTGCAAAAATGGTTGTGGTTCCCGCTGTGGATGCAGAAAATCAGGGCTACAATGTTCTTTAGCTTGCGGCCAGTGCAACGGACAAGCTTGCCTCAACGCTTCACTGTATCCAAGTAATCCCGATGAAGAAAATACATATGATCCCGATATTCTGGAAGGTTTGGAGATGAACATGACAGATAATGAGAGATGAGATAATTTGCAGCATTCCGAGGTGAAAGCCCTAATATGACTGGGCTATAAGCTTTGCAGCTCTAAAACCTTTACTTGATTTAGGATCGTTTTTTTTATTTTATTGAAAAAGTTTGCTTATGCAAACCATGTTTTAACTGACATACCTAATTGACATTGACATACATGATAATGTTCTAATTAACAATGTATTTACATGTAATAACAATATACTTGTAACTATTCCCATGACAAAACCGATATCAAAGTAGGTAGTTATACTGTGACAAAAAGTCTCTGTAACAGTGCTACTCTAGACAATAACTGTGTTTAGAGTAAAAAGGTCTATGTATTATAAAACGCGGAGGTGGACACTTGGCTAGGGTGTGGTGCCTATCCAAAAACGTTTAGGTACTTACTCTGTGGCATCTGCAGTATCAAGGACCTGCTGGTTTTCCTGCACTCTTGATCTTCCAGCAATAGCTAGGCGCGATATACGTTTTCGCATCAATTTCAATGATAACTTTGGTTTTTGTCCTCTCTTGTTTCCCATTTTTATTTTTATCACACTCAACTATTACGGCTGTATAAAGCGACCGTGTTGCATAATTCTTTGTATAAATCGTATAGATTTAGATCACTGAAAGCGTGACTCACAACATAACAAAGTTTCTCACATCTCTATTTGCTCAAAGTCACAAAAGTGTCAAAAACACGGCAAAGTATTTATCTTTCTCGCAAATCACAATCATATATGTAAATAACACTGGATACACAACAGACGCACGCGCTATGAAAGCTTTTATTTTACCTCGTCAATGAAAAAAGATGAAATCTGGCAACGTAGCGCACGCCGCGCCGCCGCGCCGCGTCAGTTTGCGAGGCGGGCGGGCATGCAACATCGCATCGCCTAACGCTACTATCTAGTCTAATACTCCGCTAGTGCCTAGTCATAATCTGCGAGCAACGTGCATTTTCGGAAGAATATTTTTTAACAGGCTCTAACAGTATATATCTCTATAACTTTATTATTCTATTACTCACCGAAACAAACGAAACATCAAGCAAAACGTGCTAATATTTCGAACATCTTACCTCAAGTTAAATACAAAATGAACTTCTCACGCTTATGAAAAATACAAGCTCAGAGTGCTGAAGTAATAGTTTTTCAAAAATATTTTAAAATAGTTCCGACTGTTAAAAATAAGCATTTTGAAACATCTTGCACTAATTGAGGATATGTATTACATGATTTATTAATTTCAAACCTGGCACATCATATGGTAACGTCAGAAAACGTTAGTAAAAACACATCTTTTTCGTGTTTCTCCATACCCGTCACCTTAACGGCTCGTCATCATCCGAAGATCTAGTCTCATGACTCTTTAGTTGAGCTTTTGTTTTAATTGAGCTTTTGTTTTGTATTAATCGTTTTTTCGGAGTGATTTCTTTTTTCTGCTCTAGGTCATCATCAAATGACGAAGAATAAGTGTATAAATCCGAGACTTGAAGTTTAGTCATGTAGTTATCTTTGATAAATGATTCACGAAGATTCAAATCAAGATCAGATTCAGAGCTAGAACAGACGATATTTTCTTGTAGGCCGGACGTACTCGGAAGAGGATAATCGTACAGAGATGGTTGAGGGTTATGTTTCGTATCTGCGACGTTGAAACGATGTACTGAACTTAGCAGCATGGGGCGGCACTGATCATTGACCGTAATATCTACTTCTAAGTCTGAAGCATCAGTTGAAGAACTGTAAGAAACAAGAACGGGTTTTCTTTTTGCTGTTGCAGCTGAAAATTTTGGCGATGTCGATACTATCTTCTTTTTGGAAGTTGATGGAAAAATTGAAGAAACGTTAGAAACATGAGCTGACCTTCTTTCATCTATTAGAGACTGAGACGACAATTCTGACACTTTTTTAAATTCAGACACAGGGGGCGAGACTTGAACAGATATAAGTGGTTGGTCGATCTGGTGTTGTAACGTTTCCGATAAAGGTCTTTCAGTTACAATTGAAGGAGCATAAGCATCTTCGGGTATTACATCAGGATCAATAAACCAGTGCCTTTGAATCCATTCGTTATATTGGTTTGAGTCATACACTTTGGCCATGTTCGGGAGAAAATTTTGTTAAACGCAGCTTTGTTTAAAGTTCTCTCTGGAGAATTGCACAGGTAATTCAAAACTTCTTCATCCCAGTGATGTTCGAAGGACCGATTCACTGATTTATCTAGAGGTTGGAGTTCGTGCGTGGTGTTCGAAGGTAAGCAGTATAGTACTATATTATTTTTATCTGCTTCTTCCAGAGACTCATATGATAAATGACACTTTGCGCCATCAAAGATAAGCAGACATTTACCGGGTACTTTATGTTGTGCTAAATGTTGTATGAACTCTACGAATAAGCTACTGGTCATGCTGCCGTTGGGTGCCATGCTTACCTTTGTTCCAGGTGGCAAATTTGATGCTAATTCTGATCTGTGCCTAATCCCCTTAAAAATAATACCCACCGCATTTACGCACATCGCTATTGTAACGTTCTCGGCGTGTTCTGGAGCAACAAGATGTACTCTTGTATTCCCTTTTTCAGCCAAAACTACAGTTTGTTTGTGGACCGTAATGCGACACCCTTTTTCATCCATGTTATACAAGCGTTCTGGATGTGCAATAATGTCTAGCTCTTCATAGTTTCTTCACTTCTTCAAAATGGTTTTTCACAATGGGCTTATTCACTTGTGCTCTAGCTGGATTCATTAGCTGGGGTTTTCTTTTTGATATTGATGGGTTTCGAGCCAAAAACATTTTGAGCCATTTGCGTCCAGCCATTCTTGTTGACATATTGAACGAGTGCTTGATTTTAAACCTCTCACAAAATAAAAAGGCTTGTTTCCTGATAAATTTAGGCGTAAGTGGTACACCCAGTTTTGCAAAACGTTTGATTCGCTGCGATAAATCTTCTTCTAATTGTTTTGTAAGAATAGTTGTCTTCCCAATTATTTTAGTACTGTTACCGCTTACTAAATGGTTTCTAAGGGTGCGTCTTGGAATATTGAACTTCAACGCTGCAGCATTTGTATTAAGTTGATTATTTTGTACTGCTTCCATGGCACGTCTTAAACTGTCTTCATCCCATGTACTACCTCTTTTCCTGGGTTTTGACTCCGACATTCTTGAAATTTGAAATTATACGCATAAAATTTAATCATCTATTCAATTACCGGCTTATTGTTATAAAGTTTTTTTTGCTTAAAATATGATTATAGACAGACTATCTTATGACTATCTTATATATAACTTATCACATACTTTACCGTTTTTAACATGTAAATATTTTTTATATTCGTTGCTTTTCATGTAAATTAGTTTAGTTTATTTTCAGACATAACCTTTCCATAAAAGAAATTTAAATATATACTGATAATAAGATAATTTTAAAAAAAATGTCTATTCAATATGAGTTAAAAAGTTTAATAACCCTTATAAATAAAAATATTATAAATATAAAACATTGTTTTAACTGTAACGGTACGTATTTATAACTAAAAAGTAACTGTTCATATGTTCATGGTTTGTACATGTTCTTTGTAAGGCCCATGTACCCTAGCAAGGCCAACTGTCAAATTTTTGATTGGCCTTATAAGGAACCATCGGCTTTCCTGGGAACACTACCAACTTAAATCGAGGCAAAACTATTTTTTTTTCTTTAGTACCATAAACATATCCTTATACGACAATTCACAGTAAAAAATATGAAATAATAATAGGTTATCTAACTAAAAACTTACGTTTTGCTGTGCGCGCGAATAACAATTGTAACGTCGACGACCGAAGTCTACGAAGCGTGAGATCGCACTGCCACAATAGCGGCGCGAGCGACTCGCTGCCGCATCTGTGGCCTTGAGTTTGATGGATCTTAGTGTATAGCCGAAGGAATATGTGTTTATGATATTATGCGAAAGAATTTAAGTAATTCCAGAACTAGGAAATTAAAAACGCGAACAGAGCAAATAATCTTTGTATATTTTATAACCAAAAGCAGTGACAGCAGAGCACAGACAAGACAGAGCGACAGATATGATAGTTTGTAGTTTGACAATTGTTTGACGTTTTGTAGTGTTGCAATTAGTCTTTCAACATCCTCTTCTTAATTGCAAACCCATAGCCACAGAACAGTCTTCAGTCTTCTTTTGAGAAATAGGTTTTGTAAGTACATCGGCAACCATATCTTGAGTCCCAACGTAGCTGAGTTCAATTTCCTTTTCGGCAACTCTCTCTCGAAGAAAATGATATCTTATATCAATATGTTTGCTACGAGCACAGTAAGAGTCAATACCTGCAAATTTGATTGCACTTTGATTATCACAATAAATTATGGTAGGCGCAGCTGTAACCTCCCGATGTAGTTCTGACTCTAAATGCCTTAACCACATAGCCTCTTGTGTGGCAGTAGCCAGTGCCATATATTCTGCCTCCATGGTTGATAATGCAACTGTGTTCTGACGTTTAGAACACCATGAGACAGAAGCACCCTGAAACAGAAAAGTGTAGCCAGAGCATGATCTCCGGCTGTTAATGTCTGAAGCCCAATCTGAATCACAGTAGCCAAACACTCTTCTTTCTTCTTTGTTTTGACTAAATGTTAATTTACATTCCTTTGTTCCCTTTATGTAGCGCAGCACCCTTTTTACTGCTAGCCAGTGTTGTATTTCTGGTTTATTATTGAAGCTACTCAATTTATTTACTATAAAACATATATCAGGTCTTGTACCTTGTGATAGGTAAAGTAAACTCCCAATTGCTTCTTGATAAGGAATATTTCTAACAATATTATTTTGCTCTCCTGTGCTGATCAATTTGAAGCTAAGATCACAGGGTGAATGAACTGGATTACAATCTATCATATTGAATCTTTGTAGAATTTTTTCTATATAGGCAGTCTGATCAATATGAATTTGGTCTCTAGTCACATTTTGACTTATTCTCCAACCAATAAAATGATTCACAGGTCCAAGTGTTTTCATATCAAATTTACTTTTAAGTTGTTGTTTTATTTCTTTACCTTTCTCTATATTATTATAAAATATCAATAAATCATCGACATATATCAATATGAAAAGAATGCTTCCATTATCATTTTTGTAGTACACACATGGATCTACAGATGTACTTTTCAATCCCAACTCTTTTAACACAGAAGTGAGTTTTAAATTCCATTGGCGACTTGCCTGTTTCAAGCCATAGATTGACTTATTTAATCTGCAGACTTCGTGTCCGTGTTCATAGCCGGGTGGTTGATTCATATATATTTCAGCATCAATATCTCCCTGCAAAAATGCTGTAACGGCATCCATTTGATCTATATATAAGTTTTCTTTTACCGCCATTGCAAACAAATATCTTATTGAGGTATGCCGTACCACCGGAGCAAAAATTTCATTATATTCAGTTCCTTTCCTTTGTATAAAACCTTTTATGACTAATCTTGCTTTGTATCGTACTACTTTACCATTTGCATCGGTTTTCATTTTATAAACCCATTTACAAGGAATTATTCTTTTGTCTTCGGGTAGAGTAACTAATGTCCATGTATTATTCTGAAGGAGTGATTCATATTCACTGTCCATGGCATCTTTCCACTCTTTTGCTTTTAGGCCTGAAAGAGCTTCTTCCACGGTCTCTGGTTCCTTTAATAATACTGCTGAATCAGTTGGTTTCTCTTCATGACAAAAATATGTTGTAGGTTTGGTATTTCTTGGCCTCAGAGTTACATTGCTATATGGCATAGAATCTGTTTCTTCATAGCTCTCTGGTGTGTAATCTGGATCTTTATCTGAATTTGATAATTCACTGGTGGCGTCAAACAATTGTTCCTCTTCTGAACTTTCATTCACTAAAGTATCGGTATCAGATTCATGTTTAGCTGTAGTTTCCTGTTGTTGCAAGGTAGTAAGTGGCATAATAACACAATTATTTTTAACCGTGTGTTCCAAGAAAACAACATCTCTACTCTTGTACAGTACTCCCAAAGTGATAATGCGCATAGCAATCTTCGCCAGTGGTCGTGTTTCCGGAAACAACCGAATAATTTAATAGTAAGTGCCCTAACTAATGCACTTCAATTTAGCATCTAGTGCGATAGAAATAGGAGTCAATATCAATCAATAACAAGTTTGAACGGTCCGCGGCGGTTGACGGGTGCCGCCGATGAGTTGAAGGTCAGTCAGTTGTCTTTAAGTATTGGAAGTGCCCGCACGTGTTCTTTTCATGTGGAAATATATAGAGCTGATATTACACACCCTTCTTGGTTTTATTTCGTTGGTAAGTTTAAAATTTTCAACTTTAATTATGTTAGCTGCATAATCATAACTCATGAGTGTGTATCGATCATATCAGTCATTCTTTATTATTTTCTTATCTAAATTTAAATTCGAAAATTTGAATACTTTATTTGTATAAATTTGAATACTTAATTTTAATTGATTTTGAATTTTTTTTTTGCTCATTTGACATATTCATTAGACATTTTGGAACCATATAATATGTAATTATTCGTAATTATTTACAATAATATTGAATTTTTCTTTACTTTTAAATCAAATAACTGTTCCTATCTATATCACATGGAACATTTTTATACATAAATTTAATAGAATGTTACAACTCCGCCAATTTCATCTTCTTTCAGATCGAATCCTTCCAGAATGGATAAATTTAAACGTGGGAAGCCGCTAAACTCACAAGCACGGCAAATGGTATTTAATGTGTACCTTTATTTCTTAAATGAAGCTAATGTATTCAAAAAAGACCATGACGGTTATTTTAAAAAAGTTCAGGAGCGTGTGACAAAATCTACAGGAATTTCACGCCGAACTTTGACTAATATATTGAACGAAAAAAGGCAAAATCAATCAATGAAATTGTCCACACCGAAAAAAGGAAAACCTAAAAGTAGGTTTCGGCTAGGACTTGATGATTTCGACTATTGTGTAATTCGAAATATGATATACAATTTTCAGTTGACGCTCAAAGAACTCCCAACTGTAAATAATTTGAGAAATGAGTTAATCGAAGCTATTAATTTCAAAGGCTGTGTAGAAACTTTAAGGCTTATCTTGAAAGACATGGGGTTTAGGTTTCTGAAAACTGATACCAATCGACGGTTACTTATGGAAAAGACAGATATACGTTTAAAAAGGATCAAATATCTCCGAGAAATACAGAAGCTGAGAAATGCTGGTAGAAACATAGTATTTATGGACGAGTCATACGTGCATACATCGCATACTAAAGGTAAAACTTGGCAAGACAGCAGCAAAAAAGGTATTAAACAACCCATTTCTAAAGGAGAGCGAATTATTATTGTACATGCAGGCAATGAAAAAGGCTTCGTCTCAGGGGCTTTAATGTTACATAAATGTGTCGACTCAGAAGGTGACTATCATAAAGAAATAAACGCCGAACGTTATCAAACTTGGCTACGCAATCAGTTGATTCCCAACTTGCCTCCTAATAGTGTGTTGGTAATTGATAACGCCCCATATCATAATAAGCTGTCCGTGAAACCACCAAACTCAAATACACCCAAACCACAAATGATTGCGTGGTTACAACAACACAATGTTCCTCATGACCCAAATAAACTCAAACCTGAATTGTACAAAATTATAAAAATCCACAAAGAACAATACACAGAATTTGCCATTGACCGTATAATGGAGGAGCATGGGCATAAAATTGTACGATTGCCACCATATCATCCCGATTTCAACCCCATCGAAAACATTTGGGCGCAAATAAAACAACACGTTGCCAAACGAAATATTGCAATGAACGTTACGTCAGTTAAAGAAGCTATTTTAGAAAAAATCAACAATATAAGTTCGGAAGAATGGAAAAAAGTTCGTGATCATGCCCTTAAATGCGAAGATGAGTATAGGAAATATGACCCAAGAATCGATAGTTATTCAGATGAAATTATTATTTACACAGGAGATAGCAGTGATACAAGTGAAATTGAAGACCTTGATGAAAATTCCGATGACTCTATGATGTCAGGAATAGAGAATCTCCCCGATTCTGATTAAATAAAACTTTTTTTTCGTAATATAAATCTTCTTTTCATTTAAACCTCCTTTTTTCCATCGTTAAACCAGCTCCCAGCTTTCATTACATATTATATATATAAGAAATACGACCGATGCCGACCACTGGCGAAGAATTGTCTGCGCATTATAACTTTGGTTGTAACCACTCTATATACATATCGTCTTCCGACGCTCGGGGAATACGACCGTTGCCGAACAGTGACGAAGATTTCTATGCGCATTATCACTTTGGGAGTACTGTATATTTGTTTTTTACTCTCATCATACAATCTGTAGCCTTTAGTACAATTACAATAACCCACAAATATCATTTTAATGGCTTTTGAATCCCATTTTTGTCTCTTTTCCTTTGGCACATGAACCATTGCATGACAACCAAAAATTTTCATGTTATTTAAATTTGGTTTTTTACCTGTCCACATTTCATATGGTGTCTTGTAATCCAAAGCTTTTGTTGGTGAACGATTAACAATATAAGCCGCTGTTGAAACCGCTTCAGCCCAAAAATTTTTTTGTAATCTGGAATTCAAAATTAAGCATTTAGCTCTCTCTACTAATGTGCGATTCATTCGCTCTGCCATGCCGTTTTGTTGAGGCGTATATGGGTTACTCGTTTGATGCTGGATACCAGATTTACACATAAACAATTTAAACTCATTATTTATATACTCTTTTCCATTATCTGAGCGCAATATCTTTATTTTTTTATTAGTTTCATTTTCAACTAAATTCTTGAATTCTTTAAACTTTTCTAAAGTCTCAGACTTATTTTTTAAGAAATAGACATATACCTTCCGACTATAATCATCTATGAAAGTAACATAATATCTGGCACCTCCAATAGAGCTTGTCTCCATCGGACCACATAAATCAGAGTGAATTAATTGGAGCAATCCAGAAGCTCTAGTACCAGTATTTTTAAATGATTGTCTACTCATTTTTCCTTCTAAGCAAGTTGTACAAACTTGATTACCTTTTTTTAATAATTCAACCCCTTCTGCACTTTCTGTTATTTTCTGTAAGTCTGTGAAATTGAGATGGCCCATTCTTTGATGCCATAAATTTATATCTCGCTCATCTATTGTTGATAGCAATGCCGGTGCTTCGGAAACATTATTTAATATATACATGTTATTGCGATGCAAAGCTGTCAATATTAATTTATTATTTTGATATATCTGACAACCATCTCTTTCGAATTTCACTTCACAGCCATTATTTACCATTTGACTTACAGAAAGTAAATTTACTGTTAGTGTGGGTACAAATAAAACATTTCTGACCTGTATAGTCCGTATTATGCCATCTGAGTCACTTATCTGAAAATCCACCTTGCCACTGCCTTTTACTGCTACTGTTTTATTGTCTGCAACTTTAATGTTGTCGATTGTAGATGGAGAAACATCATACATCCAATTTCTATTATTGCACATATGCAATGACGCTCCGGAATCGACATACCAGCAGTTTCCATCCAAGTCAGCAGCAACTGGAAAAGCAGCATAATAACCATTATTTTTTGAATTATCACTGTTTGAGAAACCCTTCTTTTTATCTTTAAAGTAGCAATCTCTACTCATGTGCCCATACTTATTACAAACAAAGCACCGTGGGCCTCTGGGTTGCCTTTTTTCTTGTGATTGGTTATGTGAATTTTTCGGTGTTGACTTTGACATATTTTGTTTACTATATGACTTGGCATAGTAAGCAACAGAATCCGATACCTTAACTTCTTGTAACAACTTAGTTTTTCTGCAGTAATATTCACACCAGAGCTCTCTAAAGCCATTATCATCGGTTTGTAGTAATCAGGGAGGCCAGCAAGCAGCAACGTACCAAGCCACTCGTCTCCAACAACAAAATTGATATTCCGTAACTTATGAGCTGTTGACATTACCTTATTAACATATTCCTCGATACTCGAGCAATTTTCCAAATTGGTGGTGATCAGATCCCTTAATAAACCTACTTTTCTACTGAGCCCGGAGTCATCGAATACTTTTTCAAATTTTGTCCAAACCTGTTTCGCTGTTGTAGCCTCCTGAACATGGACGTAGTTAATTGGGTCGATTAACAGAATTATTTTTGACTTTGTTCTTGTATTTCTCTTGCTGTCAGACACGTAACCTGGGTCAGGTTCAATCTCGTGCCACAGTTCCTCGTGTTCCAGATAGTTTTTTACGGCAAATTTCCAACTTTGATAGTTTTCTCTTCCAATTAGCTTTTCAATCGTGCCCATTGATATTTGTGATGCCATTTTTTAATGTACTTTTCGTCAAAACTATGCTGAAAGAGAAGAACGACCACGCCGGTAATGACCGGTTGCGAGTTTTCAATTTGAATCTATTTGAATCACAGCACTTTAGTATTGAATTACTTTTTATATATACTTTCGGACATATATAGCCCATAACCTGATATTATGCGAAAGAATTTAAGTAATTCTAGAACTAGGAAATTAAAAACGCGAACAGAGCAAATAATCTTCGTATATTTTATAACCAAAAGCAGTGACAGCAGAGCACAGACAAGACAGAGCGACAGATATGATAGTTTGTAGTTTGACAATTGTTTGACGTTTTGTAGTGTTGCAATTAGTCTTTCAACAGTTTACATGTCAATAACTACGACTTTTTGATAGTTGGTCTTCAAAGGAGCGTGGCCTTCCATGGTCCACCCACCTTACACGGAGACCTACGGACGCGCAGCCAAGTGGTCTTCCAGTAGTACATTCAAAAAGAAGCGGCTGAGGTGTCCTATCGTGTCTCGTGTACCATATACCTAAATTGAAGTCCATCACCATACCAACGCTTTGAATGAAGTTCATTCCTAAAAGACTTTCAGTTGCGTCGGGCAACATGATAAAGCTAACCTTAAACTTTACCCCTCTCACCCTAACATCAACATGTGCTACTTCTAAATTTTGGGCAACAATACGCCCGTCTGCAAATTTAAGTTCCGTAAAAACATTTTTAAAAGTCTGACCATTTTTATGCAAATGACTTCTTAAACTAACACTCCCAATAGAATGTTTCGCCCCAGTATCCACAAGCAATTGTCCCTCATTATCGAAAATATGCACACTAACGACCGGTCGCACTCGCGGACTTAAAGGTACAGTTACACATGCTCATTACTAGCACGAAAGCATGCCACTATTGAGCAATTGCTACTTAGTGGTATGTGTGTCGAAACATTGCTAATAATTAGCATGCTAATTACGAGTATGCTCAAAAATCGACGGCCGTGCGATTTTTGGGCATGCTACCTGCGGCGCGGGTGGAAGGGGGCGTGCTTTTAGCGCGTGTGAACAGGTTTGCTTATTGAGCATGCTAGTAGCGATCAGTCGTTTGCGCGTGCACAATTTCGCGCCAAAAATGTCTCGCTGGGGCGATGAAAAAACGTTGAAATTTGTAATTTTATATCGGAACAACGAGTGCCTATGGAATCCGCATATACCACAGTACAAAAACAATATTGCAAGAAATAATGCATATCAAGATTTATTAACCAACATGGACGATCCTACTTTGACTGTGAAAATTATAAAATCAAAAATCAAGAACTTGAGGTCCGTTTACCACAGCGAATTAAAAAAAATTGAGAATTCCAAGCGATCCGGTTCTGGTGCCGCTACTGTGTACAACCCATCCATGTCTTGGTTTCACGAAATGCATTCTTTCCTTGGAGACACTGGCGATTACAGGGACCCTATTTCTATGGAATTGGTGAGTTTTGGTTTACAATACTTAAATAAAAATGCACGTAACTGTTAGTAACACACAATTATTTAATATCATAGAATAAGTAGTACAGCATTTTCTATGTATTAATTTAAATCATATGGCCTTGCCACGGTACCGCCTCTGTAGTTTCAAAGAGCTGCGCATAGGTGTCTCTTATCGCTCCTGCCTGTCGAGAAGCGTGGTTAGCGTAGCGTGTAGGTGGTAAGCCTTCCAAAGCAGTCCGTAGTTGTGCCCTCCATGATCCTGGTACCACAACACGTTGTTGTGTATCTTCAAAGTCGACGCATCTTTGCGTGATGTACATATCAGATGTTTTCCGAAGCCAATTGTGTAAAGAGCAGGCAGCTAATGTAATTCTATCGACATTTTTGGGGGCCATATCTATGGCATCCATAAAAACTCGAAATCGTGTCACTAAAATACCAAACGCATTTTCAACGATTCGTCTGGCTCTCGATAAACGGTAGTTAAATATCTTTTCTTTACGCGTTGGAGTTGTTCGATAGGGCTTCATAAGGTATAACTTTAGAGGAAAAGCAGCGTCTGCCACAATAACTGATTGGTCCGGAAAATTGAGAGTATTATTTTCCAAAGCTTGTGCTAAATTAGATTTTTGATAAACACCTCCATCAGAAGCTCTACCATTAGTCCCAACATTTACGTATGAAAAACAATAGTCATCATCAACTAATGCCAGAAGTATGATGCTATGAGCGCCCTTGTAGTTATAGTAGTCAGAAGTATCATCAGGGGCGAATATATTTATATGTTTGCCATCCAACGCTCCAACACAACCTGGAAAGTTCCATTTAGTTCTAAATCCATGTTCAATGCGTTTCCAATCTTCAGAACCAGGAATCTGTAAAAAAAACAAATAAGTATTTTATAAACTTAATAGATTTTTTTTACAGAGAGACGAGCCATCGCAAGATTCACAACCAAGTGACGCTGTTTCATATTCAAACTCGTTGACGCCGCAATCGATGAATGTGTTATCACCCTCTCCTAGTCCAACTACAGAAGATCGATCACAATCGCGTTCATCTAATAACTCATCAACACGACGTAGAAAAAGAAGCTTACAAGAAGAACCCATTACATATGCTCTCGATCGTTTACAAAATATTAGTTCTGCGATAAATGCACCGCCTAATTACGACGAATTCCATTATTTTGCTCAAAATGTTGCAGCTCAATTGCGAACTCTACCATTGTACGACGCATTAGATGTACAACATGAGATCCAAACAATTCTGACTGCAGCAAGACGTCGACGCCAGTACCCAAATTTGTCTCCCTTTACACAAACAATGACTTTCATACCTCCCAGTACAAACACAAATACAGTCACTTACACACCTCCTACTACAAACACACAGACAATGACTTTCATACCTCCCAGTACAAACACAAATACAGTCACTTACACACCTCCTACTACAAACACACAGACAATGACTTTCATACCTCCCAGTACAAACACAAATACAGTCACTTACACACTTCCTTACGCGTTATCCCAATCAGATTCTACTGTCCCTGAAGAAGATTTGTTGAACAAAGCATGGAAAATGTGTTAAAGTTAAATTTAGTTTAGTAAGTTTTTAATCTAGATTTTAAACAATAAATACTTGATCTAAACTAATAATCACTGGTTTACTTTACTTACCCGCATATAATCCTTCAGAGCATTGTATATTGCATCACACACTTCAGGTATAAATAGAGATATAGTAGACCTTGCAACTCTGTGAAGTGCTTCTAATGTGTATAACGAATCTCCAGTTGCTAGATACCTCAATGTCACTTCCAGTTTCACTTTTGGTGGAATAGCATTTCGCATGTGTGTATCTTGTTTCTTTATAGCGCTTTCAACTTTAGATAGTAACTCGTCAAACTGATGCGGTAACATGCGCAAATGATTTTTGTAACCATCAATATCTTCTTCTCGCATTTCTACTAGCAATCGAGTACTTGCTCCAAGTTGTTCCCTTCTACTTAGCCAATCACGGACCCAAATCTTCCTATTCCTTTTACATTGGTTTTTTCTCTTTCTACCTGAGAGAAGTCTTCGGATGCATTGCAACGATAGCAAAAGAATAACTTTATTAAGCTCCGTACGGATGGTTGTTTCATCGTCCATGTTTGAACTAAGAGCATGCTAAAATCGCATTTGTGTTTGGAGTGTTTGCTTTGAGCATGCTTATTAAGTAGCATACTTAAAACTAGCATGCTTATTGCTAGCAAATGTAAACAGTTCATAAGCATACTCATATTAAGCATACTTATAGCACGTTTTTTAGCATGCTATTCTAGAGCATGTGTAACTGTACCTTAACGTTACGGCACTCACGGACACTCATTGAAACGAGGACGTAACTTCCTTTTTAGTTTTACATGTTGCACAATTGGACCGAATTACTCCGGGTGCACCGCACCCGAAACATGTGACCGTAGGTTCCTTCTTTTCACCGTCAACGCTGGCACTCGGAGGTCTCTTAACTCTGAGCCGTAAGCAAGCTTCCTTTAGATGACCATATTGCTAAATAATTTTATAGCGAGTGGGTGTTTTGTGTAATTGTTTCGCCTGCCCGTTATAACTTGATATTTATTATTACTATAATGTCAGAAACGTGCGCCACGCCATATGGAAGCAGTCCGAATTGTCCGTGAATGGGCGAAACGGCGTCCATTTTTTTGAGGTTATTGTTTCAGTTTATGTTTTGATGTCGATAGTGGTGCATGTGCTGTGTATTTGTCAAGCGTTATAATTTTTTTTTTATTATGTCTTTGTCCGCGCGTGACTTTGTGTTGGAAGTAATAGAAAAATATAAATCATATCCATGTTTATGGCAAGTAAAACATCCTGATTATCACAACAGAGAAAAGAGAAACGCAGCGATGAATGCTTTGTTGGAATTGTTTAAAACAAAGGATCCAGAAGCCAACCTAGATACGGTTAAAAAAAGATTACCACTTTAAGAAATCGTCTTAAAAAGGAATTAAATAAGGTAGGTATGTGTTGTAAATTTATAGAAAATTATTCGTTGCGGTAGTTATTTGTAATATGTGTAGACAAATAATAGAATAGAATATTTATTTCAAGTCTTCGATCATTAATATAGGTACATTAAAATTAGGAGTTTATGTTAACATGGTTAAGGAATTGCTTATTTAGTATATTTCAACCGACTTTATATTGTGTTACAGGTTAAGGCATCAGAAAGATCTGGTGCAGGAACAGCAGAAATTCATGTCCCTAAGTTGTGGTACTACAGTGAAATGTTCTTCTTAGCAGATGTGGATGTACCAAGGGTCACAAGATCAGTGAATTCCATCCTCGATGACATGCCATTTGAAGATAGTGTTGAGGTACATGCATACGTTATACTATTTTATCATCTTGCCAACTGACACTACCTTCCCCATTAAAAAATTGCACAAAGGCTTCCCTTACATTTTTTGCATTACTGCTGGCATTCCTATTTGTAATATTTAATGAAGTAAAACCGATTGCAGAAGTTGAATCATTAGTATTGATGTCAATATCAAATACATTATCCGTTCCATAAGGGGAGCTAGATTTTCTAAGAAAATTGTGAAGGAGACAGCAAGTTAAAACAACTAGATCTATTCTATCTAAACGTAAGTTTATAGCAGTATGAAAGATTCTGAAACGGTTTGGCATAATACCGAATACATTTTCTATTATTCGCCTAGCTCTTGACAACCTATAATTGAAAATTTTTCTTTCTTTTGTCAGAGCTGCTCTGCTAAATGGCTTCATAAAATCACTTCATAGAGCAAAAGCTTCATCCCCTACAAATACAAAAGGTAGTTTAGTGTGGCTGTTTTGACACCTGTCATCATTGGGGATGTTAAGTTCCTTTCTCAGTAATTTTTCATAAAAAATTGTATTCTGTATGGCTCCTCCATCTGAAACTCGACCATTTGTACCAACATCACACCATATAAATTCATAGTTGGCATTTGCACAAGCCATTAGCACAATGCTATTGAAATTCTTGTAATTCCAAAAATAGGAACCACTACCTGGAGGTGGTATTATCCTTATATGCTTTCCGTCTATAGCCCCTAAACAATTAGGAAACTGCCATCTTTCCTCAAAGTCCTTTGCGATTTTCCTCCATTCTTCTTCAGTATCTGGCATCTGTAACAAAAACAATTTTTTTTTTCAGATGAGCGATGATGAAACTGAAACCAATGTTTCAATGAATGTGCCATCGCCACTTTCACAAAGTAGTGTGGCTTCATCGTCAAGGACTCAAACAAGAAAAACCAAAGCCCAAGCTGACAATGTTCTAACAAAGATAGCAAAGAAATTGGAAGAACCTCCACAAGTGAAACAGCAATATGACTCATTTGGTGAACATATTGCAGAAAAATTAAGAAATTTGCCGGCAATGATGGCTACATACTGCCAAAAAATAATTAATGATGGGATATTCATGGCTGAGACCAACAATTTAACTATTCATTCGCACATTGTAGACACTCATTTGAACCAGAACAATGCAAATAATTCGCAAATATATATGAATCTGCCAAACCAGAATAATGACAATTCTGTTTTTGTGAATAATTCAGTAAATGAGCCTGGATCTTCACAACAGCACCATAATTTATTGTATGAAGCATTTGTTACCGCTATAGGCGACACAGATTCAGACAACACTAAATAATTACTTTTAAATATGTTACTTTTACTCTAATAAATGATTGTAATACTCTATAATAAAAATACTAAATACACATTGTATTATTTATTTACCTTCATATAACTCTTCAAAACCGTTATGATTGCCTTGCAAGTTTCTGGAATAATGGTTCCCAGGCACTGTGCAGAAATTGCAGTTTCAAATTTCAGATTTTCTTATGTCGTTCCTGAGGCTAAAAAACGAAGTGTAGCACATAGCCTTTCGTGAGCAGTTATGGCTTGCCTCATATTAGTATCTTGTTTTTTTATTATTGGCGTCACAAGTCCAAGTAATTTGAAATACGTCTGTTCGTCTATTCTTAAGAAGTTTCTCCAATCAGTGGGCTCTAGAGACAATTCAGACAATAAGTTGGTATGTGTAAAAGTATTTCTTTGTTTCAACCAATCCTTCATCCACTTTCTCTTAGGTTTTTTTTGTCTTTTTAATAAAATACACACAGCTGCTGCCACCAGTAAAGTATTGTTATCCATAGTATTATTTATTTCCGTTCCGTACGATTGCAAAGTTCGAAGTGACGCCATGCATCCAAATGGAAGTATTGTGAATGGTACCGTATCTGGATAAATTTCAATTTGGAGTGCATCCAAAAGGAAGTCTACTAAATGGACGTATCGTCAGTGGTAGCCTTTATATAGTCAGCTTTTTCAAATGTCTTACTCAGCACATCGCCGAGTAGACAGTCCCGGTGACTGGACCACCGGCATAGGATAGTCTTAGTTTAAAAAACATTATTAAGTGTTTTCGAAATTTAACTGGCACAGCCGGTAGGACTTGCTCAAAAAGTATCGTGCTAGTCGTTCGTGTATCCAGGTATCCAAATTTAGCTGACGGCGGAATTGCGACGCGAGTGAATCCTCGAACCAAATAAATTCGTTAAGAGAGGGACGCAGTATGGAAGCGGTCAGTTAGTGAGTCAAAATTTTCGCCTCCTTTTTAAATCGTTACTTATTATTTACATTTATTTATTATAATAGCACGGTACATTTTGCGAGTGCTCTATATTTTGTAACTATATTATTTTCTGTACTCTCTGTGCTGCTTATTACTCTATATTAAAATGCCTCAAGCCGATAAGATCGTCACACGGATCTCACGGGAGATTTTGAACCCACATATTTGAAGACAAGGGCCAACTTGTTTATCAGAAAGTGTGAGTATGTAATATGCAGTTACAGCAATGCCGAACAAGAGTTATATGTACTTCAAGCCGTGACAAGCCGGCTCAACGATAAGGCAGTCTTGCTACTTACTGAGCGTGAGGATATCACGTCTTGGAGAAACTTAAAAGATGTACTAAAATAGCATTGCGGGTCTCCCGCGAAGTGAACAATTTTCAGTGTTATGGAAAAAACTGATACATAAAAATCATCTGAAAAAGAATATATCTTAATGTTTGATGAAATGTCAATAATGAAAAATATTACATACAATAGCAAAAAAGATTTAATTGAAGGATTTCAAGATCATGCAGAACAGGGGAGAACTCGACAAGTAGCCTCACAGGCTTTGGTCTTCATGGTGGCTGGCATCAGAAAAAAAGTAAAGCAACCGGATGCATACTACTTATCTAGCGGCTCTGTGACAGGAGATAGACTGGCAGTCCTGATAAAACAAGTAAGTTACAATCTGTTTTATTAGATACAGTTTTTATAGACTGCTACTTCTATGCTTTTCATACACTTTTATCAGTGTTAATTTGAAATAGCTAATAGCTTAAAACTAATGATTTTTCCATTTCTTAAGCTATACCATGGCTTAAGGTAAGACATATAGCAATCCTACTATAGACAAAGGTTTGTTTGTAAAAAATCTCTATTAGAGTTACCCGCACCATTTTTTAAAATTTCATGTTTCAGTACCTATATATCATTTACTTCATTTTTATTTTACTAACAAACTTTAATTTATTTGCTTTAATGATGATTGATTTGGTTGATGAATTGGACATAATAATAAATATACAGAGCTTAAACAGTTTCCACTAGTAGAATAGATGTATATTTTTAAAGTGTCTTTCCTGTTGTAAGATTACATAAATAGGTCTCACTATATCACAATAATACATCTCAAAGAAATAAGTGCCAAAGCAGCGATGCCCTGGACTATCTCTTACTATGGGGATAGCTTCTTGTTTATGTCATTACTTTAACATATAAAAACCCATATAAATTTTATTTGTATATTTCATTTCAGGTTTTAAGGAGTTGTTTTGATGCTGGCATAACCATAACTGCCACAGTGTGTGACATGGTTGGAGTAAATAATAATAATAACCCAAACTTCGTCTTTGCTCCTACTCTAAGAAAAGACCATCTCAGCCCCAATACCAAACAGAAGATGAAGGTTAAGTTAGCAGCTCAAGTGTTGAGCCATACTGTTGCAGCGGGAATATTTGCAAAAATAGCACAAGGTAAAGAGATTTTTATATTTATACTCTAGGTGGCGATGCCATAGCTCTTAATTTTTTTATTAATACCACAATCAGTATGGAAGTTTCAGATGTTACATGACTATGGGCAGAATTAGAGAACAAATCCATACTGATTGTGGTATTCCATGATGGTAAATTATATGTTAGTAATCAATAAATATAAATTTTACGATAAGAGTAATCTCATGTTGTTAAATTTAAGAATGTCCGCTACATAAATTAACATATTTTTCAGGAGAATTAACTACAGAAGCCGCTACAACCGCAAATGTTTTGTCTTATATGGACAAACTGTTTGATTGCCTGAATTCAGTGTCACCAGATTTAAGGAGGGGTAAACCATAGGCTACCGATTTGAAAAAAGGTTCACCACATTTCGAACATTTAAAAAAAATGATTTCTTTTTTCAAAAACTTAAGAGTTCATTGGATGCAGGAGCACCTCCTTTTTTAGATGGTTTCATATGGACGCTTAATGGTGTCGAAGAAATATGGAGGAGTCTCAAGCAAAGACAAAGATGTTAAACGTTTAGCGACACGAAGACTGCAGCAGGATCCTCTGGAAAAAATTATTTAGCTGCATTCGTGGACACTGTGGATCGAACACGAACCCAACTGCAGGGCAGTTTGTGGCAGGTTTAAAAACTGCTAAGCTGGCAAATTTATCACAAGTCAGCGTAGGTAACTGTGAAATAGATGACAATGACACTATATTAAATAGTTATAAGACCTTGCTGACACCAACCACGGATAACACTAGCACTAGTAGCGCTAACAGGCGTTACACCAGTTAATATAGATTATGAAGAAAACGAATTGACTGGTGAAATCCAAGCGTGTGCATACGTTTGTGGCTTTATAGTAAAACATCATCAAATAAAATGCATAGCATGCAAGAAAGCTTTTCTGGGTATGTACCGACAAATTAAAGATCCAGATCTCTTTTGTTTTAATTTCACTTTTATTACGGCACAATAGTTCACATATTTTATAATAGAAGAGACAGAAGTAGGCACAGTTAGATAGACAGGTACACAAACGTAATATGAATTTAGAGAGAGTTTTAGAGATATAAAAAACGTAACTATAGCGGTTTCCTAACCGATGCTAAATAGAACGTGCATTCGCCGTCGGAACCAGTTGACGACTCCCGCTCGCGATCGAGCGCCATCGATTTAATTCTATCGCGCTTGGCGGTCTCGAGCGCCGGAACTGGTTTTGCGCCTGATCATCTTACACTAGCTTCGCACCCGACATGGCTTTAACAATTATTTTAATAATAAATTTACATATATAGATACTAAATTCTGATACAAGCTAATAATTTGAGTACTGAGCTGAATAAAATTACAGTGTGCCTTATAAACAAAATATGTATATAAAAGTAAGGTTCCTACACTAGTCCCCCGCCGAGACCGAAGGTCACTGAGCTCGATAGTAGTCCGGAAAGCTCGCTTCGCGTTGCGTTCCTGCTGGGCATGTAATGATAGGGTACTCACGCTGAAGCTGGTGGTATACGGTGTTCCCAGATACCGCCTTGATTGAAGCGATGTCGTGTGTCTCCTTATCCGGCATTGCTGTAGCGGAGAGTGATGTCAGCCCGTCGACCAAGCGGTAGTTCCTCACATCTACAAGCAAACTATAAAATCTGAGAAAGTCAGCACCTATTATTGCCTTGGAAACGTCGGCAACCACAAAACGCCAGCTGTAGACGCGGCGTAGACCAATGTTGAGATGCAGTTGTATCCAGCCGTACGTAACTATAGCAGAGCCGTTAGCTGCATAAAGATGATCTTAGCTCGAGTCTGGTTGAGCGCCGTTCGCGGATACACACAGAGATCCGATCCTGTGTCTACGAGAAATGACATCTTCGTCGCTCTATCTACAATAAACAAGCGGCCTGTCTTGGAAGGGCAGTCGTTAGCCGCTATTTTCGGCTGCCGTTCGCGGTTTCCGTCGAACTATATGCGCATGGGGTGGTACATCTAGTAGCCCGGTTATTAAATCGATTATGGTTCCAGCAGAAATCTGGGTTATATTGCCTTGAGCGTGAGTTGCTTCGATTACGAATTGGGCGATGCTGTCCACGTCGTCCCTGTGATTCCGATCTACCATAATTATTTTGCGAACGTGATATATGTCCCTTTAGTGAAGCTACTTCACGTGACAACTCTGCGATCTGCTTTGCCATGTCTTGGAAAGAGAAATCTACTGCTGCCACCGCGTGAACTGCCGGCGCTGGAACTATTTCGTATAAGTACGCGATCTGCCAAATCAGCCACCGCTTCTAGAGGTATGTCTGCTTGAGACGCAATAACGGTATGTATGTTGTGCGGCAAACGACTAGAAAGGTGCACTTTAGGTTGCTATACATTTTATTTGACTACCAGAAAAATTTACCCTTACCTAAGCTATCCGATCAGGCATGCTACTACAGTAGGCAGTTATATTATTACAACTTTACCATGGTAGAGGGTTCTTCCCAGCTTCCACTTGCAAAAGAACGAATTTTTGCTTATATTTGCACAGAAAACCAATTTGCTAAAGACTCGAATCTACTAGCAGCTGTATTTCATCGTCTTACCGCAACTGATAAAAGTGGAATACGTACAATTCGTTTGGTCACCGACGGCTGTGGCGGCCAAAATAAGAATAGTATTGTAGTTGGCACTTGTTTTATTCAAGCAATTGTAATTTACCGCAAATAAATGCTAATGGCTGTGATTTCACTGTAAAATTATGCTCCATTTGTCTATAAATGGCAAAACATTATTTCTATGGAAATCGAACCACCTTAATGATATTTTACAGCTTTTAAAACGTTTTACCCCGTTTACCAAAAAACTGTCAAAGTACAGATGGCCGCCTTTGCTTTTATACGACTCAAATGTTGAACTCTCCATTTAACATTTATTACCGAAACAATCGAGGCGCTATGAAGCGTCCTTGGGGAGCTCTACTGACTAGTTAGTTAGTAGAGCTCCCTAATTTAAAAAAATAATGTAAATAAAAAGTGATATAGTGTTAAAAATTATTTTATTACCCTACAATATCTATTACTTACTCCATATCAGTACTTAGGTAGGTATTTATACTACTCTATGCATATGTCCCGGTACAGTGTTAGTTCAAATTAGTCTTGTTTTGTTTTAGGTAGGACACTAATATTATATAAGCGAAAGTTTGTGAGCGTGTTTGTAACTTCATCACGCTCAAACGGCTGAACCAATTTTGATGAACATTTTTTTTTCAGTGTTTCGAGTATTGGCCTTATCTTGTGGAGGCGATCATGTCCTGGATGATGTGATGGTGCTTGTACGGAGTTGTCGTTGAAGTGCAAGAATCGCCTTATCTTCTCAAAATGATTCACGGTCATAGACTCTCTTACTATAGGTATACCTAACTCAGATTCCCAATACATTCGTATATTAGGTAATGGAGCAATGCTCATGAGCAAACATATACCCAAATACTTTTTTAATTCATATGTGGTAATATGGAACGGTTTAGACGGGTCTTTTTGGATGCTGAATTTATGCATTTCTTCAACTATGTGGTTGAGTAGGTCTTCATCAAAAAAGTATAAAAAATATTGCAATGGAGTATCCAAATTTGTGATTAGTGGCTTTAAATTTGTACTTCCAGAAAATTGGGGATGTTTAGTTTGTAAAGATTTCTTTTTCCAAATTAAATTCCTTTTCTTCCTTTTATTAGTTACATTATTCGTAATTTGATTTCTTTTATCTGGCAAAGTGAAAGAACTTCTATTTTTGCGTGATGAAGTACTTGGTCCTGATATGCTGGCCTGAGGATTTGTCGATTCTTCATTCACATCTTCGTTGAGGGTAGTACTGCAATTAGCAGAAGAAAATGCTGCATACCTGGTAGGCTCATTTTCAGAGTCACCATCTTCATTCATTTGTTGCAAGTTTTCTCTGATATTCGCCATGTCATCATCACTTTCCGCACTCGAAAAGTCTTGACCGTCTTCACTTCCTGACGGTATATCTAAATACTGCTCAATCAACTCGTCAGACAATACCTTCTTCGCCATAATCTGTAATAAAATCCAACCAAAACAAAATGATAGAAGTAAACTGATGCACGGTGTTCCATATCTGGAACATTTGAAAAAGTTAATGTGTTGAAACTAAAAATAGTAATATTTCAAAAAAATAACTTACCTTCATTTAATATACACTATTTCTAATATAATTGTATCTTTTCTGCTTTGTAACATTCAAAAAACCCTATTTTTTTAAGAATTTTCAATTATCGTTAATCACAAGTACACGTCAAACTTTCAAATCGTAGACGAATCACAATAACAATCGATAGCTAACACCATCCGGTGACACTTACTATTACTAATCCGTTGCTAAGTGTGCAAAGTTTATTTCGTCAGTCGACAGATGTCGCTAGGTGTCATTGAACGACCAGTGAACTTAATTATTTTGATTGTACCAGATATGGCACAGTATGCACTGTAGGGTTAAAAAAAACCCTCGACCTAAAACTACCTATAAAATTAATAAAAACCCCAAGAATATACGTCAGGGGCGTCAGGGCAATTTTTAAGATTCCTATTCGAAGACAGCTTAACCTCACGGACTTTTACCTACGTATTTACAGTCATGCCTTACGGCCTATCTTCTGCCCCACGAACTTTTACCAAGATCATGAAAGAAGTTTTCGGTTATCTTAGATTTCGCAGCTTTAGATCTGTTGTTTATCTTGATGATATTCTGTGCCTAGAAAATATCTACAATGACTGTTTAACTAATGAGAGACAGAAACCCTTAACTTATTAAAATGTCTTAGTTTCATAATGAAGTTATGCTGTAAGTTTCTTGGCTTCATGTTTAACTCAGTAGATATGACAATATCTCTTCCCTTAGATAAACGGATAACATTTTAACAGCTCCCGGCAACATTGGTGTAGAGGCCATCCCGCGAAGTAAAAAGACGATTTTTATAAAAAAAAGTCCAAGAGATAATCAATTAAGAAATAATATAATAATTATATAAAAATTAGAGGCAGATTAGGGATAATTCAAAACAAATAATTCTAAATTAAATTACATCTTCACCATGTGTCCATACTGGACATAGCGACAGCCAAATCACAGAGTCAGCGCCCTAGATGAAGCGGTCGACGCCCGCGGCCGACTTAAACTGGACGATCAGCAATATGGTGCAATCTAGGGCTCAACATAGCAACAAGTGTAGTGTATGTATAAGCAGTTCAATGTAAATAATAAATTAATCACAACTCAACCTGGGTTTGATTCACCATCATCGAAGAGGTGCAGTGGTGTGTCTGTTGACAGCTGCACTCGGAGTTAGGAGAGCCACCACCGCACCGTGGTCAGGTCAACCATGCGACCTACCGGCCGACCGTGAAAAGGTCGGACGGAGCCGTTCCACGCCGACCACACCGACGCGAGAAGCGCGCCGTGCCCGGCAAGTGTCCGCTGGGCGGGCGGGGTGTACCTGTCTCATCCCTCCACTGTGGCAAGACTACTAGCACCGTCACCTTCTGTGACCGTGGCGTGAGCCTGCGTCACGACAGTGGAAAATCGTACCTCCTCCTTATTCCTTCCCCTTCCGCCTATTGCCGATAGGTCTCACGGCACCAGGTATCCTGTACCTATCTATCTAAGTATATATTTACTGTATACGGTAGGTTAGGGTCGATAGGGAAGTAGGGTTAAGGCGGTAGGGAACTTAGGTATACAGCGTAGGTTCCCCCGATAGGGCCGGACTGCCGTCGGATCGCTCCTAGTGAGTTCCGTGGTTGCTCGGACGGAATAGCCAGGCGTCATCCGAACCTAGTCGATGGTTTGAGGCGGCTTGCTATTCAACCTCTCAACAGGCGGTTAGTCATTCGCCGATGTGGATGGCTAGGCGCCCGTTCACCATGAGAATTATCCAAAACTGTTTATTTTATACCTATTATATAAGCAAAGACATTTATGATGAAAATGAAGACAGTTATTTATTGTAAAAATCAACTCTTAAAGCGGTTTTAAATTGTATAATTTATGTCCAAAGACAATAACAGAGCAAGCTCTGTAGTACATTTACCTAAAATAACTATTCCTACATTTTCCGGAAATTATTCGGTATGGACATTTTTGTCATCACAATAATACAAGGGGCACATATATACACTATTTCATAATCGATTAATGTATTCGAGTGGTGATCTCTAAAATGTGCCTTAAAACTTGTGAACGCAGCCATTGCAATCGCACCAACAGCCAGTCAGCCGGTGGCATAAAATTTCAAATGCTGGACCATCAGGTCTTCAGGCTAATAATGTAATAATATCTCCTGCAGCAGTACGACCATATCCAAAACAGAACACGCCATTATTCCACGAATAACGGCGTGTGGTGTACACCAGGCAAACACCGTAAAGGAAGACCAAAAAAAATCAATATTGATGATTTTGATAAGTGCGTCATCCGTAACAAAATTCGTGAATTTTATGCTGTAAGGAAGGTGGTGCCGACTTTGAGAAAACTACATCGTGTATTAAAAGAAGACATAAACTTTTGCGGTGGAATCACTACTCTCCGTAAAATTTTAAAAGATCTGGGTTACAAATATAAAAAATGTCAGTCAAAACGAAAAGTTCTTATTGAGAGACATGATATCGTGGTTTGGCGTGCTAAATATTTGCGAACAATCGAAGAAAATAACAACAAGAAGCGCTTGAGGGTAGCTGGTAAACCGATTATATATATAGGGTGTTTCTCTAGACGACGGACATATTTCAAGGGGGTATTCAGAAAGCGATACTGGACTCAAATACGTCATAAAAACAATACCTTACAATTTGACCAAATTGTCCCACAAACTAATGTAATCAGACACATAACAAATGCTAGTAGGTATAAACAAATCCGGGCGTAAGCTATCTGTGCCTACACGGCGCGCGGCGCAGGCGCAAGGCTGCGGCGGCGTCTGAGGGGTTTCGGGCGGGGGTGCGTGCGATTCTCGGGTCAACAACAAGGTCAACAAGTCACGCAGTCAGTTCGCCACCTGCGTTCAGCGCGATAAGAACGTCGCACCGTCCCGCCGCCGCTGCTCCGCGTACCGCTCTCACGTCGAGTGATGATTATTATTTATCGCTCATCGTGACGATGCCTTTTATCAATACACCAACGAAGAGTATTGGGATAATTATGGTGTGTGTGTATGCTTTAGCCAATGACAGTGTGAGAGGTGCTATAGACGTCGGCAAACATATCCGAACAGGCATATCCCATCGTATTCTCTGATGGCTCTGATTCCAACGGCTTCGAATGTTCAGACAGTTCACAGTGCCGACTTCCTATCAAGGAAGGGAAAACGAGCCGACTCCAGTGAACCTACAAGAGTACTTTGACAAAATTACATCCCGCGCGAATACCTACCTACTGAAGACGAGATATTATTTTGATTATCGGGTCATATTACGAATACGTGTACGTCGTTTAGTCGAACTATTGGACTGTCTCAAGAAACAGCTACAGCTGATATTAGATGTTTTTGCCTGTTCTAAGCTAGGTCGGTACTAACTCAACAAGTTCAATGAACTCTACTTGACGTTGAGTTTTCCTTTTTGACGTTACACTTAGAAGTATGAAGGAAAATAGGAAAATTTAGGTGAAAGGTACGTATTACACTTGTACTAAACTAACCGATAAGTACATACAAACATCGCGTCTGCTCGAGCGAGCGCGCGGCGCGGGGCGGGCGGGCGACGACCGCTGTACTTGCCTACTTGAACGATAGGCGCGTCGCGCCGCCAGCTGATCGTCTGTTTTTGGTGACCGTAAGTCTTGTAGTCCCGGGACAAAATTTGAACACCAATATCTTTTTAATGCTGGCGTAAATATTTTTTATTTTATTTTTTTTCGTACTATATAAACCTAAATTATAACGTCATGAAATATGTCCGTCGTCTAGAGAAACATGCTGTATAGATGAAACATATATTCATACTGCACATGAAGTTGATTAGTGTTGGCAAGGTCCTGATGAACCTGGTATTTCAAAATCAATTTCTCTTGGTGAAAGATATATTATAGTTCATGCAGGCAGTAGAGATGGATTTGTTGAAAATTGTTTGCTTGCATACAAAACTAAAAGTATTTCAGCGGATTACCACCACGACATGAATCAAAACAATTTTACAAAGTGGCTAAAAGAAAAACTTTTGCCAAACTTATCTCAACCGTCTGTTATTATACTAGATAAATTGCCTTTTCTCTCGATATCTCGAAGGCCTTTGACAGGGTCTGGCATGATAGCCTTATTAGCAAGCTTCCTTCGTACCGCTTGCCTGCTGGTTTTTGTGTATGGATATCAGACTTTCTGAGGGGCCGATCGATACGAGTAGTTGTTGATGGCTGCTCCTCAGATCAGTTGGCTGTTAATGCCGGAGTTCCTCAGGGGTCAGTGCTCTCTGCAACGCTCTTCTTACTGCATATCAACGATCTGCTAAAGCCCGGTTTTTTTGGGTACGCAGACGACAGCGCAGTTGTAGAGAGCTATACATCCGATGCACGAGCCAGTGGGTCACAGATTCCACATTTTTCATTCGCACAGCGAGGTTATGGAACTCTCTGCCGGCGTCTGTGTTCCCTGTTAGATACAATATGGGTGTCTTCAAATCTAGAGTAAATAGGTTTCTTCTAGGTAAGTGTGCTCCATCTTAGACCACACTACTGTTTAACATCAGGCAGAGTGTGGTCAAACGCGAACCTATTTAGAAAAAAAAAAAAATCTTTAAACAGTTGGTTGGAAGCTAATGGAATAGAATATCCAGCCGACGCACAAAGTAGAACTTTTAAATTTAGTGACAAGAAACAAAGGAGAACCAATATATGAAATCAATCAAATACTTGATGAGCATGGTCATACTGTTGTTAGGTTGCCGCCATATCACTGTGACCTTAATGCAATTGAAATGATTTGGAGCTTAGTAAAAAAACAAGTAGCATCAAAAAATGTGAACATATCAGCAAAATATCTATTACCAATTATAAATTAATGCTTCAGAAATGTTACCGCAGAACATTGGCAAAAAGAGAGTGACCATGTAGAACAAAAATATTGGGAACAAGACCGTGTAATAGATGTGCAAGAATTTATTATAAATGTAACAGATTCGAGCTCTTCAAGTTTAGAAGAAGATAGTTCTTTGGATCTTTCAGTTAGTTCCAAAAATGGTTCAACCATGTCTGGCGTTGAATATTTAGAATCAGACTTTGATTATGGTTCTGATCATGAAGACAATATCTTATTCTCAATAAATAAATAAATAAATAAATAGTAATAATAGTTTATTTTATTTGACCATTTCTGTAATAATTTAATTAGTATTTTGATTACTTGTATTACTATTTAGTCATTAAAATAATTAATTAAAACATTTATTAAGACAATCTAAAAGCATTATATGCGAACATAGTCTCAAAATATCAAGTTGATTCATTATAATGACGTAACAGTGTTGTCAACATAATAAAAGCGTTACATATTAGAAACCGATGCGCCCTCAAATCTTAAGACGGTTCTCTTTCCGCGCATCTCTCACTCTTGTATCGTTCTTTGCGATTATGGATTCATTATCTACAGATAATAGATGTCATGTCAGTGACACCAACTGTCATCTGTCAGTGTTAATGTAATTTCTAAAGTAAGTTGAGTGATGTTAGATTATTCTAGAAAAATGTCGAAGACACTACATGACACTTCTTACTTTCAAGATCTCAAGCGGACTTTTTGTTATCGGGTGAGGTAGATTCCGAAGAGGGCCAAGGCCGCAGGAGGAGGAGTAATTCTTCGTTATCCTCCCAACCTAAACCTAAGAAGTCAAAGGTGGATTTACTAGAGAAACGAATGGAGGATATGTTCTCGGTCTTACTGGAGAAAATAGAGTCACTTAAAACGTCGCATCCTAGAGAAGCAGGTCTATGTAAAGATTACTCTGACAGTAGTGATCAGTCTGATCCAATGCCATCTGATGAAGAACCCGAAGCGACAGACTCGTCCTGGAGAGCCCCACAACTCGACTCCGGCTTACTGTCACCAGGCCTTAGTGAAGGAAGAGAGCCATCTCCAGGGGAATTCGAATTTCTGCCCAGAGTGAAAGAGGCAGAACCACTCGTTCCAGAGCCTAACCCACAGATAAAGAAAGAAGGAATAGAGTGCCAGCGTCTCGGTACCGACGGCTGGAACCGAATTAGGTTCAAGGAAGTGGAGAAGACAAAATAATTTAAAGTCATTTTTTCAGCATCCTAACGGGGCGAGCAATGTGTATTGTCTGCTTGACGCTGCACATATGTTGAAACTCGCAAGAAATGTACTGGCTAATTTTGAAATGAAGTCACCCATCGGCGATATTTCTTTTAAATATATAAACAAATTACACGAACTACAGAACAAAGAGGGATTGAAGTTTGGCAATAAATTAAGCGCTTTACATGTAGATTTCAAAAACAAAAAAAAGAATGTTAGGCTTGCTGCGCAACTACTTAGTACTTCGGTCGCTGATGCTATAGATTTTTTGAGGGTTAGTGGTCATCCTGATTTTCTTCATAGCGAAGCGACTACAGAGTTCTTGCACATGATTGATAGAATTTTTGATCTAATGAATTCTAAATCACAATTTGGAAAAGGATCTAAGTCTCCATTATCGTTGAAAAACAAACGTTACTGGGAACCAATATTTCATGATACTAAAAAATACTTAAATTCTTTAACAATAAATGGTAGAGGTATTCTAAATCATCCTAGGAAAACGTTTATGCTAGGATTTTTAATGCACATACAAAGTTTTTCATTACTTGTGAATGATTTGTGTACATTGGAGCAAACCCCAATGAGTTATTTGTTGACTTTCAAGTGGTCACAAGATAACTTGGAAATCTTTTTTTCTTGTGTTAGGGCTCGCGGTCGGAACACAAGATAACCCGACTCCTCTTGAGTTTCGTTATACATATAATGAGAAATGAGAAAGATGTTGTTCAGACATTCTATTCACCCATCGGTCAATGCTAATTACATAGAAAATGGCTTTGAGACTTCACACGTCTTTGATTTCAATAAACCGAATAGTTTGTTTCAATCTCGGGAAGAACCTAATTATGAACAAGATGTTGAAAATTTGTTTCAAAATTTAGAAAACATTGATATGAGTCCATACCAAGAAAATATATTATATTATAGGTTTTATTATCAAAAAAATTCTATCCCAAATTTCTTGGGAACACTGTGAGAATGCGTTAGTGACCCTTCAAAATGTTGCACAACAGAGCATTCTTATCACAGAATTGTAAATAAATTTAACTCATTTACGACATTTGTGAACCGAGGAAAACTTTATTTTCTATCGGTTGCGGCTTACGAAATCATAAAATATTGCGATAAAGTTTTCCAACGAGCTAATTTGATGAACCACCTCAAAACATGTAACATTGAGAATAAATTAACTAATATGGTGTCGCAACATTTTACTGATTTGTTCCAAGGAATGTTCAAGCATCCAACCACAGACTCGATTAGTTGCAACGATTTGCACGAATTTACAATAGTAAAGAAAATAGCTCATTTATATTTTAAGTTGCGTATACGTGCTTATTTAAATACGCATACGGACAATTTATTAAGTAATTTACGCGGTAAGTGACAAAAGCTACATAGAGCGTTGATATTTAGCCATGTTTTTTTTTATATTTAGGAAGGTTTTTTATTTTGATGTTTTTTCTCATTACCTATATCCATGTTGAATAGTTTATACTCCCAAGCGCAATGTGTGTATGTTTGGTTACTCCTTCACGCTAAAGCGGCTGAAATGATTTTTATGAAATTTCGTATGCATATGGTAGATAAAATCCTGAATTTACACAAAATATGTGTACTGAAGGTATGTAAAAATATATGTTTGTTTGAAATGAAACGTAAAATACATACAAATGATATTGCGCTCTGGTTTAGCTGACTAACCCAGAAAAACATTTATAGGATTCATAGGCAAAGTGATTAGAATTAGTGAATAGGGATCAATAGAAGCATACGTAATTATTACATAATATCTCGACTTTAAAGGCTAGCCCTTAAATGCATTGTAATGGCTAAAGAGTTCCCTTCGTCGTCATGTTGGCAGCCCTGTTCGTCGAAACGTCAAACAGATAGTCTCATTGTTCATTGCTCTAATTGTTTTCAAGTTTTTAATTAGTAAAAAATTTCTAAACATGCCCAAAACACTAAAAAGTGGTGAAAGACAGATGGTGTTAAAAGTCAAAAGTTTTTGTGAACGTGAAAAACGGAACAAAGCGCCAATAATCCCTTTGGAATGTGTTCGTAGCCGTGTCGCCGCCATGACAGGTTAGTAAAATAGGGATACCAGGCAGGTCAAATCACTATTCCTCGATTTTCTTAATGTATATAATAATTATAATATTATATAGTAACTACATAAACTTTTAGATATGTAGAAAGAATTCAAATATAAAACTAGCAATTGTACTTATTTATTTATATTGTTTTTGAATTTAAAATGTGTTTCCAACAATTGTGATACAAAATAAATAAAACAATGTGGATTTGTTATTAAGTTAATTTTAACATTTACGGTGTTTTTTTATAAAAACTATTTTTTCAGGTATATCAGAAAAAACAGTCACACAAATTTATAAAGAAGGTGAAGCAGCTGCTAGTACTTCAACAAGAATTTCGACGCCTGGTAAGAGACGGCCGCGCGATAAACAAATTAAGCTGGATGATTTTGAAATTTGTGCATTACGACATAAAATACATGAATTCTATGCTGTGAGAAAAGAATTATCTACGCTGACCAAATTACTGCATGAAATGCGAAATGATATCGATTTCAAGGGAAGTCGCACTACTTTATGGCGAATAATGAAGAAGATAGGATTTTATTTCCAAAAATGTAAATCAAAAAGAAAAGTTATGATGGAAAGGTACGATATTGTGGCTTGGCGTAGTCGATATTTGAAGCAGTTACGAGAAAATCGTGAAGGAGACCAGCGTCCAGTCATTTATTTAGATGAAACTTACATTCATTCAACTTACTGTGCAGGTAAATGTTGGCAGAGTGACACAGAAGCAGGCGTTTCGGACTCAAAAGGACCACGATGGATTATAGTCCATGCAGGGAGTGAAACCGGTTTTGTACCCAACGCTCAGCTGATTTTTAAATCACAGTCTAAATCCGGAGACTATCACGATGATATGAATCGAGAAAATTTTATGAAATGGATTCAAGTAAAGCTTTTACCGAATCTACCTCCTCAGTCGCTTGTGATTATGGATAATGCTCCCTACCATACAGTGGCACTCAACAAAGCACCAACAATGAACAGTACGAAGTCTCAGATGCAAAACTGGACTGTTAGTAAAGGTCTCGCTTATTTACCAACGATGGTAAAAGCTGAGCTTTATGAAATAATTAAAGACCATAAAGAACCGCCTGTTTACGAAGCAGACACGTTACTGGAGAAACATGGTCATAAAGTGGTAAGGCTCCCGCCTTATCACTGTGATTTAAACCCAATTGAGCTCATATGGAGTCTTTTGAAAAGAAGAATTGCAGAAAAAAATGTTGGACAGGAAGCAAGTCAAATTGTTAAAATAACAGAAGAAGCATTTTTAAGCATATCTGCAGAAGATTGGAAAAAAGAATGTGATCATGTCAAGAATATTGAAGACAAATACTACAATGATGGAGTACGTGCAGACGCAGAAATTGACCGATTCATAATTGAAGTAGGAAACGATAGTGACGATACTTCTTCTGATGATGATACAGATGGTAGCGACATCTCGGGTGTTGGCCCATTAGATGAACACAATTATTATAAAAAATAACCATAAACATTTGTTTTATTTTTCAACCTTGTCAAATATATCAATATAGGTAAAATACATAGTTGTATTAAAACTATAGGACTGGTCTGGTGTCATTTTCAATCCGGCTGGATTCCCGCCGATACTTCGGACCAGATCTTATAAAATAGTATCTACGTTAATGACATTAAAATTTCCTTAATTTCGAGTAAACATCTTTCTGAAAAAGTAGCAACACTGGTTTCGTAACTACCAACATGACGACGAAGGGAACTCTTTCGTGAAACGATTTATAGTTTGCTCGGTGAAGATTTCGGCTAATGTGATTGGAAAAAAGTGGTATAAAATTCTCACGGTTACTTCTCAGTTTATTCGTAATTGATGGATTTGAGGTCAGTATTTTGATTTATGTATATAATTTTGTTCATAAATAGAAAAATATGAAGAAACAAACTCAATATTGTTTTGATGTAAATTTACATCATCATGTAATGACGTTCATTTAGCTTGTATGAAAGTTAGTAAAATACTATTGTTTTATTTGATTTCGTTTATCTTTTGGTTCCAGGTGTTGATATCTAGCAAAATGAATGACAGAGATATTGAACATTATTTAGCATCTTTGGAAGGTGGGTGGCTGTCGGAAGATGACATGGAGAAGTCTGATGAAGAGGAAGAAAATGTGCCTGAAACTTATGACAGAGACGAGTTACTGAACATGTTAGAAAGTGATGAGGAGGACACAGAAAACCCACAAAACCACGAAAGTGACCCACCCTTGGTTGAAAATGAGGTAATGGATAACCAGGTTGTGGACAATAGTGACCCTACAGGACAGATATTTTCAGCATTATTAGATAAACGAAAATTGATCTGGAAAAAAAGAACATAGAATTTGATGAGTCCAAAATTACATTCAAAATTTCAGTTAAAAAGTGCCAGAAACACTTCTTAGTTTGCAAAAAAGTGCAGCCTTATGTTTGGAGAGAAACGGTGGTCACTTCGACTACTCCAATGTCGATAAAAGGTAAATACATACTTAAACTTAGTTTTGTAAGTATTTGTACTCTACCTATACCTCTTGTAGATAACATTAATTACAATGGTATGAACCGCTAAAATACCGTTTTATGTGGCTCCTCGTTTTCAGGACACTCCTCTACAGGTTTCAGAGGATATTGGTATACTATTACTACTAAATATTAGTAGTATTACTATTAAGTATTAGGACTTGGTATTGTATAAATGCCAAGAATGAAGCTTAAGAGAATACACCAAGGGCTAGAGAAATGAAAAATAGGTATTTGTAAAATCTATAGCCGGGTACACATTGGTGCAATGTAACATGTAATGCAACATGCAATGCAAGAATTTGACGTCCACATTGCTGCAATGTATCATGTAAAGTAACAGAATTCCCATAGTGTAGACGCCTTGCGCGCACGAACCGCGTCTACTACGCGCACGAACAGATTGTTGCAACTCTTGCGCGTAGCGACCCGAAATTTGTCGGTTTTTTCCCCGAACACAAAGAGGCGCGCAGTATGCGCGGAGCGTCAGTGTGGACAGGTTGTGTGGTGTGTACGGCTAGACGCGCGCGAACATGGAACAAGACGACGCTACTGCGGCGGAGGAGGCGGTTACATTTACGTGGAGTGAAGAAAAAGTGCTTCAATTAATTGAAGTGTACAGATCAAAGGAAATTTTGTGGAATCCACAACATGAGAATTTTTATAAAAAACATTTTAAAGAGGATGCATGGATGGAAATTGCTAATTTGATGGAAACAACACAAGAAAAATGTTACAGTAAAATGATTAGTATTTTATCATCCTACCGTCGTGAAAAAGCGAAGGAAAAGAAATCGAAAGGAACAGGAAAAGGTAAATAAATAATAATAATTTACTATTTATTATTTATTCATATACTTTATTCTTAGTACAATCGTAGGTTGGAAACCGCAAAAATGTTTGTGTATTGAAATGTAAATTGGCATAGCCGACTAATATTGAAATTGGCTTTTTTCTCTACAAAATGACAACTTTGACAACAACTACAATATTTTAATGGATTGAAATCACAAATTAATTATTAAATATTATTAATTATTATTAGTCAAGTTTACTTAAAAACAACTATGTTTAAAACTGACTGAATTATGTTTTTTATTTAATTTTTTTCATGATTATTATTTTATTTTTTCAGGTGCCTTGGAGACATACAAAAGTCGATGGTTTGCCTTTGATTCTTTGAAGTTCTTGGACAACCGTAACAAACCGAGAAAGAGAACGAACACGGTAAGTAAAACTGGATTGATTCTTTTACGAACATCTGTCTTGCCAATGAACCTTCCCTTCTTTCATAAAATAATCGGAGAGCTCATCTCTTATCGCATTCAAATGTGCAGGCGATCGTCGAGGAATATTTCTCATAGGTAGTAGTGATCTCATATCTTCATTATTTTGCCTACGTGTGTCTTCATTCGTAACTTCATCTTCAGTGTCATTCATATATGTATTTCTAGAGTGACGTCTCAAATAATTATGTAAAAGGACAATTGCCATAACCACTAGCTCAGCTTTATCAGGCTGTAAAAGCATTGGTTTTCTGAGAACTCTAAAGACAGACGATATGATACCAAATGCATTTTCAACAGTTCTTCTGGCTCTGCTTAGCCTGTAGTTGAATACTCTCTTTGAAGTGCCTTTTGGATGTGCCCCAGCATATGGTTTCATCAGATTTTCACTTAAAGCAAAGGCACTATCACCCACAAAGAAATATGGTATTGGAATATGTCTCCGTGGGAGTGAATCAGGTGATGGAAGGTTTATTGTACGATCTTCTATCATTTCACAGAGTTTTGTATCTTTAAAGATGCCACCATCTGAAATCCTTCCTTGGCATCCCACATCTACAAATAGAAAATTATAATCGGCGTCAACCAAAGCAAAAAGAACGATGCTAAAGAAGTTTTTATAGTTGTAGAATTCAGTTCCACTTTTGATAGGTGCCTCAAGCACAACATGTTTTCCGTCCAGTGCCCCTAAACAGTGTGGAAAATTCCACTTCTCTTCAAACTGTTTGCTTATGTTCAACCAAGTTTCTTCTGTCGTTGGAAGCTAAAACAAAAAACTTTTATTTAATTTATGCCTACGAGACAGTCATTGTACTTAGTAGCCCAACACTCGCTGGTGACAATTTTTGAGGTGCCATTATAGTGAGCATCTCTTGATTTTATTGCTAGCTATATTGAACTAGACTAAAAAACGAACTAAATATTTAGTCGTTTCGACATTTGTCCATCGGTGCCACGATACCTACCTTCCTGGAGAGTTATATCTACTATCTAGTAGTTTATATCAAGAGATGGGACCTACAGTTATAAATTATTTTTATGTTTTTCAGGAGGCGGTTCAACAACCGATTAATGAAGAAAATCTGCAGAACGAATTTGCTACTCCACGTACACGGTATGAACCTACGCGAGCTAAACAAGCAAAAAAAGATGAAAGCAGCAGTGTACTGGCCGATGTAGTGGGCATATTACAAACTACTGCCAATAAGTTGGGAAATTCAGGCGCTCCAGATTTAACTACAACTTTCGCTTCCTATATATCAGCTAAAATGAATACTTATTCCCTTCAAACCAGGAATTCGGTCGAACATGGAATTTTTGAAATTTTGATGAAGGCTGACAGAGGTTATTATGAATCATCATATCGACAGCAGGATAACTACCCCAGTTCATACCAAGAATCCTATTATGCATCACAGAAGAAAGGACAAGATTATGTGGATCTGACCGGATATGTTAATCGTCCTGGAACTTCCGGATTTAATCGTCCCTCGCCTTCCGCGCAAACTCCAGATACAAATCAAGCCGGACGCTATGGCTATACCACGGCAAGGAACGAAGAATATATGAACCAACAGCCATCGTCTGTAACGTCACTAGAATCTAACCAATCCTATGACGACTTTAATGATTTGATGTGATAATACTGTTCTTTAATTGACTTATTAAGAATAAAACTTACCTTGATATAATCTTTTAATTCCTCAATTATGGCGGAGCATACTTCTGTAATAATGCCACTTATGGCTTGTTTTGATACTCTGAAGGTATACTGTAAACTTGTGTAAGAGTCACCACTAGCTAAAAAACGAAGTGTTATTGCCAGTCTGTCTTGGATTGAAATTGGAGCCCTTAACTGTGTGCGATTCCGAAAAATTCTTGGTCCGACTAATCTGAGTAGATCTTCAAATGTCGTTGGACTCATCCTTAAGAAATTTTGAAATTGTCCAGTTAATCTCATATCGGCCATTAGTTTTGCACCAGCTCTCTGACTATACAACTCTGTACGCCACCAACGTCGATGTCTTCTGCGTTTTATCACATGATTCACTATTAATAATGAAGCACTGACTATCATCAGAGCCCGCAATTGGTCGTCACGATCCATTCCTTTGCGTGTTCTTTTGCAGACTGAGCGATCCGTTCGCGCGCATCTCGGAAACAGATGTGAGTAGGTACATGCGCGGTTCGTGCGCACGTTGTGCGCGCCCCGCGTCTACACTGATGCAATGCTCGTTTCGTGTTGCATTGCATGTTGCGTTGCAGCAGTCTGTACCCGCCTTATTGCTGTCGCGCGGTGCCCGACCAAGCAGCTATCAATGTGTGAGTGTGACTGTCAATGTTTGCGTGGCATACCGCGCTGCGCCGCCGCCGCCCCGCCCCACCGTCCACGCTCCCAGATTGCTTGCAGATGCAGTCGGCAAGTTGATTTCGGCGTTTGCGGAACATTTGTTCGTGTTATTATTATATTACCTACCTGCACTTTATTTGACTCAGGCTTGTTTACTGGACTTGCTTGTTTCTTTACTTGACTGTTTTGACTCGGCTTGTGTATTGAATTTTGAGAGATCGAACGGAGATAAACCGTAGGTAAGGAATTTTTGAATTATATAATTTGGTAGCTAGCTTTCTGTGTTTACATACCTACGCTATTGTTTACGTATCCACTTTTACTTTATTGAGATGAATAAAACTTCACGTAGGCTAAAAAGATACTTGCAATCAATCAATCTGTTCAGGACGACTATAGCTAGACATAGGGATAGCGATATATAATAGTTACATAGTCATATAGCATAGTTCCAGTTGTAATACAACACATAGAATTGTATAGAACTAACTTTTCGATAGATATAGAATAGTATGGAATATTCTAGAACAATATAGAACTTTCGGGAAAGTTCTAGAATAATAGTATAGTCAACCGAAAAAACTAGAAACTGCCAGAAAGATGTAGAACATTCTAGAAAGTTAAGTAGAACTTTCTGGAAAACTCATTGTATTATAGTACGGCAGTTCGAACACTCTGGAAAAGTTAGAGAATGCAATAAATAAAGATCGCAGATAGAACATTCGTTATAGGTGGATGGAGAATATTCCAGAAAATTATAGATTATCTCGCTCGGGATATAAATAGGGTCAGACCCGCCGACCGAGTCAGTTATCTACTAACTATCGAACAGTGAACATTGCGAATACAAGGGAAAATAGAAGAAGTACTCCTCCACCTCTGGCGTTATAGTGTTCTCTCTAAGAAGTTTCTGGTGTTTTATTGTCAGAAGCACTGACCAATCCAGCAATCGGTACGCACGTGGCCATCATCATAGTTTATACAGTCCACTTCGCTTAAGCCACACATACCGCGTACACAATCGGTCATTTATTTTGTGAAAATAGGTTACAGAGAAGGTGTTATTATTATTACATGTAGGTAATATTGTAACATGTAATGGGATCGTCGGATTGGGATCAAACCTGTAATGACGATGTCAGATGTGTTTAATTGAAATTATTATCACCACATAGTCTAAATCTAATCTAATCTAATAAGTACTCAATATTTTTGTTACAGATAAACCCTCACTTTGTTTAAAATGGGCAAAAGAAAAGGGAATAAAAAGCGTTTATATTTATCAGCTAAAAGAAAAAAACATCACTTTAGTATAAAGCGTCAGATACATTTCGCACCGCGTACAATCACCAGGTTGGTATTTTTTTTTGAGTTCCCTACTACCTACCCTTATAAGATCACTTTATGATCTGTCTGTCTGGCAGTCTGCTGCTGAATATTTTTTTATGTTTGCAAAGTAATAAGACCACCTCTTACCTACTATTTACGCTAGGCCCAATGTTTAGTTAAAATAATGAATTCTGTTTTTATATTTTTTACAGTGATGAAAATAAGGAAAACTCAGGTACTTCATCGCAAATACGTGAAACTTTCAAGGAGAATCGTGACGTATTTGAAGGAAATGCAAGCTCTTCCTCAGAGTCTACACTTTCTGATTTGAATCTTGATGCTGATGATAACAATTTAGATGAAACTGTTCAGGATGAAGAATTAGAAGGACGTAGAATCGTAGATATCAAATATTTATTTTCCGAGCTTTCAAAAATCAAGCACGAACACACAGACTGCACGTTTGCTGATTTAAAGTTCTTAGGAGAACTGCGAACTGGATTTGTTAGCAAATATACATTTGAATGCAAAATGTGTAAAACGAAAGAAATGGTGTACAGCGAAGATCCAAAATTGAAACTATCTGTAAATGACGCTGTTGTAGAAGGAATAGTCTGTTCTGGAAATGGGTATGGACAATTGAACGAAATATGTAGTGTGTTAAATATGCCTAACATGAGTAATTCAACATACACGAAGATCGAACAACGTCTAACACCAAAAATTGAAGAATGTGCCCTCGACGAGATGATCGCAGCCGGCCAAGAAGAAAAAAGGCTAGCTGTCTTGAATGGCGATGTAGACAACGATGGTTGCCCCCTAATATCAGTAGTTGCAGATGGATCTTGGGCAAAAAGGTCATACAAAAGCGGATTTAGCTCGGCGTCTGGTGCTGCGTGCATAGTTGGACTGAAGACCAAAAAGGTACTATTTCTTGGAGTTCGAAACTCATACTGCTGTATATGTGCTAGAAGTGCAAAATTGAATATAGATGTCCCTGAACACAGATGCTTTAAAAACTGGAATGACAGCGCCAACGCCATGGAAGCGGATATAATAGCAGAAGGGTTTGCAAAAAGTATGGAGATGCATGGAGTTAAGTATAATAAACTAATCGGAGATGGCGACTCCAGTGTAATGAAAAAATTGCTATTGAATAAGCCATATGGGCACGACTTCACTATAACTAAAATTGAGTGTAAAAACCATTTGCTCCGCAACTTTTGTAATAAAATAAAAGCATTAGGGAAAAAAACTAATAACCACAAAGGCTTTGTTCCAGTCCTTCTAAGAAAAAAAGTTGAATCCAACGTATTGCGCATGAGGAAAGCAGTGGTTGGAGCTATAAACTATAGAAAAGATCAAGATAATGTTAATCACGGCGATAAAATAAGAAACCTTAAAATTGACATAAAAAATGCCGCCAACCATGTATTCGGAGACCATAAAAATTGCGCGTCTTATTATTGTAAGCCGGAAAAATATACGAATGACACAAATTTGGTACCAGATCTCCAAGCTTGTGGAATATGGACGGATATTCAGCAGTACCTGTTGATGTTGTTGTCTAATGCAGAAAGCCTTATTTTAGACATTACCAATAACACCGTGGAGCAATTTAATAATGTTATTGCCAAATTTATTGGCGGCAAAAGGGTGAACTATACTGCTAGAGGTTCATATCAGGCACGGTGTTTTGGTGCAGTAACATCATGGAATAGTGAAACGGCTATCCACGCACGTCTATCAAAAAAAATTCAAGATTGTAGCCCTGGCAAATACACCAAACAATTCATAGATAAGAAACGGCGCTCCAAAATAAATAGAGAAAGGAGTCGAAAGAAAAAAATTGATTTCGGTGAAGATGTACCGAACAAAAGAAGAAAAGTTACTGGACCCGATGAGAATTATGGTCGGTTAGATTTAGAACCAGATATCCCACCTGAGATATATGAGCAAAAGAAAAGTGAATTTATATTACAGTTAAATAACACCAAATTTGATGAGCTTCAACAAAACACTGTTGGTCAGAGCGAGAATAAGTTGTGGGCAGTTGAAAGGCGTAAACGCCTAACAGCATCCAACTTCGGTCAAATTTGTAAACTACGAAAAACAACATCAGTTGCAGGACTATTAAAATCTTTGCTGTATTCTCAATTTAAAGGCACTCTTGCCACAAATTATGGTAGAGAAAAAGAAGATGAAGCAATACAACAATTCATTGAAGAAACCGGACTACAGGTGTCAAAATGTGGATTATTCGTCGACAAGCATAAACCGTTTTTGGCAGCAAGTCCTGATGGTCTTGTTGAAGAAGATTCGGTAGTGGAAGTTAAATGTCCTTACAAAATTGTTGATTTAACACCTAAAGAAGGAATAGAACAAAAGAAAATAGACTTCTGCGTATTTAAAAATGACACCCTACAATTAAAGAGGAATCATAATTACTACTTTCAAGTGCAGGGGCAACTACACATAACCGGTCGAAATTTCTGTTATTTTATTTTGTGGAGCCCTAAAGGCTTACTTTATGAAAAAATTAAGAGAGACGATGTATTTTGGCAGAAAATGGAACATATATTAGAAACCTTTTACTTCGAGTGCCTATTACCAGAAATAATCGACGGTCGTATACCACGACATTTAGCAGTAAGAGAGAGAAAAGGATTGGCCACGGAATAGTGACGTAATAATTTATCTACAAAATTATGAATATTAGTGTGATTTTAACATTTTAATAAAGAAACTGTAGAGAAAATGGTTATTACTTTTGTTTATTAGTTTATTACCTTTCAACAATCGAACCTGACAATCAGCTAAAAACACTTCTCGCAAAATATTCAACTAAAAATATCGATATCGATAAACAACACTAGGTTATCGATAAAATGATCGACTACATGCACGTCACAAGTGTATACGTATTAGTCCGCGTCTCCCGAACTTCAAGCCTCCCCCCGCAGAGCGCGATAGAGACAACTGCAGATTGGACTGAAAATACCTATGTAAAGAACAGAAAATCAACGATTCGTTGTCCCCTGATTTCTTCTCCAAAACTTAACCGATTTTTAAATAGTTTTCATTCAAAATTAAAGAAAGGCTTGAGCTGTGTTTCTATGTTTTATTTTTTTTATATAATGTAGCCAATTTTTTTTCTGGATGTTTGAACACAGCGGAAAATCTGGCCATTTTTTTAGGTTTTTGAACGTTCATATCTCTTATAATAATTTATTTATAAAAAAAAGGAAAACATAGGGACATCATAATAGTGGCCATAGATATTCAGGAAAAAAAGTATAACTCTACCGGCATTATCCAGGGAGGAAACAGGGGACAGCGTTTGTATGGAAAAACGGCTCTAGTGATTCCTCTTAAGGAAGTCGACCAAGAAAACGGAAATGAACGAATATATGGAAAATAATACAATACTTGCAAGTGCTTCAATTAAAGAACATCAAAAGGAAAAAGAAATAAGAAAGCTGAAGAAAACAACAATAGCTGTTAGTCAAGGAAAAATTAAAAAAGCCTAGATCTTTCAACAAGTCTAAAAAGATAAAAAATAATAATTTCATGTGCTCTCTTTGTGGAGTTCCACGGTAAATCGCGGCGGCTTGTATTGATAATGCTAATCCAGGAAATAAAGGGATAGCAAAAAGACAGCGGCAATAAAGTAATAAATATCTAAGTGCGCTGCTCTGACTTACTGATGTTATTATATTTATTTTCAAGTCCGTCTGTTATCGGCTATCCTTGTGGCCGGTTGTGTTGTGCCTCCATCATGTCTGCTGACGACGTAGAACAAGCGCTTGCTACTATGTTTGAAGATTCCGATTTATAAGTATTAACTTTATTATTTTTTACTTAGTCTAACTTTATAGTATTTGTCATAGAAGCATCTTGTCAAATCAGAAAAAATCAAGTTATTTGTATCTTTAGGAAAGAAGAGGACTTTGTTCCCCCTTCTTCTTCATCCGAAGAGGAGTCAGATGCTGAGCAAGAGGATGATGATAGGTACCAGGTGGATCCCGACTGGGTTGAGACTGGTGAGCTCCAGTCGTTCACCAAAGTTGGTAATTTAAATATTGGACCAGCAGAGACCACTATAGATTTTATTAAACGGGTCTTTAAAACTCATGCAATTCAGGTTTTATTGGAGAACAACCATACTCAAAGTAGAGCCAGTAACTAGCGCGATACTAACGTTGACGAAATGCAATCTTTCCTTGGTTTGCTTTTTCATATGGGGATAACAAAATTAAATTGATTACTGGAAGAAAGATCCTATGTTCAATCTGTCTATGTTCTGCAAGTTTATGGGTCGCGACAGATTTTTGTTAATATTATGAAATCTAAGTTTGTCAGGTTCATTTCATTATGATAACGCAGACCCTAACCGATTTGTCAAACCTATTATAATTTTTTATTTATTTTTGACATTTTCAAAGCATTACAATTAATAAATACAATAACAGAAAAGAAAAAACAATCTATGATTTCGCACGCCGGTTTATCAAGGTAGTTGGTCGAAATGAAAGTGTGTTCGCTATTCCCCAATAGATGGCAGCACCTGACACATTTGATTAAAATGTGGACGTAGGATAAGAATTCGAAACGCTTAGGTGTATAGCAGTACGCGCATACTCTTGTACGACTGTTTTTAAAAATTGTTTTTTATTTTCTTTCAGTATGTCCCGAAGGAAACGGACTACTGAGCGAAGTCTATGGACACTTTCGGACCTTGAAAATGCAAGGCAGCGAGTTAATGACGGTGAATCTATAAGGTCAGTTGCACGTTCATTGGAAATAAATGAAGCCACTCTTCGTAAGAGGCTAAAGAGATCCACACCAGCTACATCTCTGGGGAGATACGATACTACTACACAGTAGCGTACTATAATTAAGGCAACTGGAGCGAGGGACGATGAACTCAAAACCGTTGAGCGAACACGCTAAATTCACGCCGTTTCTTTGCGCCGGATACCACAACCGATACGATTATGCCTTAAATGAGAAGAAAGAAACAGTGCGATAGCTACGACGGCGACGTCGAGAAACTGAAATTAGTTCACACGTAGTTCTTTCTCGCTCACTGTACCGAACACTCATTTCGAGTTTTTCATGTCCGCTGAGAACTGGCTAACCAGCACTCGGTAAGCGAGTGGTTTCGAGGGAGCGACGGGCATGCTGGAGGCGCTCCCCGCTGACACTCCACGACGACAAACGCGCGGTTGCGATATCGCTACCGTTGGTACCGCCGATGCCGCCACTTGACTGTCGCTGCCTCTGGGACATCAAAGCAAGAGACCTACGCCGGCGTCGCCCGTGCCACCCCGTGTGTTACCGGGAAATCAACCACAACGTTGTAAAGCAACGTCCTTAGCAATCTGTCACCAAAATATACGGTGTATAACAAGCAAAACGAAACAACTTGAGGTGCTATTGACAAAGGAAATTTCCTGCGACGTAATAATTATAACTGAACACTGGTTACGCAAACATGAATTGGTTTCTGTTACATTATGTAATTATGATCTATCGTCTCTTAGTTGTAGAGAACGAGTAGGGAGTAGCGCATGGTGGAAGTTGCATCTACGTGCGGTCAGGTATATGGCGGTCAACCGACAGGATTATTGTGACCTAATAGTCACGCATGTGGGGTAACCGTACGCAGCCTGTAAGTGTACGCAGTTGTACGAACAGCGATGTTGACAACTGGTCGAGACCTGTCAAATTGAGTTCGCATTTGATCGCCGAGCAAGAGTACCGCGTCACAGGTTTCTCGCGCAAATCTATGGATACTTAGTACGAAATACTGTTTTTGCACCGTTTTATTATTTATTTTCTTGAAATTCATTTGCATGGTAAATGTTTAATTCTGACTAAGTAAACAAAGTGACTTGGAACAGGAGAAACAATGTTTAAATATGTATACGTATTTTGTCGGAGGTAAGTCGTAAGGTAACTTGTATTTTTTTTTGACGGAATGGGGAAAGCATATGCTAGTAAGTGTCCGCAGTATTGATAGATGCGTATACTTACCCATCGAAGTATATCAAATGTATCACGTACTTTTTTAATTTCTAGATTGAAAATGCCTCGCAAATATGTCCTGACCGGTAAGTCTGTACTGAAGTGCAGATTAATGATTCCCAAACTGATAACCATCAACAGAGACCTTTAAATTATGCTATTCAATCGTCACACAAACTTGAAATTCATTCGTTATATACTTGGATAAACAGCTTTAACTTGCAGAAGATGATCGAAGTCAACATAGAGGCCCGAGTGCTGCTAAACGATTTGTACGATCGCAGAATCTTAGACCTATATGTAACGATTATTTACAGTAGCTACAGTAGTAGTAGTACAGTAGTTTTCGTTTTCGATTGATAGTAGCCATTTTGTTATTAAATCAGACACCAAAAATGCTCTTTTCTGTAAAAAAAAGGAATAAGAACGGTGGTTTAATGATAGGAGCTCTGCCAGATAGCATTGCTATTCTACAAGAGAGTGGATGGATGAACGGTGACGTGTTCTTGCACTGGTCGCAACATTTTAAGCAGCATGTTCAGACAAGAGACACAAATCCCGTCCTGTTGATCTTGCATGGTCATTCATATGCTGAGTACACCACTACATAGAACACATAAATTACAGCCATTAGATAGGACATTTTTTAAACCTTTTAAGACTGCGTTGCTGCAAGTTTAGCATGGAGTCTAAATCCTGTGGCTAGAGTCACTGACTATGACATTGCTGCACTTGTGGATGAAGCCTTTGGCAGAGCAGCAAGGCTGAACATAGCACAAAATGGGTTCAGATGCACAGGTGTTTATGCTTTCAACCGTGAAATCTTGTAACGTTTCGTTTAGAACGTCACAGTTTTTTAAATTCAATACAATTTTGCAACATTTTTGGCCGAATAATTAAGTTGTGATGCCAAAAATATTTTTTTAATTTCTCGAGTTTCAAATGACATTGACAATGCTTGACGTCTGTCAAGATTTGACGCTGGTTACTTGGGATATTTTTTGACTCACTTTTCCGTCCATCTTTACCACGAAGCGCTATGCGATAATAAAATATTTGACAAGATTTTTCATCGATAGGGATCCTTGCTGTAGTAAGGCCCTAAAAACCTTAAAATGGATTAATTATCGATTTCAATCCGTTAACTTAAAGATATATTACTTTGACCATAATGCGATAGTACCTAACAAAGAAAGCGTGTTTCCGTTTTTTTTTCCATTTTCTTTATCTTTGAATTTACAATTTAATTTTCACAACTTAATTTCCTGGAATTTTCCTTGCAGTTTATTTCAACATACCATGATCCTTTAACATGTGGTCAATTGGATTCTCATTAGAAGAAAGATCTACTTGGATTAGATCTTATCAACTGGTTCCTGACTTTACTTCTCGGGACTACAGCTAAGCCAACACTTTTTCTTCCTTTAAAAAATTTAAACTTGATGTTTTTGTTCTAAAATTATAGTGCAAAAATGACAAAAAGACCGTAACTTTTAGCTAACTAAATTTAACCTAGAAATAAATATATTTGGAACTAACGAAATTGCCCATAAGATTCAAAATTTAATAAATAAAGTCATTACAAAAGTATAAACATTTCATTTTAGGCTATCTATCAATTCAGGCATGGTGTACGCGAGTTAGATTTGGCTAGTGAGAAGCTTTCAGCAGACTCTGCAGCTGCTGAAAATTTTATTGAAAAATTTAAAACTGCATCAGAATCCTATGATCCGGAGTTTGTTTATAATGCCGATGAAACTGGCCTTGTTTGGAAAGCATTACCAAAAACCATTTTGGCTTCTAAAAGGGAATCTAGTGCCCCTGGACATAAGGTCAGTAAAGAACGTGTTACAGTGCTTAACTGTGCAAACTCCACTGGAAATCATAAACTGCCACTTCTTTTGATAGGAAAATCAAGAAATCCAAGAGCATTTAAAAACGTAAAAAAACTTCCACTCTTCTACAAAAGTCAACTCAAGGCCTGGATGACTGCAGCTTTGTTTACCGAATGGTATGATGAAGTGTTTATTCCTGAAGTGAAAAAGCACCAAAAATCGGTGGGAAAAGAAGGCAGTAAGGTGCTTTTAATTGTTGATAACGCACCCACTCATCCTACAGCAGAACTGTTGGAAAGAGAGAATGGGCAGTTTAAAACGACGTTTTTGCCTCCCAATGTTACAAGTTTGCTGCAACCCATGGACCAGTCTGTTATTGAAACAATGAAGCGCCATTACAGAAGGCAACTGCTGATCGAAGGTGCTGAAGATGAAGAATTGGTTTTGGCAAATCATAGCAAAATAAATTTAAAGGACTGCTGTTACATGGTAGCGGAAGCTTGGAGTTTGGTTACGGCAGTGACGCTAAGACGTGCGTAGAATAAACTGAAAGGCCTACCGTCTGAGAAGAACAAAAAAAAAGAATCTGAAGAAAATGAGAAACAAGAATATGGAGAGGATGATGATGATGAAGATGCGTCGTCACTAGAGGAAATAAGAAAAATTATTGTAAAAATTCCTGGTTGTACAGAAGTAAGTGCTGAAGATGTAGGAGAGTGGATGGCTTGTGACACGTCTGACCCTGGTTTTCAAATTCTCAATGACGATGAAATTGTTGTAAGTGTGAGAGAAGATGTTGAAGTGGAAGTGGAAGAAGAACTTTCTGCTGATGTTGAAGTAAACGCTGGACCATCAGCTAGTGAAGCATTTGCCGGCCTCGAGACTGCTTTGAAGTGGATGGAGCGTCAGCCCGAGTGTGACCACTTGCAACTGCTCACCGTCAAGCGAATGCGTGACCTGGCTGCCCGAAAACGGTTGAAGACCGCAAAACAGCTTACATTAACGGAGATGTTTAAAAAACAATGATTTTTATTTCTAAACTTGTACATAAGTACATTTAATTCAATAAAAAAATAGTGCAATATCAAAACGTAGCTTTTATTCTCTCCAATGGCAATTTTTAAAAAAAAAATCCGATTATCCGCATATTTGATTATCCCAATGGGTCCCGGTCCCCATTAATTCGGATAATTGGAGTTCTACTGTATAAATTTTTTTATTTTTTTATCACAATCTTTACCGACATTGATTTTTTACCATCCATGATGACAGACCTTGCGCAAGAAGTTTTCAGTGAAAATATGTCCAATCAGCCTTCTGCTACCCATTCTTCATTACCAGTACCCTGTACTAGTCATGCCTTGCCTGCAACTGTACCGTTGTTGTCAGCCAGCTCTACAGATTTATTGAAACAGCTATCACCACTTCCTGATGCATCAAAAAACTTGTCAATGCGGGTGCGAGACTCAAAAGATCGCGATTAAAACATCTTTGCCATACAAAGAAGTAGAGGAAAAACAAAAGAAGAAAGGCAATAATCAAGATCAAACGGAATAACAACAAAGAAACAGAGCTAAAAAGATCTTGAAAACAGAGACAAACATTCAAATTCTTTCTCAAAAAGAGACTGAATGCAAAGACTGGGCCCATGAAAATTGTTTATATAGATGCATTTTAAATTGCCTAGTAACATTGGTGTTATCTATAAAATATTTGTATTTATTTCAAAGAGCAACGTGAAGAAAATAGTTTTACATTTATTTGGAATACCTTTGTGTGTCAGTGATGCCGAAACTAATGCAATCTTATGTATTTTTTATTTTATGCAAAATATAATGCAAGTCTTTCAGAACACCATTAAACTACTAAAATCCAACAGACTAACAAACATTGAAATGATTGATAATGAAGATTAAACAAAACGAAAACGAAGCTACAAAACAGACAAGCTGATCAATTTTATGGTAAATCTGCTATGGATTTATTAAAGCAGTTTGATAAACCGAAAAAAAACTAAACTAAAAACTGATGTCAATAACTTTTTTATGTGTTGTTTGACATGTTTAAAAAAGTGGTATCACTTTGAAAATCCAGAATACCAAGCAATGAAAATATGTAATGGGGATGTAACTTTGAACCTTTAATTTGCAACAGGCCAAGTCAGAATACTCCACATTCATTTGTGACCCCGAATTCGTCCTTTAACCCTTCTTTGCATGGTGAGGGAAATTTCAATCATAATATTTAGTCAACAAAAAAAGGTACTCAAAACCCTTGTACTGTAAATTTGTTGTTGCTGGAAACATTTTAAGCGACTATTGCGTACAACAAAACGCAGTTGTCAAAAAATAGCAAACATCACTGTCAATTACCAGGCCTAGAACTTGTCATTCCGCTGTTTGTTGTGACAGGAAAAAAGGAGCGAGATTTTAGTTTGTTTTATGAAAATAAACGGATATATAAAATACAGTAAAAGTGAAAATGAGTGGAAATAAGGTTTGTTTTCATGTTTTTGTTGTTTTATGTACAATTTATATCAAAACACTGTGAATAAATTTCTCAAAACTATGTGATGGAAATTTACATCTCTATGCAGTAATTTCACTTGTAATGTATGGCAAACAATTTTTTGTAAATGTTTATTTTATGTTGTTTTTTAGAGAAACTTGAATGAAAGAGACATTGAAGATTATCTTAGTAAGTTACAAGGCGGTTGGCTCTCAGAAGATGACCTCGATGACCAAGATTCCGATGATGAAAACCGCGATTCTGTTGAAGTTTTAAGAGTGTTGCAGGAGGAGAACGACGATGATGATGATGGGGATAATGTGGATGAAACTGCTGACATTGATCCTCCTCTTGTAGAAGCAGAAGATCAAGAACCCTCTCACCCATCAACTTCATCTAATTTGCAGTCTTCATCCAGTTTTTCATTTGACAAAAGAAGCTTGATTTGGAAAAAAAGGAATCTGGTGTATGACACAGATAAAATTACTTTCTTGGGGAGTTCTACTGCTTCAGGTGGTCTATCACACCTAGAAACTCCATATCAATGTTTTAACTATTTTATCACTGAAGATTTTATCAAAACATTAGTAGCGGAGACAAATTTATACATAATACAGAGTGATCCCAGTTCATCTATAACAGTTACAGAATATGATTTGTATAAGTTCTTTGGTATATTATTGTACATGTCAGTAATCAAATTTCCTAGCACAAGATCATACTGGTCGCCAAAGTTTGGATATGAGCCCATTTCTTCAACAATGCCACTGAACAAGTTTGAGAAAATAAAGTTATCATTACATTTTAATAACAATGATCTTCACAAACCTATAGGTCATCCAGAACATGACAGGCTTTATAAAATCCGCCCTGTTATCAAGCATCTCAATGAGAGGTTTGCCACAGTGCCAATGGATCAAAGACTTTCTGTGGATGAACAGATGTGTTCTACCAAAATAGGGCATTTTTTAAAACAATATCTGCCTAAGAAGCCCCATAAATGGGGCTTCAAATTATATGTTCTCTGTGATTTGATGGGATATGCCCACAAGTTTGAGGTATATTCTGGACAAGAGAATACAGAAAAGCTCACAGATGAACCAGATCTTGGTGCAACAGGAAATGTTGTAGTTCGTTTACTTCGAGGAGTGCCAAGAAAGCAAAACCATATCATATACTTTGATAATTTTTATACATCTTTGCCATTGGTAGTTTTTTTAGCTAAATCAGGCATTCACACAGTGGGAACTGTGCAACAAAACAGGATCCCAAATAATAAACTTCCAGAGAAGAAAAACTTCATGAAAAAATCTGTGCCCAGAGGTAGTTTTGAGGAAAGAGTGTCTGTGCATGATGGTATAGATTTGAGTTGTGTGGCTTGGAAAGATAATAAAATAGTAACCCTGCTATCTTCTTATGCTGGAGCATTGCCTGTAACTAAAGTCAATAGATATGACAGGACAATAAAAGGAAAAATTGATATTACTTGCCCGTTTATTGTCCAAGAGTACAATAAACATATGGGAGGAGTAGATCTCATGGATAGCTTTTTGGGCAGAAATCATATAACAATAAGGTCTAAAAAGTGGTACTTGCGTATATTTTATCATTTATTTGATCTAGCTATTATAAATTTTTGGATTATATATAAAAAAAATGCTCAAGAAAGAGGTGAACCCAAAAAGAGGCTACTTACAATGGGCCAATTCAGAAATGAATTGGCCTTTGTGCTATGCAACAGAGGACCCACCAAAGACGCTAAAAGAGGTCGTCCTAGTACCAGTTCACTAGAAGAGGAATTACTATCAAAAAAAAGAAAAGGTTCTCCAGCACCACCACCTCCAAAAGACATAAGAAAAGATGGTGCTGAACATTGGCCAACAGTAGGTGGGTCACTCCGGTGCAAATTTCCCAAATGTAAAGGCTATTCCACAATTTCGTGTAGTAAATGTGGCGTCAATTTGTGCTTAAATAAAAATAATAATTGTTTTTTAAATTATCATAAAGAATAAAGAAGATTGAGTAAACAATATTTTTTTATTTATTTAGTACTGAGCCAAATATGTGACAATGCATGATGATGTAAATTTCCATCATATTGTTTTTTACATAATACATATTTTTATTTACATTAGGATTTTTTTTAATATTTTTCCTTTAATCTAGAGCATTAATTACATCACCCTGATTTATTTTGAAAAAATAGCAAAAATCATGCAAAGAAGGGTTAAGGGTGGGATGAAAATGTCATCACTGCTAAAGACAAAATCCATGGCTTTACAAACAAAATTGACATGTGGTCATCATTTCTAATTCAAAACCACTTCGTGTCATTTTTTTCAAGTCTTTAAATGAAGAAGTCGGATGCGAGATAAACATCACAGAATTTATACCTGGTATGAAAATGTTGTTAGCAAAAACGGATCCACGGTGGGAGAAATTGGTTAATGAAAAATAAGCGCAACCTTCGCAACGTGTTTCTTGGTCGCGACCCACACGTTGTAAAACACTGTACTAGACACACTCTTGGGATACTATAGGATTCACAAATTTTACCATCTCATAGACATGACGATCAATGCTTCAATATGGATGCAGAAATGCCAACACAAGGTTACCGCTATGCGATTTCAACGTAGCTATGGCTGAAGCCTTGACCACGTTCAATAAACTCGGTACAAGTGCGAAACGTGGACGGCATGCTCTAATAATAAAGAATATGCAATTCACGAAAAAAAATCAAAATCAATAATGCCACCCCAGGTCATAGGACCGTTAGGACATTTAGATAGAAAATAGCACGTAGCTACCAAACACTACAAACGTGAACAAAATTCATAATATCACCACTCATTACGACAAGCGAAAAATTTAAACATTCGCAATGAAATAATGAAAAAACAAAGAAAAAGTACTTTTTTTTTTTTTTTAATAATTTGCCCTTTCGGGCAGGATAAAGCTATAGAGCCATACTGCCTTGTCTTAAGTGTTATTTCTGCTGTATCTTAGCTATAGTTATCGTCAAAGTCGCCTTGTCAAGTCCAGTTCGTGTCAGTTAATTCCAGTCATGCTTTAGTAAAGTAGTGGCGACTTTACTATAAAGCTTCGATGGAGTTTTGGAAGCTCCACGAAAAGTCATGTTTCACCTCATCATATCATTTTCCCACACTCGCGCTTGTAATTCGGCACTTTATGAATAAAACCCCACCATTTTTATGCGACACTCGACAAAACACTAGTTTTGGAAAAAAATACAACGGAGCGAAACATGAGTTTTCGTGTTGCTACCAAAACTCCATCGAAGCTTTATAGTAAAGTCACCACTACTTTACTAAAGCATGACTGGAATTAATTGACACGAACTGGACTTGACTAAGACGACTTTGACGATAACTAGCTACGAGGACACTTATTTAAATTTTGAAACTTGAAAATATATAAATAGTAACTGGCAAATGCTAAAACGCGACACCAAAACAAAAAAAAAAAGAGCACAGAACCACAGGTGACATTATTTTTTTTTTTTCTTCGGCCATAGCCATAGATAATACACTATATACCCGAGATATGGCCATAGCACATTCGTGCTTTGTGCCAATTCTCAAGTTTTAATGACGAGTTTTGGCGGGAACGCGGGAAGAGTCGTGTCGCTCCGTTGTATTTTTTCCAAAACTAGTGTTTTGTCGAGTGTTTATGCATAAAAATGGTGGTGTTTTATTCATAAAGTGCCGAATTACAAGCGCGAGTGTGGGAAAATGATATAATGTGGTGAAACATGAGTTTTCGTGTTGCTTCCAAAACTCCATCGAAGCTTTGTAGTAAAGTTGCCACTACTTTACTAAAGCATGACTGGAATTAACTGACACGAACTGGACTTGACAAAGACGACTTTGACTAAAACTAGCTACGATGGCACTTATTTAACTTTTGAAACTTGAAAATATATAATTACTTGACACTGGCAAATGCTAAAACGCGACGCCAAAACCAAAGAAAGAAGAAGAAGAAGTTTTAAAGAGAGTTTTGGCGGGAATGCGGGAAGAGTCGTGTCGCTCCGTTGTATTTTTTTCCAAAACTGGTATTTTGTCGAGTGTTTATGCATAAAAATGGTGGTGTTTTATTCATAAAGTGTCGAATTACAAGCGTGAGTGTGGGAGAATGATATAATGTGGTGAAACATGTCTTTTCGTGGTGCTTCCAAAACTCCATCGAAGCTTTATAGTAAAGTCGCCACTACTTTACTAAAGCATGACTGGACTTGACTGAAACAGACTGGACTTGACTAAGACCGGACTTTGACTATAACTAGCTACGAGGACACTTATTTAAATGTTGAAACTTGAAAATACATATATAAATACTTGACACTAGCAAATGCTAAAACGCGACGCCAAAACCAAAGAAAAAAGAAAAAAAAAAAAAAGAAGTTTTAATGACATTATGTAAATGAGGCATGCTTTTTTTATAATTTGCCGCATCGGGCAGGCTAAAGCTGTAAAGCCAAACATACTGCCTCGACCTGAGCCAACGTGATATTATGAGCTCAGATTAAAAACTACGATTCGAGGCATGCGATGCGAACAAGAAATGTTTTTTTTTTTAATTTATTATGGGCCTGTCCACAGATGAAAGGTCCAAGGGCCAGCATATAACAGAAAAGTGTTCAACAACACTTTTAGTTCTGCTATAGTTTTACGATAACATTATCGTAAAACTGAGCACTGAGCTGCTGTAGCACAGCCTGGTTTGCGATATTTTTAAGGGGAAGAAAATTAAATTACCGAATTTCATTATTTATTTTGCAAATATCTATTCCTCATATTTTTTTTCTTCTCTATTAAAATTTCGCTAGAGTTTTGCAATCGGTTGTATTACAGAGGTTTTTCCAAAATTTGTGAGCATTAAAGTCGTATTTTTTTATTTTTTTTATGATTGACAGGCTAAGTGTTTGACCACAGCTCACCTTATGTTAAGTGAAGGTGTGGTCGAAGATGGTAAAGCAACACCTAGCCTGGAAAGGAACTGGCAAAGATTTGATACTGGCAAATACACAAAGTACGAAGCCAAAAACTAAAAAGAAGAAGATCAAGAAGATTGACAGTACTCTTTATTTGTAATATTAAAGCTTAGCAATTACTTTACGAGATAGCATTAAAAAGAGATAAGTTTATAAGTATGAAGAGAGTGTGAGTGAAGTAAAAAATATTTATACAATCAAAATATTCCCAAATACCGTATTAGATTACAGAACACAATGCTCCTTCCGATCCGGTCATCCGGTGAAACACGGTGAAAGATAGAAAGAAATTGAGTTTCTTTAGTTTTGTAGTAAGTATTTAGAAAATTCAATCGGTAAAATCCCTACATTAAACAGTGCTAAAGTACTTAGTCTACGTGGAGTATATTTTTTATCAGCAATTAACCATGGACCTTCACAGACCTGTTCCTAACAAGGTAAGTTAAAATTTACTATTTTCACTGTAAAGCTTTTTTTGCTTTCGTACGTATAAGATTTCTTACTCATTTGTTTTTTTCATGTGCAGACCTACGAAGAGATGACTGCTGAAGAAAAACTAAGGTAATAATACATCTTCCGATGTAGTAAATAAGTAATTTAAATAATTACTTGATGATTTAGATAGAAACATTTTAAAGAGAGATTAGTATCACACAACCAATTGACCTAATAAACAAGCAGTACACAAGCCTTTTAAACAAGCGAAATGAAGTTAAATAGGTATACTGTTTACCACAACATTTTTTGTGAACTGCTATGAATGAAAGCTGCCTGCTTGTTTGTCACATAATTATATAAAAAATGACAATGTATTATTGTGTACATAATTTAGGAATTTATTACTTAAAGCTCATAATAACATTTTGTTAAAAAGATAAGATAAGAACAATTATTGACTGCTAAGCTAATGCAGTGTATACTGTACAGCATATGGTAGGCTCATATACATAATTGTGTACTACCAACCTCCTTAGCAAATAATTGATATCATTTTATCACTAAATTAGGTGTTTATTTATTTTTCATCTTAAATTTAGTGTGCAAGATAATTTGCAGCAATATATCTGTCTTCCCCCCATTATTCTACATTTTATGGGCAATGTTTAAGTAAATAATTAATAGTAAACTGCACACATGTAAAAGATCAGAATGTAAACTACAAAGGATGTAGATTTTCAAAATAATAATTACCAATAAAGGCTTGCACTCTAGATATTTTGTATGGTTACAGGCTAGTTTTTTGACCACAGCTCATCTGATGTCAAGTGACAGTGTTTTCCAAGATGGTAAACACACCTATCCTGGAATGAAACTGGCTCTCAAGTGAGGCTGCCTGAACACCATTAGGTGTTTAGTGACAGATTTTCAACTTGAGGGTGGTAGCTAGACAGTGGAGTACTAGAAAGTATGAAATATGGCCATAGCATGTATTTCCTCACAATGTTTTTCTTTACCCTCAATTCAAGCTCATTGTTTAGGGTTTGAACCCATGCTCTTCAGCATGTGACCTGCCCACACTAACCACTGAGCTATCATCACTACAAAATGTGTGAAATGTGTGTATAGTACAGAAAGTACTTTTATGCTATAGTTTATGTTTATGGTAGTTATAGTTCCTAACCTGGTATATCTGTATAACCTGGTGTTACATTGTTTTCTTGCATTAGCTTACTGTTAGGATTTTAAACAGCAATCATTTCTAAAGGCTGCTAAAACTTGCTTCTTAGAACCTTGTATGGGATATTTACCGAAAGAAAAAAGTTGAAATGACAGTGAATACAGTACAAAAATTCATTGCATTGTGTAGAGAAAAATCTGATCTGAAAAAAACTTTTGCTGCTAGTGACCTTATCTTATGACATTGACAAGTATTTCAAACTAAGTAATTATGATTTTCTATTTATTATATTGCAGTATTTTTTGTATTTTTAGGGTTCCGTACCCGAAGGGTAAAAACGGGTCCCTATTACTGAGACTTCGCTGTCTGTCCGTCCGTCCGTCTGTCACGAGGCAGTATCTCAAGAACGGTGATAGCTAGACAGTTGAAATTTTCACAGATGATGTATTTCTATTGCCGCTATAACAACAAATACTAAAAATAAAATAAAATAAATATTTAACGGGGGCTCCCATACAACAAACTTGATTTTTGCCGTTTTTATAGATATTGGTATGGAACCCTTCGTGCGCGAGTCCGACTCGCACTCGGCCGGTTTTTTTTATATCCCACGCAACACAGCAATGTGTCGGAAACATTTAGCTGTTTTACAGCAGTGAGGAGTTGTCCATTCCAATTTTTGTATTAACAGTATTTTTTTTATTTGTTTTTATATTGACATCCTTCATTTTGACATTTTTTTTGTTTATTGACATGTAATCAGTTTTTTAAAACTCTTTTAATAATATTTTTGAAATGGTACTACAGAATTGACTTGTAATATTGGTGTTATCAATAAAATATTTATATTTGTATTCTGATATACAGGCTGAAGCTGCAGCAGCAACTGTTTTACAATGAGAGACTGTTGATTTATATGAGACAGTAAAAGCAGACAGTAGAGTTCCAGCGGGAGATATTTGTCACTGTAAGACATTTTACTATATTCACAGGTATGACCATCAGAAGTTGCATGAGCTTCACAGAGGTCATGAGTCAATGCACACCACAATGGTCTTGATCCTGATTGTAACTCTCGTCGTAGCCCAAGTGGTAGTTGTGGAATGGAAGAAAAGGCATTATAAATCCTATGCTGTAAGTGATAGATTGTAAAGTTTTTTATTCTATTTAGCTGATAGGTGTCGCAAATTTTTCTACATAATCTTTTTTTGAATAACAATTTCTTAGATGTTTCTAGAATGTTACTGGTATTTTACTTGACGGCAACCTCATAGCAAGTGTCATTTAAAATATTGGTTGAGACTGCTATAAGGCTATTTTTATTTATTTTATGTAATAAGTTTACTATTAACTGATGTCACTGTGTAAACAATTTTCAACAATATTTGTTTAATATAATTTTACTTAACTGAGTTAAATTATTACTAAACAAATTTTGTTTTAATACAGTTTCTGGCAACTTGAAACAATAGTGCTAAACCAAAATATAATAACCTTTATCATATGAAGTTTTTTTTTCATACAGACAAATCACTCAAATTTGCTCAATGGTTTTTTTTTTTTTTATGTTGACAGGCTAGTTGTTTGACCACAGCTCACCTGATGTTAAGTGAAGGTGTGGTCGAATATGGTAAAGTACATCTAGCCTGGAATGGTTGCCTGGAAGAGATTGCTTTAAGTGATAATGTTGCCAGTTGTTACACCGTTTAATAGTTTATTTTACCTTCTGTATATAACCTTTGGTGTGGACAATAAAGAGTTAATTAATAATCTGTGCATATAATATTATAATATAAATAGAAATAAATAATTATACAATAAATAATATTCAAGCGTCTAATTAGTCACTGTGATTGTGTGTAGTCGATTCTAAACCTGTTGTATCTGGTTTCTAGTTCTTCACGATGATGGCCATGTGGTCGATCCCTGTATTGATGAGTGCCCGGAACCACTGGTGGCGGTTTATCATCATTTGGAGCATCTTCACACTTCTCACTCTGGTTGTCATTCGAAAGTCCAGCATCAAACCTATGTCTGTTACCACACCCAGGTAGGACAGTTGAAGCCTTATGATTACTTTTTTAAGATAGCTATGAGCTATATCCTATGTTATTAATACACAACCACTGTAGACTAAAAAAATTAAAAGAGATGAAAATATGTTTTTTGCTAGCTTTTGTTTCACTTGCAATGTATGTATGTATGGGTGAAATCTTGCAAGTTAAATTTGATCCACTTCCCAATGTCTTGGACTCAAATTCGGTGTACTTATCTATCTTTGGTGACACTACAATGATATGGTACCATGGGGCTGGTCTGATGATGGAGACGGAAAATGGCAATAGGAACTTCTGAACTAAACAAGATAAACTCATCGAGTTTGTGTTTGATTGAATCGCAAGCACTTCATGTCATATCCATGTGATATCCAGGGTCTGATGATGAATCTAGGTGGCCACGGCAGCTCTGTGATAAAACAACATAACCCTACAGAGTTTGGGCTCAATTGATTCTCAAAGCTTCTTGAAGCTCAATTGATTGAGCAATCTCTAAAATATTAATCTACTAAAAAGTTAAAAAAAAAATAATTTTAATACAACCTTTGGTCTGGGATAATGAACTAAAAATAAATTCTAGTAAATATTTCGCGTGTACCTGTTACAGGCAATTGATTGAGTCAGGTGTTGTTACTTTGCTGAAGTTCATCAAGACTATAAAATAAAATAAACCCCCCATTTTCATTCCAGATTGGTATATAAATGGTTTTACCTCATATACAAGTTGTCATGCTTCATCGGTGTTGTTGGCTACATCATTATGATGCTGACCTTCTTTGGGGTGAACCTTGTGTTTGGGCAGAAGCCCCAGAGCTGGATGGATGTAGGACTGATGATGCTGTTCTATGGACTGTACTTTGGAGTTCTGGGGAGGGATGTCGCTGAATATTGTGCGGACAAAATGGCCGCTTCTATTGGGGTGAGTGACTATCAAACCAGCTACATAAACCTGGCCAGATAAATTTTTCAAGCCAATTAAGTTTTATTTGACTAGTGTTGCCCGCGGTGTTCTCTTACAGTTTCTAGGAAAAACATCAATATTTTTTTATAAATTTAACTCATGTTTCACTACCATTTTCACCAATACAATGCTATAATACCACTTTCCCACACTGGTGCTTGTAATTCGGTACTTTATGAATAAAACACCAGTATTGCTATACATTAATTCTCGAAAAAACACTAGTTTTGGAAAAAAATACAATGGGGAGACGACACTTTCCGTGTTTCCGCTGTATAAAACGATTTTTTTAATTTACTGATATGATCTGCTGGCACTTAAGAGGCGAGATGGCGTCGAACGCAAGCCTTATATTCGAAAAGTACTGCCTTTCCACGCTTACCGGAATAACGGCATGCTGTTTCGAACACCACTTGGGTAACCACCTTCGGCAACATGGATTGCCCAACGTTGACGTCCTCCGATTACTTTAGGTCGGAGCCCCAACTCCCAACAATCGTTAACTTATGATAGTCTGTCATGACAGTTCATGAAAAAAATAAAACAAGTCAAGAATACAAGTACCGTATTATATTTAAGACCTTTTTACACTGTAGTCATGCAAATGAAACCTTTGACTTTAGGTTTTTTTTATTTATAATTATACGCTCCACAGACACTGGGGTCCGTGACCTTTGTCAACTTTAGTTCCATATTTATTTTTTTACAACTTTACATTACAAAAAGAGGAAAGCTACGTTAGTAATCTGAATCTAAGGTTAAAGTACTTTGACTTTAGGTTTACAAGCACCTAGCCGCATACCACAAACCTTAACTAACAATTGTAAATTGTGAAGATACCTCCTCGCTAATGAACATTTTTTTTTGTAACATTGGGTTGTGTTTTTTAATATACCGGGTTTGTGTTTCAGTATTATACGAAGGAAGGAATACCAACTCGACAATTGGAGACCAACGTGTGCGCAGTGTGTGGCTGCCAGTTACTGGTTGATGTCAACGAAGAGGGTGTGTTAGGTATGCTCATTGTTTTTGTAGTTTTTTAGATCTTTGGTCGTATTATTTTCGTGTTTTTTCAAGTACTTATACCATTAATCCCACCAATATTATAAATGTGAACGTTTGGATGGATGTTTGTTACTCTTTCACGCAAAAACTACTGAACAGATTTGGATGAATTTTTGTGTGGAGGTAGCTGAGACACTGGTTTAACATATAGGCTATAGGTTTTTTATTCCGGAAACATGTAAATAAATAAATATCGTAGAACATTACACACAGCGTCATCTGACTCATGTAGACCATGAAATTTGGTATGGAGGTAGCTCAGACCCTGGTTTAACACATAGGCTACTTTTTATCCCGAAAATATATAGAGGGTAACACCGCGGGGCGCAGCTAGTTGTTAAATAAAATAAATATTGCCTTGTGTTACGTGATCGACTTCCTGCTAAGGGAATCTACCGCCAAGTGAAATTAAAGTAGTTTGAAACTGAAACATTTCAGAAAACACGTACAAGCTGACTTGTGGACACGTGTTCCACGAGTGGTGTATCCGCGGATGGTGCATCGTCGGCAAGAAGCAGACCTGTCCATACTGCCGCGAGCGCGTCGACCTCAAGCGCATGTTCACCAACCCGTATCCTTTAACAAAGACCAACAACATTTTACTATGGAAACTGACATGGTTTTGACACATTTTTTTTATCGTTGACAAGCTAGGTGTTTGACCACAGCTCACCTGTTATTTAACTTATTTGTAACTGATAATGAAACAAAATTAAATGTCTTTATTTAAGTAAAAGTAGGTAAAACACCGTGTTCACAAAGTCAATCCATTTATTAAAATAGACATAAGTCGCAGTTTTTACAAAATCAATCCATCCTTAATGTAAAACGTCAGTTGGGACCGACCGCACATAATGTACGGACAGCTTCTGGACTGGATCCGGTGGTTGGTCGCGTGGCAGCCGCTTATACTGTTCCTGGCGCAAGGCATCAATTGGCTCTTTGGCCTCGAGTGAACGAACCCTGACAGACTGCAGAGTAGTACTCGGACTTCTAGTTCATTCATTACGCTAAAGGACTTGAACGATCTCCATTTCTTCTTCGTTTATGACATCGGATTTTCTGCAGCTAGTGTCAAGTATACTAATATTTCCAGTGTATATAGGATAAATCAAGTTTAGCACGTCTTAGTCTAAGTCAAACAAAGTAAGTCACAATCATGCATTCTTATGTGCTGTGTCGAGTATTTGAATATTGCAAATGTCTTACAAAAAAACAAGTTCAACTAGTTTTAGCCACAGTCAGAATCAAACAAAGTAAGTCACAATTGAGTCCAAATTTAGCTCATATGAAAAAGGAATTTACTGCAAGCTACTCTGGGGTTTTGGAGACAGCACGAAAATATCTTTTCACTGTGTTATATAATGTCCATAATTCAGCACTTTATGATGGATGACCTTACTTATAAATGTTGTGTACGTATACAAATAAATAGATAGAATAATAAAATAGACCTCCATATTTTATTTTACGGCATGCAACACTAAAATTACTACTAACAATAAGCATCAATGACATTTGCATATTAAATTAGAATTACAGAAAAATGTCAATCAGATTAATTAGTACAATATTAAATATGTCATGGTAAATTAAATTAAAAATTGTCAAGAAGGATACAAAAAAAAAAATGTCAAACAGTGTTACATCTTTAGGTGGTGCATCGGTATAAAATAAAAGTATTTGCTTCTTAGAATAATTTGTATATTGAGAGTTAAAACGTCATTGGGTTTTTACAAAAGTGTAGTTCGTCTAATTAGGCGCGCGACTAACTTCGCGCCTATCGTAGGCTCCTCAGACAAACAGAAGAAGAAAATAATATGAATATGTCAAAATTTTAATTAATTAATTTTTCGTTTATTTACTGCGATAATTAACTTGAACAATATAATTTTTCATATGAAAACTGACATGATTTGTAACATCTTTGCTTTATTTAATTACTAGTGTTTAATATTTCGGCTAGAATTTCGATCAGTCATTGCCACTAAGTCGATCCATCCTTCACATAAGTCCGAGTATTACTAAGTGTTGACGTCATTTAGTGAATTCTGTGATTGTTGTGTTGATCTTTTTGATCGTGAGTGACTTCAGTCTGGGTATTGGACTTGGAACTGCATATTTGTGACTTAGGTTTATATGATGGACTTAGAGTTGGATGTTGAAACTTTGATGATGATATTGAGACTTCCGTCTTTTTGTCGATGTAAATACTTTTCTTCCGTTTAACGATATCTTAAACCCGTGTGAAAGTTTAACTGTAATATTATTAGGAAAATCGCTCTGTCACTAATATATCTGAAATTGGTAAATTCCGATTTGTAGACTTTTCACTCTACGACAACGATATGTAAAGTCAAAATATTGATTTTTTTAAGTGACGGTTAAAGGGTAAGTGTAACTTATAACATGCATTTTTAAGGTTCCGCACCCAAAGGGTGTCCAGAGGAACCTCACTTTTAATGGTCGATATTTATTCAACCGTAATGGTGGACGAGTCCAACTCGCACTTGGTCGGTTTTTGTTTATAAAAGTGCGATGAGTATGAGCGTACCTTATAGTCAATAATGCAGCGTTAGGCGGCATAGTCTTTAAGGACTTTGTTATAATTTATTGAGTTATGTTCAGTCATACTAGTGTTCCTTAATTTTAATTGAGTTGTTAAATAAATGCCTTGTAAATGTCGGTTAAAGTAAGCCGTCTCGTTTTCATGCGTGACATTTGACATTTGATGTGACGTCAGCGAACAGTTTTATAAGGCCCAACAATGTAAGTTCGTTATCTGAAACTGGGTTCTGGGGGCGTATTATAAACTTATATAAAACCAGGCAAGTTCTAGGCAGTTCACTTTACGGCCGTAAACTGGCTTGTTCTATTTCGTATTATGACCTGGTGCGCTCGATTGTTTTTTTTCTCATTCTAATACTATTCTTATGTCACTGTCAGAGTGACAGTGACATAAATAATGTAGAATTAGTGTATGGTGACAGTCCAGCCCTGGATCTATTATTTTGCCAAACTGGGGCATAAATTTGATAGTAGCATACCCCCTACAATGTTTAGTACCCTTTAATGAATTTGCACTCTGTAGTCAAGTCTGTGTTACTTAGTATCTGAGCGACGGAGCTTTGCTCTGTGTATATGCAATTTAAAACTTAGCAAAAACGCGTTTTTTGAGAAATGAGACAGCTTTATAGATCGAGTTTTCGGCCTCATAAACCCCCGCGGTTATTCAGCTCGCTCGTAGATCTCCCAGTTCTAGATGCGACTGCGATTCCTTTGGTATTTGACCCCAAACTAAGCAAAGCTTGTACAATGGAAGTCAGATAACTGTTAGAATACTTAAATACTTTTTTTTGTTGTTGTAAATACTTAAAATAAATACAGAGCACCCCGACACAAAACAAACATTTATTTATCCACAAAATGTTTATCCTGGATGGGAATCGAACCCACACCCTTCAGCTCTCGGAGCAGACATACTACCAATGAACCAACAGGGCTGTCACCTTCCCGGATACCCCGGTTTCCCCCATCTAGATCCGGGGCTGAGATCTCGACCGTGTCAGAATTGACCACTTGCACTAAAATCAAAATTATGCCTTCTGCTTTTCATAATTGTTTCAAAATATCTCAGATCAAAATATTATGTCAGAGTGAGACGTCATAATTTACGTCATAATTTAAAACAAATATGGAATAGCAGTATTTTTTTTTAAATGAAATCGAGTTGTCACTATCTTCAAATACATCAGTAACATTTTTCTATCAAAAACGTGTCGTTTTAAATATATTAAGTTAAGTAGCTATAAATATAAAGTAAGTGATGTAATGTATGCGATTTTTTTGTAGATATAAATAATATAAATGGCAGAAATAAACGCTTATCGATACCGTTTTATGTAAATGGAATAATATTTTGTTAATTTAAAGCCATTACCTCTTTTGTGGGCGAGATGTGATGCGTTTTTACCTGATTACAATGAATCGCAAAAGTTCGGAGTTAGATCAAGGGATCAAGGCCGTCCAGGTAGGTGTCACCGCAGTACCAAATATTCGGCCGCCAAGCAGTATTGTGTTAACATTACTGTGTTAAATTAATTTGACTAGCGTAACTATCCTCATTTTGGATTGTATTATTGTAAAAAAAAAAAAAATTAAAGTTGACAAAGGTCATGGACCTCGGTGTCATAGGAATGAGATGTGATCGGTTTGAATGGCACTAGCGAAATTACAGGGCTGTAGAGTCTAACCATCAAATGTCTCGAAGCAATAAGCTCCAAAGCAGCATTGCCATTGACTTTCTTGTTAATTATAGTTTGTGTATATCGCTGCAATTATGCGTTATCTCTTGCCATTAGGAGAGCGTTTCGTTCGAGTCATTTAAAAAATGTCACAATCGTCCCCACCCCAAGGACAGTTGTGACAGGTCCAAAAATACACATAAATAGTCTTTAATTAATCAACCTTACAACTTTATTACATGTAATAAATGTCGTACAATCATTTTGGGCCAAAATACGTCGGTATCTTTTTAAGGTTGCAACAGAGTGGTGGTTTAGGCAAGGTAACCGGGGCGTTAGTCGTCCAGCCGCAAAATGATATTGTTACCGCCGCGGGTCGAACCTGAACCAGATTGGCACAAGACCGAGGCAGATGGCATGACAAGAGAGAGGTCTAAACCCAGCAGTGGGATAAAGAAAGCTGTGGATGATGATGAATCCTACATTACAAAATAACTGATTCACCAACTTTAAATCACTAAAAAAGTAAAGTAAAAGTGCATACCTTGAGAATTTAGATCTATCACAATAATTTCACAAAATTACGAACTGCCACAATAAGATGCTGTCCAAAGTGTCGCAAAAATACAACTGACCTGAAATCTCTTTCCTATGACATCACTGTGGAATGTTAAAGGTAATCAATTGGAATCGTGAGGTTTGGGGTTATTATTATTAAGATATTAAATGAAAGCCATTATAATATCGGGCACCATCTTTATTCCCCGTTCAGAACCGACGCTTCTTTTACCATAGACCACACGATACAACATTTTCCATAGAGTAAGGTGGACCGCACACGGATAAGGCTTACTACATACAATACAATATATTTAACAATTATTAATGTCAGATAAATAAACAATCCTTTACAAACAATGACTTTTGTCCACCCAGCTTGTTCTAAGTGAAACACTGTCCCCGTATTCCTTATAGTTTCGCCAATACGACTGTTACGACCATAGGTACTCTGACACAATTGTACCCAGTCTATCCTAATAGGTATATGTAGAAAATCTTCGCGATAAATTAATAAGCGACACAAGTGTGAAGAAACGGTGCGTAGGGGCCAGAGGACGCTTGCCGGCGATAACTTAGATAACGTTAGCACGGAAATGTCATTGTTTTCTGTTGTGTTGGTAGCTGTTGCATGTTAAAATTTAATAGGTTTGTGACTAAAAAGGTATTAAAAAGTTACTGAAGTTTACGTTTGCATATAGATTTGATGTTAACGAAGCAACGAACAAAAAATATCGGTCGATGATTTGTTTGTAGATGCGATGTCGACTTCCTTACACGCGCCTCGCGCAAAACCTGTGTGAATCAACGCTAGTATAAGATGTAAGCTATTTACTCGGGGCCGTGCGCTCTAAGTACTTTGCTGTAACTATCGGTTTGTGTTATATATATTTGTTTATAAAAAAAAATTATGCCAATGTGAAATTTGTAATTATTTGTACATAAAATAAATTGGATTTCTATGTAATGTAAAATAAATTGGATTATTAATTGGTTTAATGTTTGTGTTTTCTGTTTGTTATAAGGTGGATAATGTGAACTGAATATAAATATGTAATACACTTACGACTAGTGTTAAGCGAAGATGCGGTCTACGATGAAGCAAGCTTGCCTAACGATAAGACATAACCGATTCACTTGCAAACTGAAGAAACTCAGATTGTATCTATCGAAAAATCGAAAAACAAATTCGTACGTTAAAAGGCGTATCGAATCGTTAAGTTTGAGTTTTTGGAATATTAACCATAAAATGGTGTGACATTTTAGAGCTCCTAGCTGTCCGATAGTAGGATGGACTGGGTGGGTTAATAAACCTCGGTTAACCGGTACTCACGCCAAACCTCAACAATGAGCTTGAGCTGCCGGTGAAAGAGAACATCGTGAGGAAACCATAGCGTGTTGGTCCTTTTTTTTTAATTTATTAGTAATGAGCTGAATGAAACGCTCTCCTGATGGTAAGAGATAACGCCTGTGTCCATGACCATTGCAGCGATACACAGAACTTCTTGTAGTAAAACAAAATCAAGGCAGCGCTGCTTTGACGCTCATTACTTTGAGACTAATTACTAGACCATAGTTAGCCTCAACAGCACTATAATAATTATCTAGTAACAAACTTTTTTTTTTTTATATTGAATAGGTTCGCGCTTGACCACATCCTGCCTGATGTGAAGCATCGATGCGGTCTAAGTCTTTCTAGTAGGCATCTACTCTGTTGGCTAGCTACCACCTTCAAGTTGAAAATCTGTTGCCAAGCACCTAACAGTGTGTTTCAACAGCCTCACTTGAGAGCCAGTTCCGTTCCAGGCAAAATGTGTTAATTATCTTTGGCCACATCATCATTTGCCGTCAAGCGAGTTGGTAGTCAAACGCGGACTTCGAAGATACCTATTCTCTCTGACCTTGAAAAGATCCAGATTATATCTCTCAGGAAATAAGGGAACCGGCAGCTTGTATTCCATTCCTTGACCGACGGCCTTTGACATTCAAATATGAAGGCCTTTCTCGAATAACTGTCACCTTTTTTGATATTTTCCAATAAAATAAAAAGTAGTTTCCATTTTCCAATTGCTGTCAAGATCATTTCAATTAAAAAATGCCAAATTAAGATCGTCGAACGTCAGAAAAAACAATGTAGACGAAAACATTTTTTTAGATTTATGTAACCTTTAGTGTATTGGTTTTTTTATTAAAATTATTGTGGAATCAAGATGTTCGCATCGCCTCTGCGGTGTTGCGGGCCCATCAAAAATATCAACGGTGTGCTGGCGATCGGAACCAACAACATCGAGCTTATCGGACGAATCGTTTCTTGTATTGGTAAGTTTTACGATGAGATATGATTTAATTTCCTATACATTGCATCTTGACTCCTGGAGCTGTCACGTCCACAATCTAGAGAAAGTGTGCTGGTAATATGACATTTCCAAAGGGCATTATAGATCTTATCTAATATAAACATTCATTCAATCTTAAGATCAAGGTTTATCTACGGAGCTGCTAAGTGGACCCAGCACCCAGTCTTCAGTTAGTTGTAGCCGTGTATTAAAATGCGTTATATAGCAGTAGTACAGGATGACAAGTTAATAAACTATTATCGAAATATTTATTCGACATCAATCGATCAAAGAATACTGCTGGAGTAGTCAGTTTGTGAGGTGGAAATAATGCGTTTTGAGAGTTGAGTCAATGAAACATGTTGAGGTGATTTGAAGTACCTACCTACTCATTAAATTGCAGGGCGCGTGCGCTTTGCGTCCGACAAAAGCAGCAAGGATTGTTGCAAGGAGGTATCGCAGACTGCGGGGCGCCGCGTCGAGCCCTGGCCGAAGATCGAACCTGGCACGCAGACCCCATGGCGCTCAGAATGCTCCCGTGATCCTCAGCCTCCTAACTACGACCCGTATAGGATCAAAGTCCCTGATGTAGTCGTCCCACCAATGCCACCTAGCAATGCTAAGGTAAGAACGGCTCTAATTACATTTATGTCGAACGCGTCGACCCCACACAGATGCCATATTACTCATTTATCTGATGTCTTAGAGGACAAACTAGCGAGCATTTAACTCGCGTGAAATTACAATTTATGATCCGTGCCGCTTCTATCTGTTGCAACGAAGCCGTATTTTGTTTTTTACGTTTGATTGTAGCCTTCGGAACTATTTTGCTCAGCTCTGATCCGCTCTATTGGGTGCATCGCAAAAACCTTGTGACACCAAATCCAGTTCAGTCCCTATTTGTTGCGGGTGGAGTAACGAGTGAATGCGCTCTGACGCAAACGAGTGAATGCGCTCTGACGCAAACGAAAGACTGAATGGTTCTTGGATTCCATCTGGATTTAGCGTTGCTTTTTCATCTTGTTACCCTGAATCAGATAGCTTTTTTTTGATAGCTAGACGACAAAAACTTAAAGAGTCTCCTGATGATATTATTGATTAGATTAAAATTTAATTAGGTAGCAAGCAATTATTGTACCGTTTTTGGTATCTTTAAAGTACAACGATACCCGTTGACTTTTTAGTATTGCAATAAAATATAAAAAGAATGCAGTAAATTATGACTAGTAAGAAACCTAGACACAACGTATCTAACACATAAGTTAATTGGACTTGCAATATTTATTTTCCTCTATGTATTTCTTAGATTCGTCATAATCGGAAAACATTTCCTAAGCGTCGTCTCTTCGTCGTTTCGTAAGATAAAGTGTGTAAAAGTGCGTTAGACGAATTAGCCGAGCGTCGCGTCGCGAATAAAGGACTAATGAAATCCAGCTTGTGCTTTGTTCATCAGTGGACGCTGCTGACGAGCACCGAGCAACGGGACCAGCAGCAGCAGCAATATGGCCAGGGACAATACGGCCAGGGGCAAGAGGGCCAGGAAGACGATTCCAAAGACGAGGGTCTCATGGCCAAACTGAAAGGCTTCCTCGATAAGATAAGGGGAAAAACTAAGGGTGGCGACGAAACGATGATGGCCCGGCTTTAGTCGCGGTAAGGTCGCTCGGTCCGCTCCTCGCTCGTTCGTCCAGCGCACTTGCATGTCACGACGGGAATCTCACTCGCGCTCTGTCTGCAGGAGATGCTGAGCGAGGACGGGCGCGAGCTGTTCGCCGACCATGACTACAGACGCCAACGCCAGGCCGCCACCAGGGCGCAGGACTTGTTCTACAACTCGCCCGTCCTTCACCCCGACTACTGGAGAGGGAAACCTCTCAAGAAGTTGGCGAACGTTGAGAAAGACATCCTTCCCAAATTGGGATATCATGGAAGGAATAAATTCAAGTACGCTTTCCACGAACCCTGGCGACCCTTGGACCGCTTGGCTTTGCTGGAACGGGCCAATAAGGATGATGACATGACAGACGTCAACGAAGACGCCGTGGTTAAAGCGCGATGGAACGATCTTGTTTAAGTTCCACGGTGTGAACGTATGGAGATGCCTTGTCCTGTCGTTATGGTATGAAATAAAGTCGTCGAATAAAGTAGCTGACTTTTTGTTTCTATATCTAAAACATTAACTGGTCACTGGTCTGACAATTGTCAGTTGAAAATATGTAGGTGTTCATTAACATAGATCGAGTGTCTGATACTGCTTTGCCAGGCAGTAAGTGTAGTAGAAAGCTAACAGATCCGATCAGAGCTGACTTATTGTTGTCGATAGTTCTAGAAGCATGAATGTTTATTTGGTAACTTTATTGTGTTGCAACAATATGACTAGCCGAACTTAGCGTAAGAATGAAGAATTGATTAATTTGGATACCATAGGAACGGAGGCTTTGCTACTACTTAGATTTTAGGCGAAAAAGAATTTTACCAGAGTAAGTCTAACTGTTTAGTTGCCTAACGAATATGCAAGTTTTGAAACAACAACGGTATTTATTTTCTCAAAAGAATTTCATTAGATAAAAATATATATTACCTACTGTAAACTAGCGACCCGTCCCAGCTCCGCACGGGTGCAATGTAGATACTAATTTGGTGCATGTATTAATTATATAATTATTATTATATTATAATATATTAACATCCTTTCGACTTATTACTACCTTTCCGAGTAACCTTGTTGATGCAGGCGGCGATAGAGTGCGCGAAGCTGAAAGGGCCGTGTTCGCCTCCGAAGGCGCCGGACCCGCCGCCCTGCCCGCCCCCGCCCCCCGTGCCCTTCAACTGGACCTACATAGCTGTGACGACCGCCTTCCTAGCTATTATGGGAGTGGTAAGTGAAGTCTAGCAGAAAGTAGTTTAGGTACCAAGTAACTGAGCCGTTTTACTTGATCGTAGACCTAATTAGTAGATCGGGAAAATCTGATAAGAGTATGTATTTAAATTATGTTTTATCGCGCACAAAATACTATGAAATTAGTTTATTTTTTAACCACGACGCGACGTTTCAAGAGGTCTGAAGTGTGCGCGATGTTCGATAAAAATGTGTATAATTACGTACAGACGTGTTGGTAAAAGCTATTTAAACAGGCCCATTTAATCCCATAGTCATTTCCATATTTTACCCCGCGACGCACACTAAGTACCTAGTATTTTCAAAATACGCTTCGTCGAATCCTGAACAACGATTAGTATATTATTATAACACAAGGGTATAGAAATCGGCAACGAGAAAGTGAAGTTATGAGGAAATAAAAAAATTAGCCTTCTAAATATGTCGTACACCTACAAACGTAGTAGGTAGGTACACGAGAATTACTTACATTGGGGTTTTTTGAAGCAATTCAGTTTGTGTCCCAGTTATTTAATTCAGATTTTTTTTTCAAATTAATCGAGCGACTACGTGAGCGAAGCCAGAACCGAAAAAAAAATTATCTATATTTTTTTTGTTTATGTTTTTTTTTGTTTGTAGATGTATAAGCTATACCTGATAAAACAAGAATGGGACAAACTGTCGGATAGTAAACCAATATGTGAGTAACCAATATAATTATGTATGTAGGTACTCATGTATTTTAACGTTCACACTCGTTAAAATACATGAGTACATACATAATTTTTTAACTTATTATAAAAGTGATTACGTAATTTTATTTGGTGGGAGACCTCCTTAGCAGGTCATCAAGGTAGGTACCACCGTAGCACCAGACATTCTGAATAACTAAAAAATAAATAAAACAAAAAAGATGTCTTCTCCCAATTGATTTATCTTCAAATTAATATACTAAAACTACAGGTATTGTACTTCACGAAGGACGGGAAGCGGAGCCTATTTTGTTGGGATATTTAATTTATTTGTAGAAGAGTTAAAATCAGACGCCTCTATCCTTTAGTAGCTTTCGTCAAGAGAGAGAACATAGACAATAGAGTTTAGCACAAATACTTATTGTCTATGATAGGGATGTGAAGTTACCGATTATTCCAACAACAGGCTCATGTTTGACCACCATCTCACCTGTTATCAAGAGAATATACGATCTTGGATGCAGCATGCTTGTGCTGCAACCCGATTCATGAAACTACTTGACAAAGCTTCCTGGCACTTCTGATGAGCATTCAGGAATTGTTTTAAGTTTATCACGGAAACCCTTGACGTTTTTCTGGTTTCTGATTGGGGTTGAATATTATTCCAAATTTTGGCTGTATATACAGCATGACCTGGTGAGACACCTACGATACTCGAGGATGTGATATTTGGCGATCATATAAGAAGAACAAAATAACATTAAAAATAAATATTAACTGACTAAGAGGTAAACTAACTGAGAGTTATATAATTAATTACGCAACGATGGACACCGCGCGGACGGACGAGCTAGACGTGAGGACGGTCGCGCTGACGACGGGAGACACGTACTTGTCGCGTGATCAAAATATCGTTATTGGGAGTGTAATTTTATATAAAATAAATTGGGACCAAAAATTAAGTACCTAATTTCATTACATAATTATAACGAAAATCGAGTACCAAGTACTCTCCTTCAGGATCGTAGGTGTCTCACCAGTCATGCTGTATAATTATATCGTATGTGTAGGGCGACCGCGGCGCAAGGTAAAGCGGCCGTACCATGACAAAGACTTGCCAGCGTGTGTGCAGTACCTCATCGTCGGCACGGGCACCGCGGGCTGGGCCGCCTATCGCGCTATCATGGAACACGACAAAACAGCGAAGGTAACACTAAACTAATTATATCTAGCTAAAACTATACACCACTATTTTTTAATTAGGTACTAGAAAAAAATGAATGGGTAATACAGACCGAGTGAGACATCGTAGCTGTGCAATCAGAATTCTTGTTTACTTCATAATGTTATTACTAGTTAACATTTTCGGATATCCTGCCTAAAATTATGGACAGCACTCATTTACTACAAAAGAATACTATCACCGGACCAGCTGGCGGTAACCATTGGCGGCTTTCATTGAAATATTGCAAAATCATTTTCTTTCTCTTTTTTTTATGGCTAACAGGCTAGGTGTTTGACCACAGCTCACCTGATGTTAAGTGATGGTGTGGTGGAAGATGGTACAGTACACCTAGCCTGGAACGGAACTCGCTCTCAACTGAGGCTGCCGGAACACATCGTTAGATCCTTGGCAGCAGATTTTCAACTTGAGGGTGGTAGCTAGCTAGCCGAGTTCTAGGTACCTACCCTACCACCATGCTATGGGTTCCTCACGATGTTTTCCTTCACCGGCAGCTCAAGCTCATTGTTGGGGTTTTAACCCTATCTCTCTCGCACTATCGCGACCGAGGCCTCCCGATCCAGTCGCTCGAGCTTGCCAAGTGATTTTTGAATAAAGTTGCGACGGACTAGGTTTAGGTAAATGCCTACGGGCAGAATAATAACCAAGAACCACCTTTTTTGTGGATATTTTTTCGACATGTATTTTTCAAGTTTTTTTTATAGATGGGGTCAGTTACAGCAGTAGATAACGCCATATTTTTGTCTAGCAATTACAAAATAGTTTTGTATAATCGGAAATTATAGTCAGAGTATCCGAAGATTGTTAACTCATTTGGTAGAATAACTGTTTCGAGAGCTGTAAGGCATGGGTTCGATTCGCACCAGGACAAACATGTGACGATAAATGTTTGTTCCTCGTCTGGTTGTTCTGTACATATATCTTGTATAAGTTTATTGAAGTTGTTTGTGAATCATATCTTGAAGAAACATAAATACCTACATTGTTGCTATCATTATTTATTTTCAGGTTTTCTTCGTTACAAAAGAGGATATCTTGCCGTACATGCGGCCGCCCTTGTCGAAGCAAATGTGGTGGAATAGGGATCCGCCCGACGTCAAAAAGCTCACCTACTTAGATGAGGGCAAAAGAATTACGTAAGATATGATTTTTTTTTAACTGATAACAACTTTTTTTAAAGTTAATTTACTTTGAAGTAGCGACCCGCCCCGGCTTCGCACTAGTGTAATGTAGATATTAATGTGGTGCATATCGTCTATTGATGGAAACCGCATTAAAATCTGTTGCGTAGTTTAAAAGATCTAAGCGTACAGACGGCGGGAAGCGACTTTGTTTTATACTATGTAGCTATGATAACTCAGTTAGCGCGGCTCACACGTATATCTCAGCGTAGGTTCAACCCCCAAAAGCAGTTTGAGCTGCCAGTGAAGTATAAGTAAAACAAATTACATTTGTTGCAGAATGTTTCTCGCGCAGTGCGCCAAGTTCATGGACCCGGTGAAGTTCTACCGCAGAAAGGTAGGGCCTGCGTTGTCCATCGCCTCGGGCTGGTGCGTACTGCGCGTCGACGCAGACGAACACGTCGTGTATGTCAAGACAATGTGCGGGGAGCAGCCGATCTACTACGAGCGATGTTTGCTGGCGCCCGGTACGTAGTAACCTTTTTATAGCGATGATAGCCGAGTGGTTAGCGCGGTCGGTTCACATACCGAGAGGCATATCGGATCGATAAAGACTTTTTAGATTGTATTTATGATGGTGTTTTGAACAATCCTACCAAATTTGAGCTGGGTGCGAATTTTTGAATCCTCTGATGTCTAAATTGACCGGCCATAATATTAGAAAAGGTATGATTTGATTTTTTTGTTTGCTTTTATTGAATATGCTCCGAAACTACTGGACCGATCTGAATAATTATTTCTTCATTAGAATGCTACATTATCACTAATTAACGTCACATTAATGTTATAAAAGTTTGGACTTTGGATGGATGGATGGACGCATGGATGGATGGATGTTTGTTATTCTTTCACGCAAAAACTACTGAACGGATTTGGATGAAATTTGGTATGGAGGTAGCTGAGACCCTGGATTAACACATAGGCTACTTTTTATCCCGAAAACATGTAGCGGAGCGCAGCTAGTAGGCTATAATTGTTGATCGAGTTTTCTAAACACGTGCCAAGCCAAGATGGACCGCTAGTATGTTATATTTTATAGTGTGAACAATTAAGAGGTTATCTTCTTATTTCCCAAAGGCTCAAAGGCGAAGAACCTGAATGTGTTCAAGACGGCGCCCAAAGCGGTCCGAAAGAAGATGACCACTTTCCGAACCATCCGTGACCTCGAGATCGCATTCCGGAAGGTGCGCGAGGCCAAGCACGTGGTCATTCTCGGTGGCGGCGTGCTGGGGACAGAGCTAGCCTGGCATCTCGGCAAGATGAGTTAGTATCAAGAATTACCCTAAATCTAAGTCGAGATATCTAACCAAACATTATCTTTTTGACGTTCTTAAATTTTGGAACCCCATTCTCGGGGGCCGTTCATCGCCCCGGGGTTACGTTACTATGTGCGCACCAAACGCTTCGAATCCACATTCTTTATTCGCACAGCGAGGATGTGGAACTCTTTGCCGGAGTCTTGTGTTTCCTGAAAAGCACTAGTGCCTTCAAATCAAGAGTAAACAGGTTCCTTCTAGGTAAACGTGTTCCATCTTAGACCGCATCGGGCAGGATGTGGTCAAACGCAAACCTATTCAATATTTTTAAAAAAGTGGCTACCGTTACTGCGTGAAGTCCAATCGAATCAAATCGGTCGTATCATACTCCGGTGGACGTGGATTCAAGTTCCAGCAACGAACTTGAGCTGTCGGTGGCGAAAAACATCGTGGGTAAACTATAGCAAAGTTTTAGTGTACATTCTAGTGCTTGGCTGGCTAGCTACCATCGTCAAGATGAAAATCTGCCTTATATATTGTATTCGTCAACTACGTCATTAGGTGAGCTGTAGCCAACAACTGCTAAAGTTACTGTAGAGCTGTTTACTTGGTGATCGATCTCCTTAGCAGGTCACTTAGCAGGTTTTTTTTTTTTTTTTTTTAATAGCTGACAGACTAGGTGTTTGACCACAGCTCACCTGATGTTAAGTGATGGTGTGGTCGAAGATGGTAAAGCACACCTAGCTGGAATGGAACTGGCTGTACCACCGCAGTACCAGATATTCTGCCGCCAAGCAGAAGCGTGTAAACATTACGGTGTTCCGGTTTGAAGGGTACTGCAGCTAACGAAATTACTGGGCTGTTGAGACTAACCATCGAAAGTCTTAAAGTACAATGAGCGGCAACGCAGCGATGCCCTAAACTTTGTTTTGCTACTTAAAGTTCTGTGTATCGCTGTAATGGTCATGGACCATTGGTGAAATTATATTTGTGCAGATGAGATGGTGGAACGTGAGGAAGACGAGCATCCGATCCAGTTCGTCCATATGTACAAGGACCCTGGCATCCTGGGTGGCATCCTGCCATCCTACCTCGGAGAGTGGGGCGCCGAAAAAATACGCTGCGAGAGCGTTCAACTCATGCCTAACAGTAGGGTCGTTTTACCATCCCAACCCTGACCCTAACTAATCCTACTAATATTATTTAAAAAATGAATTTCCGCAAAGTAACGCTTCAAACAATCAATTGGCAAGTTTTTTCTTAAAAAAACTGTGCGACGACAAAAACAAAAGAAAACATTATTTCAATATTTCAATGTAAAATATTAAAAATTGTCACGCGGAGATTTGGCGAGAACGCGGAAAATTCATGTTTCTCAATTTTTTTCTAAAACGATTGTTTATGTATAAAAATGGTTATGTTTTATTTAAACTGCCGAAGTGCAAGCGCGAGTGTGAAAAATTGATATAATGTGGTGGCACATGACTTTTCGTGGTGCTTCCAAAACTCCATCAAAGCTTACTACTTTACTACAGTACTTTACTAAAGCATGACTGGACTTGACTGACACGGACTGGACTAGACCAAGACTGGACTTTGACTATAACTATAGCTACGAGGCAACTTATTTAACTTTTGAAAACTTAATACTGGCAAATGCTCAAAATGCGACGCCAAAATCAAAGAAAAAAAAACGTAAACGCTAAACGCATTTTCAACAAGGAATTTCATTTGATTGATTTTGTTAATCCCAGGTCTGCGTTCTAAATTTGATCCGTTCTTATCTTAGAAGATCTGTAAATATTCTAAGGTTCTTTACATATTTTCCAGCGCAAGTTTACGACGCGTTCTTAACGAAAGACGATCGTCTTGAACTGACACTTTCCAATGGCTCTTCGCTCATCACAGACTATGTAAGTATAAAGAATCTGGAAAAATAAGTAGACACTAGATTTGATAGTAGACGTGGCTATACTGAAATGTTTCCAATTCCGAGCATTATGCCCCGTAACTGTATAATATGCACTGGCAATAAATAATAGTTTATTATTCCAGGTGATAGTGGCAGTTGGGGCGGAGCCTCGCACTGAGATGGCGTTACCTTCTTTCTTGGAACAAGATTTCATCAACGGCGGCTTCAAAGTTAACACGGAACTCGAAGCGCGGACGCATCTCTACGTCGTAAGTTTGACTTCAATCAAATCGACGGAGGTTTGAAAACGGCTGCCAACATTAAAATCAAAATGATCAATCAGCATTATTGCGAAGGTGCTGGCGGTGCGAAGTTTTGTCGCATTTTCATTCCATAGACAAATAAATAAATATCGCAGGACATTACACACACCACCATCTGACCCCAAACGAAGCAAAGGTTGTACTATGGAAGTCAGATAACTGATATAGGTATATATATTTTGTAATAAATACAGAACACCCAGATACAGAACAAACATTTGTTTATACCACAAAGTTTGTCCTGGATGGCAATCTAACACACGCCCTTCAACTCTTGAAGCAGACATTCTACCAATGAACCAATAGGGCTGTCAATGAGATATGATTATGTTATGTATGCTTAATTATCTATTGAATGTTAAAATATGACAGATACTAAAAATCCAAAAAATAGGTACAGATAGATACTTATTATAAAAATGCTTCTTCGTTAACTATGTGGAATGCGTGTACTTTTAGAAGAGTAGTTCTTCTGGTAGAGCGTCTGAAAGATGAAAACTTTTTTTGCTTACGTGTTGATAGGCTGGTGACGCCGCAAGCATATACTCGCAGTGGCACGACACGCGAATCCGCATGGAGCACTACGACAACGCGGAGGAACAAGGGTTCATCGCCGGAGCCAACATGACGGGCCACTGGGTGGCCAGCAACATGGAGCCACATTTCTGGCTCAACCTCGGCAATGTACTCGATATGGAGGTGAGTACCCTGGCGCTTTGAGACTCTATAGAGTGAACATAATTATACTTAGGACGGCGGACAGCAGTGGCGGCCTTAGGGGGTGGTAAGCAGGGCAACCGCCCGAGGCCTCTCTCTTGCAGGGGCCTCGCGTCCTCGTAGAAAAAAGTATTTACCATATATGTACGTGTATCTCGCGCCTCGCACTTAACAAAACTCCCCCTGAACGCATGGTTTAATTATTAGTGCAAGCATGTTACGGCCACTCGAGCACTCGGAAATAATTTTTTAGTAAAACGGACTCAAAGAAAAAGGGCCTCACAATGATCTGTAGCCCCGGGCCTCGCAACAGCTAAGGCCGCCGCTGGCGGACAGTGTTTGGAATATCCAAAGATCGGCCTGAGTAACGTGTCTTGGGAGAAGTATGTATAGGTAATGTGTCCAGCTGTGATTATGGTGATGATTAATGTGACCATATGTCTGCTTTGAACAATCTTGTTCAAAGCAGGAGTATATTTTTTCCCGTGCCGTTGTAGTCGTGTTTGGGCTTAGTGAAATAAAGTCGGATCTTTCGTAAATAACTAATAATGTTTTAATGTGTGTAATCTTTGGTATGAACAATAAATAGTAAATCAATCGATAAATCAAACAAACAAACCTGTGCGCAACTTGAGTTAGTAATGTGTTCACATGTTCAGGTGATTGGCGAGGTGGGCGCGTGCATGCCGACTATCGCTTTGTTCAAGCCATGCACTGATGAGGAGATGAACAAGCCGCATGTACCGCCCACGGAGTCTGCCATGGCCGCGGGCGCCGCCGCCACCGCTGCCAGGGAAGGGCTCGCCAGCGCCGCCGGGGACCAACCCTGCTACAAAAAGTTTATAACTTTTTTATTTGTTCTTGGCATCACACTTTGTGCATTTTGCTATCTTTCTTCATGATATATATTTAGTTTATTTCCGCAACGCTGAAATAAAAAAACACTCTTCCAACTTCCGTAAAGTAGCGCCTGCATTAATCAATCATTTTGCTATCGTTATTGCGATATTTTTAAACATACGATTTATCGATGTCTTACAAGTCTCAAGTCACGTAGAGTACATCAAGGTCGAGCTCGTCTATACCCCAGTAAAGTATTTGCAACTTTATTACAAAGCTTTCTTACCCTATAAAAACCTCATCATCATAACATCAGGTAAGATGGCTGTCAAACGCATGCCTAGGTACTTATTATTTAAAAAAAAACACTCGTTCATTGTCGCGCGGCGAGTAGGACGAACGCGGGCGCAGTTAAATGGACTCAGTCTCAAGTAAAGTATGTGTCCAGGTCCGCGGAGTATAAGAACCGGTACAAACGAGGTATGCTGTTCTACCTGCGGGAAGAGACAGTCGTTGGAATGGTTTTCTGGAACGTTCCGCCGGTAGACGACCGCAAGATGGTTGTCACAGAGGTATATAACTTATAATGAATTTTATACTTATAATTTTTATGTATGTGTTTTTATGTTAGTAATGGACCGTACGAGACGCTCTCCTGATGGTAAGAGATAAAAAAAATAAATGCAACCCTGTAGGGACAGCTAAAATTTTGACCAATTGCTTACGGAAATGGCAAAATTTACAAACAACTTCTAAGCAGGAGATCGTCGAGCTAGGCACTGCAATACAACATATTAAGCAAGCAGTAGTGTACATTACTGTGTTCAGGTTCGAACACAGGGGTTTATCCGATTTTACAGGACTGTTGATGCTAACCATCAAAAGTCTCAAAGTAGGTAATAGCGCCAAAGCAGCGATACCCTGGACTTTAGTCTATTACTCAAAATTCTGTGTAACGCTGCAATGGTCATGGTATCTCTTAGCATCAGGAGAGCGTCTCGTTCGTCTCATTACTTTTACATTGATAAATAAGCTTTGCTTTTGTTTTGTGCGTCAGATGCTTCGCGCTCGTCCTTCGTACAAGGACATCAACATGCTGGCGGAGTTGCTCGGCTTTCACGAGTCGGAGTGCACGTATGTGCCGCCAACGGAACTCATCGAAATCGGGCCCTGCATCAAGAAGTACTTACCTATACAAAGGCTCTTACATGCTACATACCTATCAATGTGTGAACGCATAAAAACTGGAACAGCTTCCATAGTGGGAGTAAAAGTATACTCTTTTTCTTCTTTGTTTTTGACATCGCACTTAATGCTTTTGCCACTGTCAGGTATTTCCAAATTTTTAATTTAATTTAATTACACAAAATTACCTACATCACATTTAGTTATCTAAACTATACCAAGACTTACTTTATATATGCCCCCATAAAAAAGTGATGTCAATACCTACTTTGGAATACAAAAGTCATGTTTCAAGACATTATTAGTATTTTCCATACAGACATGTAATTTGCCATTTTGTGAATAAAACCCGTTAGTTTTTGATACAATGTGGCGTGATTTTCTGATTTTTTCGCGTTCCCGCCAAAACTAGGAACTTTTTTTTTTGTTATTTGTCTCACATTTGTTTATGCACCACGTAATCCTAACAAATGAATATGATATACTTAGAGTCCAAACAACTTTTGAGGGAAGTACTAAAATAAAAAAAAAATCATTGTCAGTTTATGGTACCATGGTAGGTGAAAGTGAGCCTTTACCCAAATGTAAGGCTGCAAATTGAAATTGACTATTGTCCACTTTCTGTACCACAAATAGTTTGAGGATATTATGTACCAAGCATTCGGTCTAATAAGTTAGGCAGGCAGCATATCACGTAAGCTGTCGCTGTCAATCATAGTCTCGTCTTTTTATCAACTCTGCCTTTAATTTAAATTTTAAAAAGCCTGAGATCTTGCTTTCCAATCAGATATTCGAATTATTCTGAGGGGTTTTCATGAGAACGTTATTAGTTAAAACGTTTAGTTTATTAATCTTATATTGTAATAATTGTATTGTAATTTTGTTTCAGCTGGAGAGTATTTTGAGTTAATGAAAACAAAGCAACATGTGGAAACATTATTATTGTGCGTAATCCCGATGTGCCAGTACTATCTCAGTGCTCTGACGATGAAATACATGTATTTGGTGTTTAAAAGTTTTGTTTTTATTATACTAATGGAATAAAATTAATAGGTACCTATTGTGTGTGGAATTTGATATAAAAAAGCTAAATGCTAAAAGACGCATTGAAAAAGTAATTGAAATGCCAATGCTGGCTGTAAGCTGTAACTGATGCCAGTGTCAAATTGTCAAATCGCATTAGAATTAAAAAAAAAAGAAAAATCAAAATAAACAACATAAGTGTAAATTTCGTTTGATTTTTATAAATATCCGATACATTTTAGAGATCAATTAGAATGATACAAGAACTTTATGTTACATTGCTAAATAAACTATGAGTTACACAATGTTATTAAGTGAGATTTTTCGTGGTTAAGAGTTTGGACTGTCCAATGGTTGAAAAACATTTTGTGGTACTTTAAGCATGTCTACCAGAGTACCAGCGGTCACAGCTCCCAGCAAAGGTAACTTATGACTACAATAATTATAATCTAGTCTTATGTCGAAGCTGTATACTTGCACATATTTAGTCTGTCCCATAAACACTACAAAATACACTTGCTTAAATACTATCAAGTTGAAGAAAATCCATAAAGTGAATAATAGCCAGGGTTTTAACTAATAGTGTTATTTTAGATTCGAGTCGTCAGCATGTCGAAACAAAATCGACGTCAACTACTACATCTACAACGCCTTGCGTTAAACCATCGGGACCAATTGTTAAATTCATGATAAATAAGGTAAGTTGAAAAGTTCAGTGCAGTATGGGTGTAAACATAAGATCATTGATCAATCTTGGACATAATTATGAAACAGCCAAAATTCCAAATATGTAGTCTTTTCTATTCTTAGCTATATAGCAATGTAAAAAACTGTTCTAAGTATTCTTTGCTTTACTTATTTTTGGGGGGGTTGAGGTGTCTGAACGGTAATTATATCAGCAGTTAGTTTGATATACTGTCCTTTCTTTTATATCAATGCTTATGTAAGCATAGAAGAGGGAAGGGACAGAGTTTTGCTTAACTTAGCTGACAAGGCGGAAGGAGATTAAAATTTACTAAAATTATGTTTACATAATACTTGAAGAAGCCTCAAAGTAAATTGGCATTACTACCATTGTATACTATTGATGGAATCACATAACATAATGAATATCTATTGACTTAAAAAGGGTTTTGAGTAAAACAATATTTTGGTCTGTTTTACTTTTTCATAAAACTTACATTTAAGCTATATGGTTACATGTCAGTGCAGACTAACTTTCTTGAGTGTGCTGATCATAATATGAGTGATCAAATTGTATTTGCATAAAAGTTTTCTTTCAAGTGTTTTTATAGTATTGTTTACAATATTTTCATTTCATTTCAATTTAGTCTATTAGTATTTATTTAATAATATTGTAGTAAGAGTTTGTAGCATCTCAGTTCCAGTCTATTTTATTTTATCCTATGTCAAAGAATAGATGGAATATATTGCTTCTAGCAAGGACCTAGCTTGATGTGGCATTAGCTTATAAAGTTCCTTTTTTGTTTCTTTCTTTTCTAATGTAGATGTAGATGTACTTAGCCAAAGGCTGGGTTGTCTAGGTTAGTACCACCATAGTGTGCAAATATAATTGTGTTCCGGTTTGGAGGGTACTGCAGCTAGCAAAATTACAGGGCTCTTGAGACTAACCATTTAAAGTCTCAAAGCATTACACTTAGCTTATTAAAGTTCTGTATAGACTTCCTGACAGAAAAATAGTCATTTTCACAATAAATTTTATGATAGAAATATATAACATTTAAAAATAGTTTTACAACAAAATTTTGTTTCTAACCTTTCTTCCATAACATTGGTGTGCCTGACATTACTGACATATGAAAGATGGGTCCATTTTGACTGTGTATCATATACAATTTTGTATTTACAATATCTTTTACTGTACATAATATAGATGCAATAATTCTGCAATCTTTAATCTTAAATTCAACATGTAAATTTTGAAGAACCTACAACCAAAAAAAAATCCCAACCAAAAAAATTGTATTTGGGTTATTTTGGGTGAAACCCACATCTTCATTATCTTCTACATGGCAGGTCAACTTTGTTGATATGCCGTTAAGCAAAATTGTGATCGAAGACCAACTAGAATTGGTGAACTCCATATTAACTTCTATTTGTTTTGAGATTAGGAAATAAAATGTCAACATTATACTGAGCCATATTTATTATAAAGTTGAGTGATATATTTAACTAATGGTTTATTTAATAATTTTCCTACATCTTTTGCAAACACAAAATCCAGGTGGTTGAATTTAGGCCAAGTGCAGGCAGGCCGCACATCTTCTAGGACACCAATTTTCTTCAACTCATTTGCTAGTCTCATTATTTGCTGTGGACAAACAAAGGTATACCAATAAGTCTTAAATAATATACTTCAAGGAGCTGGGTTGGCTCGGGGAAATGCACATTACACCCCAAGCGGGACGACAGTGCAGGACTTATCGCCCCCACTTCGAATAAGAATAATTCTTAAATAAACCAAGTAAATGTGAAATATTGTGCATTTGTGCCAAAAACAATAAGTGTTGAATTCTTTTACACAATTAAATGACTAAATATTCAAGGTATATGTTTAGTTTATTTCCGCTTAACAGTCGTTCCAGTTACAACAGTGATGAGGACTTAAATTCAACTAATTTGACAACAACTTATTAATTAAAAACCTAATCTTACTTAATGTCTAGAACTAATTTGACATAATCTTTAAAAATATAATTACAATAATCTAATGACCAAAAGTCTCAGGACGTGTCGACTCTTCGAGCGCTTTTTTTAAAATACATATATATTTATTACGAGCATACAAGACACCCAGACAAAGAGTCTGTCAGTAAGTACTTACAGATTTTTCAGTGAGTTGATCATTTACTCCGTACAAGAGAGTGACGGGTACTTTCACATTGGATAAGTTGTAGGGCTTCACGGTGCCCCATAAGCCATCCTCCCATGAGGTGAAAACACCTGAAATTGCAAGAAATTAAAAATTTATACAAGTATAAATTTACAATGAATATAAAACTGACTCTATGCCCTCAAGCCCCAATATGGCCAGGTTTTAGGTATTTTGGTTTAAAAATCAAATACCAAACTAATTCTCAGGAAATCTCTATGGGACCAAATAGAAAGTATATACCCTTTCAAATAAAAAAAAATTTTTTTCAAGGTATGAGGTAGCAAACATAAAATAAAAACTGGCCAAGTGCGAGTCGGGACTCCACGAAGCACAGAACGAAGGGTTCCGTACCATTATCTATAAAAACGGAAGCTGCTCTCTTTGGCGTATGAACCGAGTGCGCTAACCACAGCTATTGTCGCTATATTATTTTTTTTAGGATCACAGCGCCATCTGACCTTAAGCTAAGCAAAGCTTTGTACTATGGAAGTCAGATAACTGATAGAATACTTAAATACTATTTTTTGTAAATACATACTTATAATAAATGCAGAACACCCAAACACAGAACAAACATTTGTTTATACCATAAAGCTTGCCCTGGGTGGAATTCGAACCCACGCTCTTCAGCTCTTGAAGCAGACATTCTACAAATGAACCAACAGGGCTGATAAATTAAATGAGACTTCTTATATGGGCCAAACTATATTACCTTAAGCGTACCTGGGGTTAGCCTTAAGCGTACTGCAGCAGTGAAAAAATGACTTTAACTGTAGGTTTTAAAGTTTGATTTGCATCGAAACACACCTGTGATGGCGATTTTTCCAAAATGTTCTAGTTGTCTCCATGACGCGGGTTGCAACCTGGCCATCGCAACTGGCGATAACTCCTGAAAGTAACATACAGTACTTAATTGTGAACACGACATAAAATACCCCAACAATGAGCTTGAGCTGCCGGTGAAGGAAAACATCGCGAGGAAACCATAGCATGGTGATAGGGTACTTTCTAGTACTCGGCTGGCTAGCTACCACTCAGTTGAAAATCTGTCGCCAAGCATCTAACGGTGTGTTCCGGCAGCCTCATTTGAGAGCCAGTTCCTTTCCATGCAAGGTGTGCTTTATCATCTTCGACCATACCGACACTTAACATCAGGTGAGCTGTGGTCAAACACCTAGCCTGTCGAGCATTAAAAAAAAATCGTGAGAAAACCATAGCATGGTGGTGTAGGCTACTTTCTAGTGAAAATCTCGTGCTAAGCCGGACGCGGGTTGCTAGTTAGCTATGAAATATTGTTTGTAGATCTTACACTATCGTTCTGTTCGTAGTCCTCCCCGACGAGTGAGTAGACAAGGGATATGCACATGTCCTCGCGAGGGTCTCGCGCCGAGCACACTGACCCGAATATGAACTCGATGAGTTGAGGGCCCAGCGTCGCTGAGACCATTCCTTGCGACTGCATCGTTTGCTGAAGAGAAAGACACACTCATTTCACTGTCTCTTCTTCTGTTTTTGGCATAATACTTTATGCATTTACCAGTGACCAGTATTTGAAAGATATTTATTTATTTATTTATTTAATTCTTTGTTGCACACTTTATAAAAATATGTACAAAGGGAGGACTTAATGCTAAAGCATTTTCTGCCAGCCAACCCCTTAGTAAAGAACAAGGTTGTAGGCGCGCATCAAAACAAACATAATATTTATATATATATATAATATATCAGATTATGTATAAATATATAAATAAAAAAATACAGTAAACAAATAAATATGATATACTACTTAATATAAATAATAAACATCTAAAAAATATACAAAAAACCTTAAGATATAAATAAATATGTACTTACATCCATGTCAAATGACGAATCAATAGCAAATACATATAAAAATTACCCATTTCTATTCAAAAAATGTTCGCGTATAAGTTTTTTGAAGATAGGTTTGGACGGTGCTTGCCGAATTTTAATTGGGAGCTCATTCCATAGGCGAACCGCCACAACTCTAAAAGAATCACCAACAAAAGAAGTAGTATGACTAGGAGTACCGAGAAGAAGAAATCTACTACTCCTAGGAGGGTTGGAGTGGATATCTGAAAGATAAGTGAAATAGCCTTTTAGGTAGGACGGAGATTTAGGATCATTCAGGACAGTGTACAGTAAACCCAAAATTCTGACATCTCTTCTTTCGCGAATCGTAAGCCATTTAAGTTTTGACCGATATTGAGTAATGTGATCGTACTTGCGCAGACCAAAAATGAAGCGAATACAGGTGTTGAGTAATCGCTCCAGTTTATTCAGTAGTTCTTCGGTAATATCCAGGTAGCAGATATCGGCATAGTCGATAATTGGTAAAAGTAGGGTATTAACCAAAGAAATTTTTGTATTCATAGGTAAAAAATTTTTGAACCTTGAGATAGAGTGGAAAGAAGCATAAAATTTACGTGAGACTTCTTTAACATGTGGTTGCCAAGATAATTTAGAGTCAATGAGTATGCCTAGGTCTTAAGATAGAAACATTTTTTCTCCCTTTCCGCGTTCCCGCTTATTTTCATTTTATATAACTTTAAATTCTTGACCTCATCGCGTGCCTATAAATAGACACAGTCCAGTAAGGTCTCGAAAAAGACAGCGAAACGTACTATGCATTTCGTCAAATTCTATCTCTTAACGGCTGATGGAGTTTTTACTCGAGGGGAAACCCAGCAGCCAAAAGTCCCCGCATCGGGCAGTAGTGGGATAGCTACCGGGTATGGCGCCGCTGTATCAGCCTGACCAATACAACCAGACCCGTCTCTTTTGCTCCTTCTTAAACACATTATAATTTTGTTTCTATCGCTTATAAGTTATTAAATAGACCACTTTTTAGCCTCGTAACTGCTGTACCTGGTTGTCAAGTCGAAAACCTGTGACTAATATATGGTGTATGTCGGTAGTCTCACTTACTAGATGTGTATAAACTCGCCGTTGTAAGCTTTCACCAAATATCTAAGCCTGTCAATCACGAAATAAAAAACTGTGGACGAAACGAAGAGCCTACTCACCGGAACATTGACCATTCGTAGCAGCAGATTGGCGAGCGTCCGCGCGTTGTCTAAGTAGACGGCCGGCGCGAGCGCTATAAATGCCACAACCTTGCTGTTGTACTCGGGACGCTGAGCCATCATGGTGAAGAAACAGGTCGTGCCCATCGAATATCCGACATAGAGGAGCTTGGACAGCCCAGTAACCTCCAGGACCTTGTCGATCATTGATGGGACATCGTACTTCCCGTGCTCGTGGAAACTGGAAAGAAACCAAGTGACACTGTTGAACTCTTGGGTGTTACTTTGACTCCGACTCTCAACTTTGGCTTGTTTATTGATTCCAAGGCTCGTCATCATCATTTCAGCCGTAGGACGTCCACTGCTGGACAAAGGCCTCTCCCATCAACTTCCACAAAGACCGGTTGGAAGCGGCTCGCATCCAGCGCGTTCCTGCGGTCTTTACAAGGTTGTCTGTCCATCTCGTAGGTGGACGTCCTACGCTGCGCTTGCCGATTCGTGGCCTCCACTCCAAAACTTAGTAGCCCCATCGGCCATCAGTTCTGCGTGCAACATTCAACATTCTTTCACAATTATAATAGTAGCAGAAAATACAGATTAAATGTATACCTGTACTCCCAAAAGGCTGGTTCGTTTTTGGTCAGGTTTGCATGCGACGAGTAAATCGTACCGCGAAGGTTTCCCAACCACACGTCGTAACCTGCGTCTGCTAGGATATACGCTGAAAAAATGGGAAAGTAACATTTTAGGTATGGGACAGAAGTTCTCCCGCGAGCCTTCCCATGGATAGGGTACGCCTGTCAGTCATGTTAAATATACGGCCCGCGGGCTGCATGCGGTCTTCAGACTAAATTGTGACGGACAATATGATAAACGCGTCAAAAAGTGTCGAAACTTCTTTTTTATTACTTCGACTGAATTTGCCTTCAATTATTATGATAATTATCCTATCCTTTTTTTACTAAAGCATTTTGGGAAGTAAGCTGTCAGTAGGTAATACAAAATCTAACTCAGCAGCAGCCACTCATTTTTACCTATAAATTAATCTCACTAATATTATAAATGTGAAAGTTTGGATCGATGTTTGTTACCCTTTACGCAAAAACCACTACATGAATTTTGATGAAATTTGGTATTAAGGTAGCTAGGCCACTTTTTATCCCGAAAACATGTAGCTGGTAACACCGCGGGGCGCAGCTAGTTAAACATATTGGCTAAATGGGATCACTAAAATAATGAAACCCATAGTTTTTTATTGACTAGTTTTAAATGCATTTAGTGATCTGTACCTACTGTACAGTACATGCTAGAGAAATGTTAATTTAGTTCTTTTTTTTAATGTTATGATAAATAATTCGTCAAGCAATTATTACACATACGTACTTTTTGTTGTCATCATTATCATCATAATTTCAGCCGTAGGACGTCCACTGTTGGACATTGACCATTGACTTCCATAAAAATCGGTTGCAAGCGGCTCGCATCCAGCGCGTTCCTGCGGTCTGTACTAGGTCGACTTAAGACTAAACTAAAACAACGAATATAAGACTTTTTATCGTATATCCGTTGTATTCCTTACACCATGTACTTATAACTAAATTTATTGTTCCTCATCAATGTCCCATCCGCTGAGATGATATTGTAAGTCAACAAGGTCCCCATGTAAAGCCCCGGTCCAAAAGCTAATTAATTTGTTTGGAGAAATAATGTCATCATATTCTGTAAAAAGCGACATCGGTCCTGGTTCTTGCACTCTCTTACGAAGACAGTAAAATGTTTTTTTCTCACCGATACTCCTCTCCGGTCCCATGATGACGAAGTCTCCACTACTGCCGAGTAATCCATGCATCACGAAGACTACCTTCTTCCCCTTCCGAGTCGAGTCAGAGCGGCGTGCCGTGCGTCTACCCGCGGGTATGCGATGCATCTGCAGGTTGTACCCGTCAGGGGTTGTAACGCGGTGCTTCTCCGATGGGTAGCCAGCGGCAGTTATTAACTTTGGCTGTGGATCAAAACATATAATTTGTTAGCTGCGCCCCGCGGTGATGCTCGCTTCATGTTTTCGGGATAAAAAGTAGCCTACGTGTTAATCCAGGGTCTCTGCTACCTCCATACCAAATTTCATCCAAATCCGTTCAGTAATTTTTGCGTGAAAGATTAACAAATATACGTACATTCTTAAAAATTTTAGCATTTAGGTATCGTATTAGTAGGAAGTAGGTCGATTTCTAAGCATTTTTTTTTTCGATTTCAAGGATGGATGGCTAGATACTATTGTGAATTTTGGAGTTGATGAAGAGATTCATCCATCAAACATCCATCCATCCATCCAAAGTTTCACATTTATAATATTAGTGGGATTAATTTATAGGTAAAAATGAGTGGCTCCTGCTGAGTGGATATTAGTGGGATGCGAAAGTTTGAATGGATGTTTGTTAATCTTTCACGCAAAAACTACTGAACGGATTTGGATGAAATTTGGCATGGAGTTAGCTGAGACCCTGGATTAACACATAGGCTACTTTTTATCCCAAAAACATGTAGCGGGTAACACCGCGGGGCGCAGCTAGAAAATATTATATTTATATAAAGTGCAATCTTAGTGGTTTGTAGTGATGCATGATTGAGTCTCCTTACAAAAGCTAGCTGACAGAATTTTCCAATAATTTTCCTCGTTATTAGTGGTATATCGTAGTAATAAAATCGTCACTAAAATTTACATTACCTGTATATAGGCAGCGAAACTTGATTACAACTGCGAATACATAAGTTAAGGATAAAAGCTATGGATCACCATGAACTTAATATTTCTTGCTAATGTTTAGCTGTGGTTTAGTAAGTTGCTAAGTGCACTGTAAGTACTATGAGTATCAAAGATCTCGAATGATGTATGTATATGACATTGTATATTTATTAATATATTTGATTGACATCTTATTTTATTCACTCTATTGATATTTTAATTTTGAGTTTTATTGTGTTTTCAATTACCATTCGCTTTTTAGGATATTTTTTTTTAAATAAATGTTTGTAGTAGGATATAACACAGCGCCATCTGACTCCAAACTAGGCAAAGAAAAAGTAGAGTAGTAGCGATGATAGCTCAGTTGTTAGCGCGGTCGGTTCGCATGCCGAAGGGCGTGGGTTCAAACCCCAAGAATGAGCTTGAGCTGCCGGTGAAGGAAAACATCGTGAGGAAACCATAGCATGGTGGTAGGGTACTTTCTAGTACTCGGCTGGCTAGCTACCACCCTCAAGTTGAAAATCTGCCGCCAAGCATCTAACGGTGTGTTCAGGCAGCCTAACTTGAGAGCCAGTTTCATTCCAGGCTAGGTGTGCTTTACCATCTTCGACCACACCTTCACTTAATATCGGGTGAGCTGTGGTCAAACACCTAGCCTGACAGCAATAAAAAAATATAGTAGTGTAGTTTAAAGTATTAAAGTATTCTATCAGTTATCTGCTTCCATAGTACAAGCTTTGCTTAGTTTTGTGGCAGATGGCGCTGCGTGTAATGTCCTACGATATTTATCTATTTATGCATCATCATCATCATCATCAGCCTTTTGTAGTCCACTGCTGGACATACGCCTCTCCCAAGACACGCCACTCAACCCGATCTTCGGCTTTTCGCTTCCATCCACCGCCAGCTGTCCTACGTATATCGTCACTCCATCGAGTCTCAGGGCGTCCTACGCTACGTTTGCCAATTCGCGGTCTCCACTCTAGAACACGTCTACCCCAGCGGTTGTCGGGTCTGCGACAAATATGTCCAGCCCATTCTATTTATGTCAAGTCACAAAAGGGCCTTATTAGAAGTAATGAGGTCTATGTCACGTATCGCTCCATTCATTATCGCAAACTAGTATTTTAATTGCTATTTTGTATTTGTTAACTTATGGAATAGTTCTTCGCCGTGACCTGGTGGAATTGACCTCAATTGCCTCTGCATTACTTTATTTATTACTTCCAACTCTGTTCTGGATAACATCGACTGCTCCATCTTTGCAGCGCTGATAGATCAGTGGTTAGCGCGGTTGGTTCGCACACCGAACGGCGTAGGTTCAACAATGAGGATGAGCTATTGGTGAAAACATCGTGAGGAAACCATAGCATTTATTAGTTTGAGTTTGTGGGCTGGCCACATTTCTTGAAGAACCGATAACCGATGGGGTAGACGAGTTCTTGAGTGGAGACCGCCAAACAAATCACGTTTGTTGTATGGGAGCCCCCCTTAAATTTTTATTTTATTTTAGTTTTAGTATTTGTTGTTATAGCGGCAATAGAAATACATCATCTGTGAAAATTTCAACTGTCTAGCTATCACTCTTGAGATACATGACAGACGGACGGACGGACAGCGAAGTCTCAGTAATAGGGTCCCGTTTTTACCCTTTGGGTACAGAACCCTAAATAAATACGAGTAGAGTTGTAGGGCAGTCCTAGTAACACTGTAATTGTCTCCCCAGGGTCGAATAACTTGGATATAAAGACGTAAACAATGGAAGTGTATCGTTTATTCTGATTATGTCATATAGCGCGCGCGCCGCCCGCCGCCGCGCCGCGCTGCGGAGCGTTCCTCGCGAATTCCAAATTCAAATTGATGTCACGTGCGCCACGGAATACGTTTCCTTGAACGCATCCCTCATTAAAATTATGTTATTATTTTTGTGATTAGAACTGATAAAATTACGTACTTATTTAAGATATTTTTAGGTTTTATTTAGGTACCTACAATATTATAAACAGCGCGCACGCAATCCTCAGCTCTGTCTCGATTATTTACTTGGTGGTAGATCTCCTTAGCAGGATATCGGTAGGTGGCAGTACCAGATATTCTGTCGCCAAGTAGATTCAAATACAAATATAAATATTTTATTGATAACACCAATGTAACAAGTAATTTCAAAATTTTAAATAGGTATGTCATTAAACGAGTTTTAAAACACTGATTAGGTACATGTCAACACAAAAAATGACAAAATAAGGTATGTCAATATACAAACATGTCAATGTAAAAAAATATTGTCAATATAATAAAATGACGTGGCAAAAAAATCATAATAGCTTACTAGTAATTCAATAATCTTGTAAGTTTGACATACTCGTCAATGTCATAACACAAGGTGTCTAGCAGCCAAGATCTTAACTTGGTTCTGCAGCACGCGGTGGAAGCTGCATCGCGTACAGAGGCGGGTTCTGCAGCTAGCGTAATTACTGCGCTGTTGAAACTAATCATCTAATGTCTCAAAATAATGAGCGCCTACTCAGCGATGCCCTGGACTATGTTTTGCTACTCAAAGTTCTGTATATAGCTGTAATAGTCATAGACAGGCGTTAATTCTTCTAAATTAATCTAGCTAGCTGCAGTAGGTATGCAGACTCTCGGCCGGAGTCTGTGTTCCCTGTTAGGTACAATATTGGCGTCTTCAAATCTAGGTTTCTTCTAGGTAAGCGTGCGGTGCGCGTTTGATCACACTCTGTCTATTTTGAATTTAAAAAAACTAGGACGTTTCGTTAAGACAGCGCCATCTAGCCCCAAACTAAGCAAAGCTTGTACTATGGGAACTAGATAACTGAAAGAATACTGTCTAATATCCTTTTTGTCGTTTTACATTCATTATTTGTTTAAAATTAAGTAGTATCATATTTATTTGTTTGCTGTATTTATTTATTTATATATTTATACACGATTGGATGTAGGTATATATGTACATTATGTTTCTTTTGTACAACCATATTTTAGATACTTTGGGGACGGCTGGCAGAAAATGCTTTAGCATTAAGTCCTCCTTTTGTACATATTATTTTGTAAATGTGCAATAATAATGAATTAAATAAATAGTACATACAGAACAGAACCAGACAGAAAGAACATTTATTGTTACATAAATGTTTATCCCATGCCTAAACAAGTAAGCATGGGATCGATTCCCACCAGGATAAACATGACACATGACATGACATGACATGACACATAAACATGAACAGCTAGCTCTTGAAGATTCTACCAAATAAGCAAATAGTGCAGTTTCTCATAGCTAATGCCCGTTACAAAGAAATCGAAGTACAACGGGAGGCAGAAGTTGTTAAGGTGGTTCGATTTCCATACAAGTAATGTTTTGCCATTTATGGACAAATGGAGCATAATTTTACAGTGAAATCACAGCTACTGGCATTTATTTTGGTCTTTATTTGCGGTAACTCACAACTGCTTGAATAAAACTGTAGATTTATTAGCATAAATCTACTGTTTCATACAAAAATCATAAATTTGATTTTATGTTATTAATATACTGTTTTATTCAAGCAAATGTGATTTCCCGCAAATAAAGACCAAAATGAATGCCAGTAGCTGTGATTTCACTGTAAAATTATGCTCCATTTGTCCATAAATGGCAAAACATTACTTGTATGGAAATCGAACCACCTTAACCGCAGAGCCTAGTACTAGTCTTTCTGTTGTTAACAATTATTTGTAGATGTTTTCTGCAACTTGATTGTCATTATGCCCGAGTGGATCGTAAGTGCGCATCATTAAGATGAGCGATTATTACGATTGTCTGTTAGCTGGCAAATGCGTTTACTCGTGGGATTACATTGCATTACAATTGCTATACATATACATACTTCATCTCTATACATAGGACTAGTATTTGCGTGGTTGCGGGGGTTATACTGCGAGGGGGGAAGGGCACAGAGTTTTTTTTTTAAATTTAATTTTGATGCACTGGTTACTTGGAAAACATTCTTCGTTATCAGTGCACAACAAACTACTCTTGTATAAACAAGTCCTCATGCCAATATGGACTTATGGTATTCAGCTATGGGGCTGTACCAAACAAAGCAATACACAGATGATACAAAGATTTCAGAACAAAGTACTCAGAGGGATATTGAACGCACCTTGGTACATAAGAAACGTCGACCTCCATCGGGACCTCAAAGTGGACATGGTCGCAACCGTCATTAAAAAATACGCTGAAGCTCATGAAAATAGACTTCATCAACATGTGAATGTCGAGGCTATCCAGCTTCTCGACAACAGGGATATAGTAAGAAGACTACAAAGAACAAAACCTTTTGAGTTAGTGTATTAAGTTAGTAATGTCAGTGCAGTGAGTACTACACATTATAGAACACGTGAACAGTGTCTTCCCCTTAATAGAGACAGTAAGAAAAGTGTCGATGGACGCATTCTTCGATTAGACTCTACTTAGCAATTTAAGTTATATTAAAATTACTTATTAGTCTTAACTAGGCTAGATTGTAATAACAATGAGGTATCTAACAAAAAACAGATAAATCATTAGAAGGAAAAAAAAAAATTTTGATTTTGTAATGTTTGATGTAGGTACCTAGTAACTTAACACATTCAGTGCCGCCGTCACACCCAGCGTGTTCTCGCGTGTCTCTCCAGCGATTTTTCATGGATTTGGCCATATTTTCTATCTGAAGCCGAAATACGGCTTTTTATTTCACCTTTATACAGTGCCAGTGAACACGCCTAGCGTGCCCATGTAATTTCACCTTTACGCTTTTTATATTTTTTTTATGTAAAAAGTAATGAGACGAACGAGACGCTCTCCTGATGGTAAGAGATAACGCCTGTCCACGACCATTGCAGCGATACACAGAACTTTGAGTAACAAAACAAAGTCCAGGCATCGCTGCTTTGGCGCTCATTACTTTGAGACTTTCGATGGTTAGTCTCAACAGCCCAGTAATTTCGCTAGCTGCAGTACCCTTCAAACCGGATATTATATAGGGCGGCATCGCTGGGAACTATTCGAAAATAGTGGTGACAATGAAGGTGTTAAAACACCACCAAAAAAGAAAGCAGTAGGATAAATCTATGTATTCACATACATAGTTTTGGAATGCGATACAAATCTGAAAAATGTGTTTTTGTTTTGTTCGATAGCCCCGTTGGCTCATTGGTAGTATATCTGCCTTGAGAGTTGAAGGGCGTGGGTTCGATTCCCAGTCAGGGCAAACATTTTGTAAATAAACAAATGTTTGTTCTGTGTCTGGGTGTTATGTTTGTATCATAAGTATGTATTTACAAAAAAAAAGTATTTATGTATTCTATCAGTTATCTGACTTCCATCACACAAGCTCTGCTTAGTTTGGGGCCAGATGGCGCTGTGTGTATAGTCCTACGATATTTATTTATTTATTTTATTGTATCAATTGAAATTTTGCAGTCGAAAAAGTATATTTTGTTCAACAGTAAAATAAAAAAATCTTCACTTAATACTATTTACTATTTATTTGTTTATGTATATTGTATAGTTTATGTAAATGTATATCTATACGTATTTATGTATGTCTATAAGTGTATATTACATAAGATATTTAAGTATTGTTATTTTATAATATATTTAGGTATATACATGTATATGCTTATGTATTATGGTTAAAATGTTTTTTTTTATTTTATTTAATCTTTTTTCTTTTTATCTATATATTTTTTTTTTAACTTATCGACACACCCCGTCCTTAGTTTAGAATATTTTTCCGTGTTATGGTTGCCTGGAAGAGATCGCTTTTAGCGATAAGGCCGCCAATTGTTACATTAGTTTTAAGTCTTTATTTTTATATATTTTTTTGTAATTTGGTGTATACAATAAAGAGTTATATTATTATTATTATTTACAAATTTATACAAAAAACTTAATGTAAAAGTCCGTCAGAGGGATATGTGGCCAGAATGCTGGCAGCATTGCCACGCTGGATGGCAATGCTAAGCTTTGAACAAAGTAGATACCAGCATTCTGGTCACCTGAAGCCTTCTCTAAATGTTTGGTCAGGCCCCGATATAGTTATAAATTGTTTTGTGTATTATGAAATAAATAAATAGCTTTTCGTACTTAAGCTGCTGACTCTGTATGTTTGTCCCCAAAAAGTAACAAAGAACTTTGTTATGTCAACCATCAGGTTCCAATTTTTGTACGTTTTGTCATTGCAAACACATGTTCCGTGTTAATGAAAATATTGTAATGTCATTGTTTAAGAAGTGTTTACCATATCACAGCTAATTTTTTTTATGAATATTTATGCAGGTAGGTAATCCTATTCAGTATTGTTTTTGTTCAAACTGACTCGTTTCAGAACTATATAACGGAGGAAGGACCTTTATGGTAATTTATGAATGAGTGAGGTCAGGTTTTACTAGTTTTTTTTTTTGCTTTTTTATTAGGGTTCCGTACCCAAAGGGTAAAAACGGGACCCTATTACTGAGACTTCGTTATCCGTCCGTCCGTCTGTCAGGCTGTATCTCAAGAACGGTGATAGCTAGACAGTTGAAATTTTCACAGATGATGTATTTCTGTTGCCACTATAACAACAAATACTAAAAACAGAATGAAATAAACAATAAAGGGCGCTCCCATACAACAAACTTGATTTTTACGGAACCCTTCGTGCGCGAGTCCGACTCGCACTTGGCCGGTTTTTATATTTAGGCACTACTCAATTCATATTTAAAGTACAATTTTAAAATGTCAATTGATCTCGAAACTTTGGTATGTTATATCTATAATTTTTCCAAGATCCAGTGCAAGTTGGAGGATTTACGTAAATACTATTGAATTTCTTTGCGAGTTTCCTCAAGATATTTACAAAGTAACTAATGAGACAAACTTAACAAAGGAGTTGAGATCGCCGGGGGACCGACTCGATATAGTGACGCTTGGGAGCCTCGCGAAACGAGAGAATATGCTAAAAGCAAAAACTGCAGCGTACAGAGGGACTTTTTTTCTGGGAACAGGCTAGGCAATTGACTACAGCTCACCTAATGTTAATTGTCAGTGATAGTGCGGTCGAAGATGATAAACACATATAAACACAAGGCTGCCGGAACACACTTTTAGATACTTTGCGATGGTTATTTAATTTGCAGGTACTCTACCTCTACGCTATAGTTTCCGCACGATGTTTTCCTTCAGCGACAGCTCAAGCACATTGATGGGATTTTGACAGACCTGTTGGCTCATTGGTAGTATATCTCCCTTGAGTGCTGTAGGGTGTGTATGTTCGATTCCCACTCAGGGCAAAAAAAGCATTTTATGAATAAACAAATGTTTGTTCTGTGTCTGGGTGTTCTGTATGTATTATAAGTATGTATTTACAAAAAAAAGTTGTCAAAACGTCAATGTCAAATACAATAAAAATCAAAAAATAAGAACAAACAAAAAAAAATATTTTATCGCAGTCAATATTTAGGTTTGGATCCTGCAGTATTTATCATAGATTTTCCGTTTCTGTAAAAGTTACCAAAAAACATTTGTAGGTACAACAACTCAACTATACTGTATTGTAAAGCAAAGCATTGACATTTGGTATTAACAAGAAAAGTCACCGCTAATGTATGTAATTAAATATGAATAACAATTAGAAGTTTTTACTTAAGTATTTCTATTGTTGCAATTGCATAACATTTAATATTTATCTATCTATTATACGGCTATATTTTATTTAAAAACAATTAGGGATCTTTATGGGAGATTAAATAATGCACCCCAAGCTGTGAAAAATTTGGAAAATCCTTAGTTAGCATGCGCGGAGAAAACTATTGACAATAGAATAAAGTGACGTTTTATAGAACAAATTGACAGCTACAAGTAGCTGTCAAAGTAGTAAGTACGCAATATCATATTATTATGTCTAACTCTAGTCTTATTATGTCTTTGTCTAACAATTGCAGTTGTCATTTACATGTTATAAAGAGGAAAGCTTTAATTTTTTATTTGTTTGTATTGAATAGGCTCCGAAACTACTGGATCGATAAATTTATATTGTTAATTGAGTTTTGTTATCCCGTGCGAAGCCGGGGCAAGCTGCTAGTAATATTATAAAGAGGAAAGATTTGTTTGTCTTGAATAGGCTCCGAAACTACTGGACCGATTTCAAAAATTCTTTCACCGTTGGGAAGCTACACTATCCCCGGGTGACATAGGCTTTTACTTTTTATCCCTGTATTCCTACGGGAACGGGGACTACGCGGGTGAAACCGCGAGGCGACCGCTAGTTTGTAATATTATTGAAAATGAATATATTAAAAATATTTATTACCTACACGAATATTATACAGGGTCATAAATTTGGGCTGTTTGGTTAGGTTAGTTGGTTAGCTTGGTTAGCGCGGTCAGTTCGCATGCCAAAGGGCGTGTAAAAAAATGTACCCTATAACCATGCTATGGTTTCCTCGCGTTTTCTTTTACCGGCAGCTTATCTCATTGTTTTATGACTTGATTAAGAATGATTGAATTTCACTACTTTGTATAAATAAGTGAATCGAGGTATATATATTTTTTTATTACTAAGTAAGCTTCCGTCAAATACAAATCTTAGAAATAACAAATACAAAACTTTGATGTTAGTAGTAGTTATAAATAATTATTATTTTGCCTTCTTTTAATACAATTTATTTATTTATTTTATTTTATTTATTTATTTAATACGGACTACATCCGGCTGATGTTAAGCAACAATGTGGTCTAGGACGGAACACGTTTACCTGGAAGGAACCTTGCAGTACCAGATATTCTACCGCCTAGCAGTATGGTATAAACATTACTATGTTCCGGTTTGAAGGGTACTGCAGCGAAATTACTGGGCTGTTGAGACTAACCATTGAAAGTCTCAAAGTAATGAGCGCCAAAGCAGCGATGCCCTGGACTTTGTTTTACTATTCAAAGTTCTTTGTATCGCTGCAATGGTCATGGGCAGGTTTTATTTCTTACCATCAGGAGAGCGGCCCGTTCGTCTCATTACATTGATATAAAAAACCTGTTTACTCTTGATTTGAACGGGCAAAGACACTTACCACTGACATATAAACCTCCTTCTTCAGCGATTGAGAATCGGTGTACAATATTAGATTACAGCACGAGAACAATAAAATTTTTACAATCACATAGTCCATTTTCACTATTTCTATAAAGTTTGTTTTTTTAATTGAAAAATGTTTTTAATCGATTTATTTTACTTACAATAACACATTATATAAATACTAGTAATTATTTTAACACTTTGTTTTTAATTTAGATTTTTTTTCTTAATTGTCAAAAATCCGTACGCGTATTTTTTTTAATATAGAATTTTTGAAATGTGTTGTGGTGCAAAATTGTAACGCGCGCGTTCTGCCATAAGGATATTATGGCGATGTGTTTTTGTTACTTCAGCGCGCGTGTTTTCATACCGGCCAGCGTGATGAGTCTATGACGTCACGCGCGACTCGTTACATATTCAAAATTTAAAAACTGCTTCGAATTTTAAACGTATAGTTTGAACAAGGAAGACAGACTGTCGCGCACTCTGTACAATAGATTATGTAAATTTCCAAACTACCCGAGATAAAGCACTAAATCAGGTGACCGTTTAATCTAATACTTTTAATGTGTCCTCGTATTAGTTAGATCGTTTACTTTATTATTACGTTTTAGCAGATTTTTAATTAGAAGTCTTTCGATTTTAATATGTAGGATAATTTTTAAATAACTTCTCTACATCTCTTTACGTTTTCTCCTTGAAAATTATCAATAAGGTAAAATGGGACCCTATTACTAAGACAGCACTGTCCTTCTGTCTGTCCGTCTGTCACCAGGCTGTATCTCATGAACCGTGATAGTTAGATAGTTGAAATTTTCATAGATGATGTATTTCTGTTGCTGCTATAAAATAACAAAATAAAATTTATATTTAAAGGCTCCCATACAACAAACGTGATTTTTTTGCCGTTTTTATAGATAATAGTACGGAACCCTTCGTGCGCGAGTCCGACTCGCACTTGGCCGGTTTTTTAAAATTTCTTTTCAATCGCACTTGCAAGTGATGATTTTGATTTTAAGTTTGATTATGGTTTTAATTTCGTTGTATGGTTTTTATTTTTAATTTAATATATTATATTATGTTGTATTTAAATGTGTTTGTTGCATATTATGCTTTAATATTACTTTGCGCGCGCAATTTTCTTTTCACGTCATATTGTTAATGTAGTAGTTAATACCTAAACTGAAATGAAAGTATCTTGTGATTGTAAAAGGTTTTTTTGCATTAAGTCATTTCTTCGCTGAGGTGGGATGAAAAGTTACGTGTTGCACTCGAGTGCAAAGATTTTTCACCTCGTGTTCTTTTGTTTCCCTCGCTAACGCTCAGGATTCTAATTTTTAGAATCCTGAGCTTGCTCGGTCATCAAAATTGAGCACGCGGTTAAAAATCAACTTTGCACTCTTGTATAATAAAGTAACTATTTTTTTTACTTTTGTTTTGGCGTCGCGTTTTAGCATTTGCCAGTGTCAAGTATTTATATATTTTCAAGTTTCAAAAGTTAAATAAGTGTCCTCGTAGCTAGTTATAGTCAAAGTCCAGTCTTAGTCAGTCAAGTCCAGTCATGCTTTAGTAAAGTAGTGGTGACTTTACTATAAAGCTTCGATGGAGTTTTAGAAGCAACACGAAAAGTCATGTTTCACCACATTATATCATTTTCCCACACTCGCGCTTGTGATTCGACACTTTATGAATAAAACATCACCATTTTTATGCATAAACACTCGACAAAACACTAGTTTTGGAAAAAAATACAACGGGGCGACACGACTCTTCCCGCGTTCCCGCCAAAACTCTCGTAACTATTTTATTTGTTACATAAATGATTTTTTTTTTCTTTTTTTAACATCATACCATCTTCGAACACACCGTCACTTAACATCAGGTGAGTAGTGGTCAAACCCCTAACCAAAACACATATTTTTTTTATATTAGATAGCCTTTGTTTGACCGCCATCCCGCCTGATGTTAAGCGAAGATGCGGTCTACGGTGGAGCACGCTCGCCTAGAAGAAACCGATTCACTCGCGACTTGAAGGTACCCAGACTGTATTCATCGGGGAACACCCACTCGGGCAGCAGATTCCAATGTCTAGCGGTACGTATGAAGAAGGTGAAGTCAAACCGCTTAGTTCGAGCTTTTGGAACATCAACCATGAAGCGGTGACGCTTTGTGTTTTCCGCTGAGACATTACTCTACAACATTAATTACCGATTAGTAATTCTTTTCTCCGATATTGATGTGATAAGTAGATGGAACATTTTGTGGTAAGCTCATTATTGCTCATTAGATAAGTGGCCATACTAGACACGAATCTCTTCTAGTAGGTCTTATTGGTATTTAGTTTTTTTTTTAAATTATTATTGACAGGCTAGATGTTTGACCACAGCTCACCTGATGTTAAGTGAAGGTGTTGTCGAAGATTGTAAAGCACACCTAGCCTGGAATGGAACTGGCTCTCAAGTGAGGCTGCCGGAACACACCGTTAGATGCTTGGCGGCAGATTTTCAACTTGAGGGTGGTAGCTAGCCAGCCGAGTACTAGAAAGTACCCTACCACCATGCTATGGTTTCCTCACGATGTTTTCCTTCACCGGCAGCTCAAGCTCATTGTTGGGGTTTGAACCCACGCCCTTCGGCATGCGAACTTACCGCGCTAACCACTGAACTATCATCGCTAAACGAAGTTATACTTTTATCTGTACATAATATAAAACGGAGTAGCTTCATACCGTGTATACGCTTAGATATTTTTACCCACGACGGAACGGAGATAGTATATGCGTTTGGGATGGGAGGATGTTTGTTTGTGAAAATCAAACACAGCCCCGTTGGCTCATTGGTAGTATATATCTGCCTTGAGAGTTGTAGGGCGTGGGTTCGATTCCCACTCAGGGCAAACTTTTTGTGAATAAACAAGTGTTTGTTCTGTGTCTGGGTGTTCTGTATGTATTTACAAAAAAAAAAGTATTTATGTATTCTATCAGTTATCTGACTTCCATCACACAAGCTCTGCTTAGTTTGGGGCCAGATGGCGCTGTGTGTATAGTCTTACGATATTTATTTTATTAAATCCCAGCCTTATCGCTAAAAGCGATCTCTTCTAGGCAACCAAGAATATCAAACACGTTTCTGACTAAGAACAGATGGAGATGTTGCAACACTATTAAGTTATAAATAAACTAAAAAAATATACATATATAGTATATCTATACTATTATAAAGTGAAAAGATTTGTTTGTTTGTATTGAAAAGGCTCCGAAACTACTGGACCGATTTCAAAAATTCTTTCACCGTTGGGAAGCTACACTATCTCCAGGTGACATAGGCTAGGCTAGGCTTTTTATCGCTGTATTCCCACGGGAACGGGAACTACACGGGAAAACCCGTGAGGTGTCCGCTAATACAATTACAAAGAGGAAAGATTTGTTTGTTAGTTTGTATTGAATAGGCTCCGAAACTACTGGACCGAAATCAAAAACTCTTTCACCGTTTTATCCTGTATCTATATATATACCTTTTTATCCCTGTATTCCCACGGGAACGGGAACTACGCGGGTTGAAACCGTGAGGCGTCCGCAAGTGTTAATTATTTACTTAAATTAAATAAATAAAGATCAACAGCAAAGTACAAAGTTTGATTCGACTAACAGTAATACTAACTCGGCATACGAAGCAGAATTACAAGCAAATGAGCTGGAAGGGACTTATTATAGTAGCATTTACCGCTGGGCAACTTATGGTTACGCAGCCAAAAGCTTGTCAATATCTCTGTGGAAGAAAGGCCATTAACTTTGGATCTAAAAGTACCTATACATCAGTTTAGGCGGAAATGCGGAAATCAAATCGTCGCTTTGTATTCAGTTCAAAACTTGTTTTTGTTGTCGTTATTTCGAGTATTCATTTATAAAATACTGTGGTGTTTTATTAAAAAAAATGCCTAAAAACATGAAATTAATTTATGTGATATAACTTGTCAGGTTGCTTCCATAACACCGTCCAAAGTCTGTAGTTGTCGCCACAATTATCGCTATTATACCCATGTGCGAATCATAGATAAAATAAGTTTATCTGTGATTTTAAAACAAGTAACCTAACTAAAATGTAAATTTCAAATTTTAATTTTATGTGAGATTATTTTTATGCCTGCAATAAAGACTATTCCACGAGGACTTGATTTTAATTTGCTTTGTGTGACTTTAACTTATTTCGTCGTAAGTTTTGTAAGTGGTACTTTCTAGTACTCGGCTGGCTAGCTACCACCCTCAAGTCGAAAATCTGCCGCCAAGCATCTAACGGTGTGTTCCGGCAGCCTCACTTGATAGCCAGTTCCATTGTGGGCTAGGTGTGCTTTACCCTTTTTGGTTGGTATATAATTTTTTTCTTCTAAGAAGTCTATTTGGTTCTCCAACAGACGGTCGTAAAAGAGCAGCTAAAGGAGATGTCTCCGCCTGCAGACGGAGGGTCAGAACTCCTCGGGTCGCTGACCACGCAGCAGCAGCAGCGGACCAGCGCCAGGGTCATCAAGAAACTGAAGCTGGAGCCGCTTGGAGACAAGAAGAAGAGATCTGACGGCGCATCGGACGGTATCAACTCGATAGATTTATTTCTATGTAGATGTAATAAGACGAAACAAACGCTCTTCTGATAATAAGAGATAGAGATACAGCGATACACAGAACTTTTTGTATTTAGAGTAGAAAACAAAGTCTAGGGCATCACTGTATGGATGGATGGATGGATGGATGGGTGGAAGTTTGTTACTCTTTCACGCAAAAACTACTGAACGGATTTGGATGAAATTTGGTATGGAGGTAGTTGAGACCCTGGATTGACTACTAATATAGACAATATTACTAATATTGTCGTCTCTAACTATTCCAGATATACCCGACTGCGAAACTCCAAGTAAAACCTCCGAAGAGTTGAAGTTCCCCGTGAAACAACGCATGCCGAAGGCTCTGTGGTCTACTGACGAAAAGAACCTATTCTTCGAGGCCCTCAACGAGTACGGGAAGGACTTCGACGCGATAACCGCCTACATCTGTGCCAAGATGAAGAAAAAAGGCATGCCTGATGTTAATTTGAAGACGAAGACCCAAGTCAGCCACTTCTATTACAGGACCTGGCATAAGTTGTCCAAGCATGTGCGATTTGATGAGAGTAAGTGTCTTTTTTTTTTAGTTTTGGCGGGAACGCGGAAAGAGTCGTGTCGCCCCGTTGTATTTTTTCTTGGCAGCAGATTTTCAACTTGATGGTGGTAGCTAGCCAACTGAGTACTAGAAACCCTACCACCATGCTATGGTTTCCTAACGATGCTTTCCTTCACCGGCAGCTCAAGCTTATTGTTGGGGTTTGAACCCACGCCCTTCGGCATGCGAACCGACCGCGTTAACCACTGAGCTATCATAGCTACAAAATAAATAAATAAATATCATAGGACATTACACACAGCGCCATCTGACCCCAAACTAAGCAGAGCTTGTGCTATGGAAGACAGATAACTGATAGAATACTTAAATACTTTTTTTTTTTTTCGACCACTCGACCATTAAAAATCCCACTAATGTCATAAATGTGAAAGTTGGGATGAATGGATATATTATTATGTTTGTTACTCTTTCACGCAAAAACTACTAAACAGATTTGGATTAAATTTGGTACAGAGGTAGCCGAGACCTTGGATTAACACATAGGCTACTTTTTATCCCGAAAACATGTAGGGGGTAACACCGCAAGGCGTAGCTAGTATAAAAATAGTTACATAAATAACACAGAACATTCTGGTACATGTATATCCAATGTCACTCCATATCAGAGTCACCCATCATTTAACAAAGCACACGCTATCCATTGTGCCTTAACATAATGTTACTGTTCACAATGACCATTTCATGGGTGTAATTTTATAAACACCTCCTTTATTATAAGGTTGTAGGGTTGTAATCAGATCTGTGGGCGACATGACATTAATGAGGGGGCATCACATCGTGTTTTTTTTTATGTTTGACAGGCTAGATATTATATATAGATAGTAACAAACATCCATCCATCGATCCAAAAAATGTTTGTCCTGTGTGGGAATCGAACCCCTACGCCCTACAGTTCTTGAAGCAGACAAACTACCAATGAGCCAACAGGGCTGATTTTTATATATTATCTGAATTTCATCACAGTATCACTTGAATTTTGCTGGCGGCTTCAAAATAATTGTTATGATTATTTATTTATTATAAATTGCGGTGTTACCCGCTTAATTTTTCTTTACAAATCGATGCTTTGTGTTTTCAAAACATTTTTGATTTTAATATATTGCGTTTGTTTTAATCGCAGATGTCAAAAAAGTAGCTCAAGAGTTATACGCCCTTATAAACTACGGCGAGCTCCGCAAAAAGTTGGTCAGCGTGAACGAGAAGACATGCGGCCGCCTCGGCGAGATGGTGGTAGGCGGCAGCATCGTGGTGCGAGCGAGAGGGCGAAACATGCGCGTGCGCACGCCCATGTGCCGTGCGCTACGCCGCCTCAATCAGATCTCAGGTCGGTCGCATCTGTTCTTATAAGAACAAACTTATGTGTGACGATCAGAAATGTTTGGGTATTCTGTGTAAAATAATATCACAAAGTTACATTCGACTAGCGATAACGCTACTAGAAGGTAAAAAAATGTACGGTATTAATATAAGCTAGCTATATGACACGTGGACAGCTTATTATGTCAATTCCGTACATTTTTGGGCTTATCTGTTAGCGTTGTCGAATGTTATATTATGTTAGCTAGGCCCTCAGGTCCCTATAGTACAAGCTTTCCTTAGTTTGGCGCTAGATGACGCTAGATGGCTAGATGTATAAAATTTCGTAACATATTTATGGAAAACTTAGAAGCATAGCAACGATTGGCTGAAGGAACTTAATTATCGGATTATGCAAAAAGAAGAGCTATCACTTTAGTTGCGTAATTTATTTATTCATGTGTTATATCGAATCTTTAACCGATTTCGATAAAGGAGGATTTTACTTTCAGTATCTTCAGGATTTTGTTTAACTACTCATAGTTCTGTGTATCGCTGTAATGGTCATAGACAGGCGTGACATGTTGATGACGCGATGATATGTATGACGTATGTACCCTTGAGGGGATGTATAAAGCAGCTTGTGGTTCCGTCAGAGCGAGCGTGCGGGTCCCGCGTGTGCGCGCGCGCCACGGTGGCGCTGCGGGCGCGCGACGCGGCGTCGTGGGCGCGCGTGCAGGGCGCCGCGCACAACCCGCGCCTCGCGATCGCGGCGCCCCCCACCGCCGCGCTCCGCACTCTCATAGCAGCGCTCGCGCGCCGCTGGGCGCTACCTGTATCCTTTTGATGCTTTTTCGCCTAAACGACACACATTTTCATATACTTACTATATTCATTATTTTTATGTACTTTCTCCCGTCTGTTTCTTATGTTATCTTTTTTTTTTTTTTTTTTATAGTAGATAGGCTTGCGTTTGACCGCCATCCCGCCTGATGTTGAGCGAAGATGCGGTCTACGGTGGAGCACGCTCGCCTAGAAGAAACCGATTCACTCGCGACTTGAAGGTACCCAGACTATATTCATTGGGGAACACCCACTCGGGCAGCTGATTCCAATGTCTAGCGGTACGCACGAAAAAGGTGGAATCAAACCGCTTAGTTCGAGCTTTTGGAACATCAACCATGAAGCGGTGACGCTTTTTAAAGCTCCTGGCTGTCCGATAGTAGAATGGGCAAGGTGGAATTAGGTCATGCAGATCTGACGCGCACTCTCCAAAATGTATCCGGTAGAAAACCGACAGACAAGCAACTTTCCGTCGATGTTCAAGGCTTTGGAGCCTTTTCTGAACAAGCGAATCGTTGCTTATGAGCCTCTTAGCACGTTTCTCAATGGACTCCAACGCCTCAAGCTGGTATTTGGCTGATCCGTCCCAAAGGTGCGAACAATACTCCATGCACGATCTATCGTGACAGCCCTGTTGGCTCATTTGGTAGCATGTCTGCTTCAAGAGCTGTGGGGCGTGGGTTCGATTCCCACCCAGGACAAGCATTTTGTGATACAAAAACAAATGTTTGTTCTGTGTCTGGGTGTACTGTATGTATTATAAGTATGTATTTACAAAAAAAAAAGTATTTAAGTATTCTATCAGTTATCTGACTCCCATAGTACAAGCTTTGCTTAGTTTGGGGTCAGATGGCGCTGTGTGTAATGTCCTTTATTTATTTATTTTATTTCTTTTCTTGGTTGCCTGGAAGAGATCGCTGTCAGCGATAAGGCCGCCACTTGTGGCACTAGTTCATAAGGTTTTTTGTTCTCTGTACATTTTTCTGCTTATGGTGTGCACAATGAAGAGTTTTATCTATCTATTTATCTATTTTCAAATTGAAACAATCTTCTTTATTACATGGTTTCACAAAACAAGGATAAACGACGTTCTTTAAATAAAACTCCCTATCGTTTCATTTATTACAAGGCTATCCCGGATAAAAACAGCATGGACCTGGACCATACGTCCAATGGGGTCCAGGATAAATCTTTCTTAGCATTGTCCTCCTAAGACCGTAGTACCATATATTCTGCCGCCAAGCAGTAGTTTATAAACATTAGGTACTGTGTTCAAGTTATGCAGGGTATGCGGCTACCGAAATTATAGGGCTGTCAGGAATCGAAAGTGTCAAAGTAGTGAGCTGCAATGGTCGTGAACATTATCTCTCAATACTATTTTTTTTTTATGGTTGACACGCTAGTTGTTTGACCACAGCTCACCTGATGTTAAGTGAAAGTGTGGTCGAAAATGGTAAAGCACACTTAGCCTGGAATGGAACTGGCTCTCAAGTGAGGCTGCCGGAACACACCGTTAGATGCTTGGCGGCAGATTTTCAACTTGAGGGTGGTAGCTAGCCACCCGAGTACTAAAGTACCCTACCACCATGCTATGGTTTCCTCGCGATGTTTTCCTTCACCGGCAGCTCAAGCTCATTGTTGGGGTTTGAACCCACGCCCTTCGGCATGCGAACCTACCGCGCTAACCACTGAGCTATCATCGCTACACTATACCATCAGGAGAATTTATTAAATTAAATAATTAGATAAAATCAACAATCTCTTACTTAAGTTTTCCTTAATTATGAATCAGCCGGGTTTCAAAGTCAATAGATTTTACGGTGAATCGGGAGAGAGGCGCGAGGATGCCGACTTTGAGCTGGACCATGAGAGACTTGTCGTCGAAGGTAACGCTTCAACAACTTGCCACAAAAATAAATCGCCACTAGATACTTGGTAGTAGATCTCCTTAGCAGGAGGTCGTCTAGGTAGGTACCACCGCAGTACCAGTTATTCTGCCGCCAAGCAGTAGTGTGTCAACATTACTGTGTTCCGGTTTGAAGGGTACTGCAGCTAGCGAAATTACTGGGCTGTTGAGACTAACCATCGAAAGTCTCAAAGTAATGAGCGCCAACGCAGTGATGCCCTGGACTTTGTTTTGTTACTCAAAGTTCTGTGTTTTTTTTTTTAATACAGAATAGGTTCGCGTTTGACCACACCTTGCCTGATGTTAAGCAGGATCCCCAGGATGCATCGCTGCAATGGTCATGGGCAGGCGTTAGGAGACCGTCCCATTCGTATCACTACTTTTTACATTAAAAAAAAACACCAAAAGAGCGTATCGTTTGTCTCGATAGATAAAGAAAAATCTTTTAAAGACATCAATTTCGGCCAGTAGGTATGTATTGGTAGCGTTATTGATTGTTGATTGATGCTAGTGTTCCATGCAGAGGGGAAGGCACTGCACGTGGGCCCGCGGCCCGACGCCGAGCTGCACCTGCCGCAGGTGCGGCCCAGCGCGCAGCTCTCCAGCCAGAAGATCTGCTTCAGCTCCTACCTGCAGCGCATGGCGGGGCGTCGCGGACCCGACCCCCCACGTCAGTACATACACATTACTATACCATACTTATCAGCAATCCCTGTCTTTTCTTCCTCTGATCCTATCCATCCTAAGGTTGCTTGGAAGAGATCGCTTTTAGCGATAAGGTCGCCAGTTGTTACACCTATATTTAATTTTATTTTTTTCTGTATTTTTGTGTGTACAATAAAGAGTTATCAATCAATCAATCAAGGGGGTCTCAGTTTTATCCTGCGATGTTATTTATTTATTTATTAACGCCCGATGAAAAAAAACGGTTTGATGTGTCCGTGTGTGTCTGTCTGTGGCATCGGATGTGGCATGTGGATCTGTGGCATCCCGAACGGATGAACCTATTTTGATTTATTTTTTATTTTAAAAGTGACTTAGTCGGGAGTGTTCTTAGCTATGTTTGATGAAAATGGGTCCAAGATGGCCGCCGCCACAAAATGGCGGATTACACATTTTTTCACAACTCCCTCAATATGGGTATCCAATTAAAGGGCTTGACCAGTAGAATACTATACATCTTTCGGGGTTTTTTTAATTTTTAATTTATTTTATTTATACTTGTATATAGTTCGTGGAGCTTTACATATTGGACTTAGTACTATCATTGGTCGTAGAGAAAAATCGCGCACCCACAATTCATATTTTTCCCATGTACCACTTTTCTTACCACTTAGCTACATGTTTTCGGGATAAAAAGTAGCCTACGTGTTAATCCAGGGTCTCAGCTACCTCCATACCAAATTTCATCCAAATCCGTTCAGTCGTTTTTGCGTGAAAGAGTAACAAACATACATTCTTACAAATTTTCGCGTTTATAGTATTAGTAGGAAGTAAGATGATTACTTAGCAAATTTTTTTCGATTTCAAGGATGTATGGTTAAAAACTGTAGTTAATATTGGAGTTGATGAAGAGATTCAAGACTTAGTTAAATTCTGTTAATTACTTCTAAACCGTAATCGTCCAGTTTATAAACCCATTTATTTCCAATACTAATAGCTAAAATCCGCACGCCCAAACGTCAACGCAAAGACAGCACGACCGAGAAGGACAAAGAAGTAGAACAGAAGAAGTTCAGGCTAGACGAGGACGCTACAAAGCTGATCAATATAGAAGAAACTGCCATAGACGGGATCGAACTGATGGCCAGCTACAAGAATAATCAAGAGGATGAGCGACCAAGCACAGAGGATGAAAAGGAAATTAAAGAAGATATTGATCTACGTGTAACCGGGGGTATGTGGACTTTTTTATCGGTGACAGGCTATGTGTTTGACCACAGCTCAATTGATGTTAAGTTACGGTGTGGTCAAAGATGATAAACACACTTAGTCTGGAAAGGAACTGGTTTTCAAATGAGGCTATCTGAACACACCGTTAGATGTCTCACTCTCAAGTTAAAAATCTGCCACCAAGGTGGCAGACTTAACATCAGGTGAGCTGAGGTCAAACACCTAGCCTGTCAACGATAAAAAAAAAAGTTAAGTAGTAGAAAGTACCCTACAACCATGCTCACGATGTTTTCCTTCACCGGCAGCTCAAGCTCATTGTTGGGGTTCAAACCCTTCGGCATACAGAAAACCCTGACATAGAACAACTATTTATACTAGTCACACAAATTTTTGTTCTGAGTGGGAATCGAACCGACGCCCTACATATCAGCTGCTCTTGAAGCTGAGCAGACAACAGTACATTTCCGAAGTTTTTCGTTCATAAACTACAGCAAGCTTATGGTTCGCAAAAGTAGGAGCGAAGGTATTATCAGTCGTATAAGTTTTGTTGTCACTGTTACCAACTGCATTACCGTTTTAGTAAATTAGGAGGTAAATGGCTTTTCAGAGGAAGAAACTGAAAAAGATGACAAAGAAGATATCATCAAAGACCGCGATGATATCGGGAGGGAGCGAGACGACGGTGCGAGGGAGAGAGAGATGTCCGAGAAGGAGAAGGACAGCTTCTCGGAAATGGAGGACGATGAAAAATACGCGAAGAGCGATACTGATAATGAAAGCGATCATGGGAAGGGCAAGGAAAGGAAGTTTAACGACCTTAAGGTGAGGGGGATAAGACTCATTATTATGTATGTTATAAATGTTGATTATGTGTTTGTATTTGTTTTTTGTTTTTTGTTTTTTTTTTAATATTTGAAATAGGCTTGCGTTTGATCATTTTTTTTAAAATTTATTTATTGAGAAAAAATACGGTTAAACCAATTACGTCCAATCTCACAAAATTTTGACATTCCACTAAAACAAAAATCTAAAATACAATTATTATTACAAAAATTTAAAAAATGAAGATGTCAAAGTACAAAACAAAAAACAAAGTAATAATAGTATTTAAAAAAAAACTAATTACAAAAGGTCATAAAATTTAAACTAAATGTCTAGATTGAGATCGGAGCCATACTCTGCCTGTTTTATACTGAAGTTTGACCGCTGAACTTTGTATCACCTAAAACTTTTTTTTTGTGGTTGATAAAGATAGATGTTTGACCACAACTCATCTAATGTTAAGTGACGGTGTATTCGCAGATGGTAAAGCATACCTAGCCTGGAACTGGCTCCCTGGTAAGGCTACCGGAACACACCGTTAGTGACAGATTTTTGACTTAGGGTGGGTAGCCAGCCAGCCAGCCGAAGACTAGAAAGTACCATACTACTACCTATGCTATGATTTCCTTAAGATGTTTTTCTTCACCTCAGCTCAAGCTCAAGTTTGGACCCACGCACTTTGGCGTGTTAACTGACCACGCTAACCACTGATCTATCATCGCCAATGAACATCCAGACAAAGAAAAAACATTTGTGTTCATCACATACGATAAATCTTTGTCCTGAGTGGGAATCGAACTCACGATTTTCAAAAATACTGTCAGCTAGCTGTCATTTCTATGAACGAAGATTCCCGAACACTAACCAGCCCAGATATCTATATTTTCTTTCTTTGTTTCGGCATCGCAGTTTATACATTTTTCCAGTATCATGTAGATTCTTTTTTTTTTTTTACGTATAATTCGAATTATAAACACTCGAAAAATATCCAAAAATATGTTCTTCGTTTCATCAAACCCTACGCACTTAACTTTCAGGTGAAATTCCGTATTCGGCCCAAAAAACGCGGCGGAAGCATATACACGTTGGTCACTGACTCGGATCGCGATGAGCGGCCCGATATAGACGTGGAATTGGCTCTCAAACAGATACGAGCGGGCTGGAGCGTGCACGACGCTGGGGACCTCACTCTCGGCGACCTCTACCTCATGGTGAGACCTCGTAAACTAAGAATTATATCATCATCATCATCAGCCTATCGAAGACATAGGCCTCTCCCAATACACGCCACTCAGCCCGATCTTCGGCGTTTCGCTTCCATCCACCGCCAGCCGTCCTACGTATATCGTCACTCCATCGAGTCTCAGGGCGTCCTACGCTACTTTTGCCAATCCGCGGTCTCCACTCTAGAACACGTCTACCCCAGCGGTTATCGGTTCTGCGACAGATGTGTACAGCCCATTGCCACTTCAGCTTGCTAACACGTTACAATGTACAATATAAATTACTTGGTGGTAGATCTCCTTAGGTTGCACCACCGCAGTTTCAAATATTCTTCCGCCAAGCAGTAGTGTTTACAGCAAGCGAATTTACCGAGTTGTTGAGACTAACCGTCAAAAGTCTCAAAGTAATGAGCGCCAAAGCAGCGATGCCCTGGACTTTCGTTTTGCTATTCAAAGTTTTGTCTATCGCTGCAATGGTCATGCGCCATCTCTTACCATAAGAACAGCGTCCCGTTCATCTCATTACATTCAAAAATATAGCACCTAAGTAAGACCACTAAAATAACCGAAGATGTTTGAAATAAAAAATAATAAAATATTTTTTATTGATACTTGTAGGTATACTATGTTTTAAATAAAGATTACAAGTTTGGGGCAAAATTATTGCTTTTTGACATATACGTATTTATTTTTTCTATAAAGAACCAAAGTTACCGACATAGCCCAACGGATTAGCAAGTTGAAGTGGCAGTGGGCAGGGCACATAGCACGCAGAACTGATGGCCGATGGGGCTGCAAAGTTCTGGAGTGGAGACCACGGACCGGCAAGCGCAGCGTAGGACGTCCACCCACAAGGTGGACAGACGACCTAGTAAAGACCGCAGGAACGCGCTGGATGCGAGCCGCTTCCAACCGATCTTTATGGAAGTCAATGGGGGAGGCCTATGTCCAGCAGTGGACGTCCTACAGCTGAAATGATAATGAGGATGATGATAAAGAAATCAGCTAAGAGTCGCAGACAATAACCAAATAGGTTTATTATCTACGACAAAAAAGAAGTCCAGCTGTGGAACTAGACTGGGCTGATGTTGATTTGTGATTTCAGTTTGGAAGTCGCTCCAAAGTCGAACTAGATTACTGGTGGGCGGAACCCACCCCACCTTTACCCCAAAAGCCGCGTCCCGAGCCGTACATCAAGACAGAAAAGACCGAGAAGACGGAAAAGACCCCGGACAAAGGCACAGACAGTTCCGTGGAAGACGACAAAGGCGCGAGGGAAAGTGATACAGACATTTTCTCACCGAAACACACATTCAGCCAAGACAGCAACGACGGTTCCGGAGACGAAAGAAAAGGTTAGTAATACCTTATTACCTATATATCAAAATAAATAAATAAACAATGTGTATTGACAATATCGACATCTTTTCCAATGGTTTACTTTCCTTCAAACTAGCTGTTAAATCCCTGGCGCCCTTAATTATTTACTTTTTTTATTTTTTTATGTAATGAATACTTAATTTAAGGTGGTACGATTTCCATACAAATCAATTTTTACCATATAAGATAGATAGATAGAGATAACTTTTTACTGTGCACATCATAGATAGAAAAGAGTACAGAGAATAAAAAACCTTATGAACTAGTGCCACAAGTGGCGGCCTTATCGCTAACAGCGATCTCTTCCAGGCAACCAAGAAAAGAAAAATACGATAGAGAACATAACAAACAGACAAATAAGTACAAATGGAGCATAATTTTACAGTGAAATCACAGGTACTGGCATTTTCACCGGCAGCATAGCAGTTTTGTTCAAAAATCATAAATTCATATATTATATCATTCATAAATTTGATTTTATGCTAATAATCTACTGTTTTATTCAAGCAATTGTGATTTGCCGCAAATAAAGACCAAATTATATGCCAGTAGCTGTGATTTCACTGTAAAATTATGCGCCATTTGTCCATAAATGGCAAAAATTGATTTGTATGGAAATCGTGCGACCTTGACTTAAAAATAAACTTGACATATTTATTCATTTTATTAATTTACTTGGTGGTAGATTTCCTCAGCAGGAATTTGTCTAGGTAGGCACCACCGTAGTACCAGATATTCGGCCGCCAAGCAGTTGTAGTGTGAAAACATTACTGTGTTCCGGTTTGAAGGATACTGCAGCTAGCGAAATTACTGGGCTGTTGAGACTAACCATCGAAAGTCTCAAAGTAATGAGCGCCAAAGCAGTAATGCCCTGGACTTTGTTTTGTTACTCAAAGTTGTTAAAAATAATAAAATAAGATTTATTGTAAAGTTCTGTTTATTGATGCAATGGACATTCGTTATCTCTTACCATCAGGAGAGCGTATCGTTCGTCTTATTATTTTAACATAAAATAAAAATAAAATTTACTTACGTAACATTGACATTTCAAAATTTTTAGTGATAACTAGCTGCGCCTCGCACTGTTACCAGCTACAAGTTTTCGGGATAAAAAGTGGCCTTTGTGCTAATCCAGGGTCTCAGCCACCTCCATACCAAATTTCATCCAAATCTGTTCAGTTGCTTTTGCATGAAAAAATAACAAACATCCATCCAAACTTTCATATTTATAATAATAGTGGGATTGTTAACATTATATTTATATGCTTAATTGATAATAGCAAACTTACAAGTTAAAATCATCTATCTATATAATTATGTGGTATATTCTGCGACAGGCGAGCAGCCGTGGTCTCCGGAGCACAAGGCCAACTCCAGCTCGTTGAAGCTGATTAGCAAGCTTGTGAACCGGCCGCGCCCCCCGAACCCTCTGCCGATCGACAACGGCTTTTCCCTCATGAACGATAGGTAATATTTTCATCATATTGTTTTATTTATTTCAGAATTTAAAAAACAAATATAATTAATATAACACTATTTTTTAATTCCTAGAAAAAATATATGCCTCTGTCTTCTGCTATAACTGTAAACAAAAACTTGAAAAATCGATGTCGATAAATTATAATGATAACAATTATGTTTCTTCAAGATATGCTTTACAAACTACTTGACAAACAAACTTCAATAAACTTATACAAGATATACCTACAGAACAACCAGACGAGGAATAAACATTTATCGTCACATAAATGTTTGTCCTGGTGGGAATCGAACCCATGCCCTACAGCTCTCGAAACAGTTATTCTACAAAATGAGCTAGCAGGGCAGCCCCGTTGGCTCATTGGTAGTATATCTGCCTTGAGAGCTGGAAGGCGTGGGTTCGATTCCCACTCAGGGCAAACATTTTGTGAATAAACAAATGTTTGTTCTGTGTCTGGGTGTTCTGTATGTATTATAACAATGAATTTACAAAAACAAAAGTATTTATGTATTCTATCAGTTATCTGACTTCCATCACACAAGCTCTGCTTAGTTTGGGGCCAGATGGCGCTGTGTGTATAGTCCTACGATATTTATTTATTTATTTTATTTTAGTCATCGGATACTCTGACTATAATTTCCGATTAAACAACACTATTTTGTAATTGCTAGACAAAAATATGGCGTTATCTATTGCTGTAACTGAACCCATCTATGAAACAAAAGCTTGAAAAATCGATGTCGAAAATCCACAAAAAAGTGATTCTTGGTTTATTCTGCCCGTAGGCATTTACCTAAACCTAGTCCGTCGCAAGTTCATTCATAAATCACGCGGCAAGCACGCGCGACTTGATCGGGAGGCCTCGCGCGCGAGTGCGAGAGATAAAGAAAATGTGTTTGCAATATTTCAATGCAAGCCGCCATTGGTTCCCGCCAGCTGGTCCGGTGATAGTATACTTTTGCAGTAAACGAGTGCTATGTCCATAATTTTAGGCAGGATTTCCAAAAAATTTTACTAGTAATAACTTTGGCATTATGAAGTAATAATAGCAAAATTTTGAAAATACCCCACAACGATTAAAAAGTAATTGTCACGTATCTAAGATAATGCACCAATCAAACCCGTATCTATAACTGAAAACTGCATCAAAATAGGACTAGTAGTTTGGAGAAAAATGGCAACGTGGATTTCAACAAACAATATTTGCTGCAGCGCTCCCTGGTGAGTTGTCACCGTAACACCTATCTAAGAACATGCTCCAATCAAACTCGAACCCATAACTGAAAACTGCATCAAAATCGGACTAGTGGTTTTGGAGAAAAATGGCAACATGTATTTGCACAAACAAACATCCTCTCACCCCAAACGCATACACCGTCTCCGTTCCGTCGTGGGTAAAAATAAATTCTGATTGCACATTTACGATGTCTCACTTAGTCTGTATTACCCATTAAACATTTTCTAGTACATAATTAAAAACTAGTGGTGTATATACGCTGATAATAGTTTAGGGAATCGAATCCACGCCTTATAGCGCTTGAATCAGATACAATACCAAATGAGCTAACATCAATTAAAAATTGCGTGTCTGAAAGTTTTTAATATTCTCGAAAATGTGTTTTTGAGATTTGTACCGCCCAAATTTTTTTTTTTAATATTTGACAGGCTAGGTGTTTTGACCACAGCTCACCTGATGTTAAGTGAAGGTGTGGTCGAAGATGGTAAAGCACACCTAGCCTGGAATAGAACTGGCTCTCAAGTGAGGCTGCCGGAACACATCATTAGATGCTTGGCGGTAGAATTTCAAGTTTAGGGTGGTAGCTAGCCAGCCGAGTACTAGAAAATACCCTACCACCATGCTATGGTTTCCTCACGATGTTTTCTTTCACCGGCAGCTCAAGCTAATTGTTCGGGTTTGAAACCACGCCCTTCGGCATGCGAACCTACCGCGCTAACCACTGAGCTATCATCGCTACAGAAATAAATATTGTGGCCCTGCGGTGTATTAAAGTGGTAATGTTTCAGGTTGAAGCGGCTGCTGTCTCTGGCGGGGAACCCACACGTGGGCGTGGGCGTGAGCGCGGGCGTGGGCAGGGCGCGGTGCGCGTGCGGGCACGAGTGCCGCCGGCGCGCGCCGCCCCCGCCGGCGCCCGTGTTCCGGCCGCCCGCCCCCATCGCGCCCAGACCGCAACAAGAGGTTTGCACATCCTTTACCAACACCCACAGATTCATCATTCCATTCTAGCAACAATAACAAGTTTTTTTTCGTGATCGCATTTTATTATTTTCTAAAACTCTTATTCTTTCGTGTATTTTTTTACCTAAAAATAAAGTGTTTTTAGGATTCCGTACCCAAAGGGACACTCACAGTGAGAATGGTCCACAAGTTCAAAGTCGCCCAGCGAGCTATGGAGAGAGCTATGCTTGGCATTTCTCTAAAGGATTGTATCCGGAACAAAGTAATTCGCCAGAGAACTAAAGTAAAAGACATAGCTCAGCGTATTAGCAAGCTGAAGTGGCAATGGGCTGGACATATTTGTCGCAGAACCGACAACCGCTGGGGTTGACGTGTTGTAGAGTGGAGACCGCGAATTGGCAAACGTAGCGTAGGACGCCCTGAGACTCGATGGAGTGACGATATACGTAAGACAGCTGGCGGTGGATGGAAGCGAAAAGCCGAAGATCGGGCTGAGTGGCGTGTCTTGGGAGAGGCCAATGTCCAGCAGTGGACTACAAAAGGCTGATGATGATGATGATGCCCCAAAGGGTAAAACGGTACCCTATAACTAAGACTCCGCTGTCCGTCCGTCTGTCAACAGGTCTGTCTCATGAACCGTGATAGTTAGACAGCTGATATTTTCACAGATGATGTATTTCTGTTGTCTCTATAACAACAAATACTAAAAAAATAGAATAAAATAAATATTTTTTTTTTATTGTTGACAGGCTTTGTGTTTGACCTCAGCTCACCTGATGTTAAGTGAAGGTGTGGTCGAAGATGGTAAAGCACACCTAGCCTGGAATGCAACTGGCTCTCAAGTGAGGCAGCCGGAGCACACCGTTAGATGCTTGGCGGGAGATTTTCAACTTGAAGGTGGTAGCTAGCCAGCCGAGTACTAGAAAATACCGTACCACCATGCAACATATTTATGGGAGCCCCCATACGACAAACGTGATTTTTTTGCCGTTGTTCCATTCCAGGCTGGGTGTGCTTTACCATCTTCGACCACACCGTCACTAAGCTGTGGTCGGTAGGTAGTTTTAGATATATTATTAACTTATGTGGGTAGGAATAAATGAAAGACAGCTACGCAACTAGTTTCATTGCACTCGCTCGCTAATTATAAATAGTTTTACATGGTCAAACACCTAGCTTGTCAGCGATAAATAAAAAATGTGTTCCACAAGTACGACGTGTGTTGTCAGAGCGCTCCGGCGCTGGACCTGGGCGACGTGCCGCGCGGGCGGCGCGGGCGCGCGCGCGTGGCGGAGCGCCGGGTGGTCGTGCAGCGCCTGCTGCCACTGCTGCCCAAGCTGCCCCCGCCCAGTGAGTACATACAGGGTTACAGGAAAGGAGACGCGTGGAAAGCGGCCCTTTTAACAGCCGTGTTGGTTCAATGGTAGTATGTCTGCTTCGAGAGCTGAAGGGCGTGGGTTCGATTCCCACTCAGGACTAACATTTGTGTGACTAACATCGATGTTTGTTTTGTGTCTGGGTGTACTGTATGTATTATAAGTATGTATTTACAAAACTTGAGGGTGGTAGCTAGCCAACAATACTTTTTTTTTAAATACATACTTATAATACATACAGAACACCCAGACATAGAGCAAACATTTGTTTATTCACAATATGTTTGCCCTGAGTGGGAATCAAACCCACGCCCTACAGCTCTCAAGGCAGATATACTACCAATGAGCCAACGGGACTGTCAACATCATGTGTGACTAAGATCAATGTTTATTCTGTGTCTGGGTGTACTGTATGTAGTATAAGTATGTATTTACAAAAAAAAGTATTCTGTCAGTTATCTGGTTCCCATAGTACAAGCTTTGCTTAGTTTGGGGCTAGATGGCGCTGTGTTAAATGTTTTTTCCCTTCAATATTTATTTATTTTATTTAAAGCGCTCATTCGCGCTGAACTGGTGCCTAACACCCTGAGCACGCCACGCCTTGAATGGCGATGACGAATGTAATTAGTTTTGGGATTTTATGGTTTGGCTACAAAGGCCTTTGAACCATGTCATTATTTGCGAAGAACGAATTCATGTCTTACATCTATAGTTACAGTCAAAGTCTAGTATTGGTCAAGTCCAATCCGTGTCAGTCAAGTCCAGTCATGCTTTAGTAAAGTAGTGGCGACTTTACTATAAAGCTTCGATGGAGTTTTAGAAGCAACACGAAAACTCATGTTTCACCACATTATATCATTTTCCCACACTCGCGCTTGTGATTCGGCACTTTATGAATAAAACACCACCATTTTTATGCATAAACACGCGACAAAACACTAGTTTTGGAAAAAAATACAACAGAGCGACACGACTCTTTGCGCGTTCCCGCCAAAAGTCCTCTGACGAATGTGATGAATTATTCTTTTGTAGACGTAGATATTGTATAGACTGTACTGTATGTATGTTTTGTAGCGATGATAGCTCAGTGGTTATCACGGTCGGTTCGCATGCCGAAGGGCGTGGGTTCAAACCCCAACAGTGAGCTTAAGCTGCCGGTGAAGGAAAACATCCTGAGGAAACCATAGCATGGTGGTAGCGTACTTTCTAGTACTTGGCCGGCTAGCTACCACCCTCAAGTTGAAAATCTGCCGCCAAGCATCTAACGGTGTGTTCCGGCAGCCCCACTTGAGAGCCAGCTCCATTCCAGGCTTGGTGTGCTTTACCACCTTCGACCACACCTTCACTTAACATCAGGTGAGCTGTGGTCAAACACCTAGCTTGTTAAGCATTAAAAACCGAAATTAAAAATATCAAGATAAATTATGTATCTAGCCCTTTTTTGGCCCTATTTTGTCTGTCTGTTTATTTGTTTTTGTGTGTTCGATTGTGTTACAAAATAGAATTTTCTTTCTTTCTTTCAAAATGTTAGACGTCAAATAATTATATTATATGTTTTTTAAATTTATGTCAAATTAGTTCTAGATTTTAAGTAAGATTAGGTTTTTAATTAATAAGCTGTGTCAAATTAGTTTAATTTAAGTCCTCATCACTGTTGTAACTGGAACGACTGTTAAGCGGAAATAAACTAGATACTATATACCTTGAACATTCAAATTACAATGAAACACAGATCACAAATGAAATAGAAAATAGAAAAAAAAAATGGTTTAAATATATGTGCAGCGCTGATCCCAGTGAAGATTGTCCCGACATCGCCGCCCGCGCCGGCCGCGCCGCCCAAGATCTTGCCCAAGCCGCCGCCTACCTCCACTTCCGAGTAAGTAGTTCCAACTATTCTGTCACTTACGAATGAATATTTTTATGGGAAAGTAATGAGTCTTTTATAACGAGAGATAACATGCCCATGACCATTGCAGCGATACACAGAACTTTGAGTAACAAAACAAAGTCCGGGGCATCACTTCACCATTATTTTGAGACTTTGAGAATTTATTAAAAATTAATTAAAAATAAATAAATTAATTCATTCATTAATTAAATTAATTTATTAATTAATTATTATTTTTTTTAAATAAAAAAAATAATTTTATGATTTATTTAGTGTTAAATGAAATGAATGCTCAGATGGTCAGGCGGCGTGACCAAACTGGACAAAATCAGAAACGAGCACATACGGGGAAGTTTTAAAGTGGCACCTATAACCGTCAAGTTAACGGAAAGTCGACTAAGGTGGTATGGACACGTGATGCGGAGAGACGATGCCCATGCTGTTCGAAGAGCGCTGGAGCTGCTAGAGGGGAAGCGGGGAAGAGGGCGCCCTCCAGCCACCTGGTGGACGAGCATGCTCCAAACTATGAACAAGGCCCAATTAGACCCGCTGACAACCCAGGACAGAGCGTCCTGGCGCAGGCTTATTAGGAGACCCGACCCCACCTAACGTGGGAACAGGGAAAGAAGATTTAGTGTTAAATGAAAACAAAAATGTTCATTTGCAGTTTATCTTTCTTCTACGTGCTGAGCGAGTCCAACGGGCAGTTCTACTTCCACGACGGGGACAGGCGGATACCCATCATGCAACCCAACCAAGGTAAAAGCAAAAATAAACATTATTGACTAGCTGTTATTGGAACTGTATATTGTTGTATGTGTATATATCATTCTGTTTTATGTGTTTAAATTCACCCGAAAAATATTTTTACCGGTCGGCACACTCGTGCGTGACGTCACCTGCCGGCTTCGACGGAAGACCAGCGCCGGCTGGCTTCAGTCGGCATTATGCTGAGTCGAGCCCGGTTTGTGACATAAAATATATTTCAAACTTTTTGTTTTTTTGTTTAATTTATATTTATATATATTATACTATATACCTTTAAGTTTTTTTCTATGTTTTATGTTTATTGTTTATCTTTTTGTATGTATGTATTGTAAATTATGTTGAAATGTGTTTTATGTCGCAAATAAAAAGTTGTCTATTGTCTAATTTTATCCGTGATCATTACCCTCCCATACTTGGTGGTAGATCTCCTTAGTAGGAGGTTGTCTAACTCGGTACCCCAGCAGTACCAGACATGCTGCCACCAAGCAGTAGTGTGTAAACCTTAACGTGTTCCGATATGAAGGGTTAGCGAAATTACAGGACTGTTGAGACAACATCGAAAGTCTCAAAGTAATGAGCACCAAATAATAATTGATTCAGGCGTTACTTTGTTCATACAAGTTCATTTTGAATACTCAAGGTATATATTCAGTTTATTTCCGCTTAACAGTCGTTTCAGTTACAACAGTGACGACATAAATGCCTAACACAAATGCCGCTGGTCGTGTATTTGCTTTAATAGCTGTGAGGTGTGGGTTCGATTCCCACCCAGGGCAAACATTTTGCGGTATAAACGAATGTTTGTTCTGTGTCTGGGTTCTCTGTATGTATTATATGTAAGTATTTACAAAAAAAATATGTATGTATTCTATCAGTTATCTGACTTCCATAGTACAGCTTTGCTTAGTTTGGGGTCAGATGGCGGTGTGTGTAATGTCCTGCGGTATTTATTATTATCATTAATATCAGGAAAACGTCTTGCTCATTTCATTTTACAGATAAAAATTTGAGCATGATGCTAAACTTTTTTTTTGTCAGTGGAAACACTTGTGGTAAAGGATGAAACACCCGAAGATGACGAAGAAGCAAACGACGCGACAGAACTTTCTGAAGAGAAGCCAGGCGCCAACGACCCTAACTTGTCCGTCCCGACCTCCGTTGACCCCATCATCACGGGTGAAGGCAAAGACCTCAGCGCTATTGGAAAGGGTTCCAAACACCCCGGCGTGAAAAGCGATCCGACACCGGAAGCCGATAACAACGAAGGGCGTGATATTGGTAGTAAGTACTTTTCAGATTAGTAGTATTTTTCAGATTGGTAGTAAGTCCTAGGCAGTGTCTAATTCGACTGCCCGTCACAGCGCCGGTCGCAGCCGCGCGCGCACCTATATCTACTTATAGCTAACAATTTTTCAGATTGGTAGTAGGTTTTCTTTTATTGATTCAGCCGGTACTTTGCAAAAGTTGATAATTTCGGAAACTATATACCTACTGCTAGTGGCCCTTGAACGTCGTCTGCGTGAGACTTGACCATCACTGGACTTTGGCTGTAACTATAGATGTAAGACATGTCTTGCAAAAACCGAAGAAAAGGCATTAAGGTTGTTCGATTTCCATACAAATAAATGTTTGCCATTTATGGACAAATTGAGCAGAAAAAAACCGACCAAGTGCGAGTTGGCCTCGCGCACGAAGGGTTCCGTACCATTATCTATAAAAACGACAAAAAAGCACGTTTGTTGTATGGGAGCCCCCCTTGAAAAGTTTTTTAGTATTTGTTGTTATAGCAGCAACAGAAATACATCATCTGTGAAAATTTTAGCTATCTAACTATCACGGTTCATGAGATACAGCCTGACGACAGACAGACGGACGGACAGTCTTAGTAATAGAATCCCGTTTTACCCTTTGGGTACGGAACCCTAAAAAGTCTATTTAATAATCCAGATTACAAGCTATCTCCAGTAGAAATTTCGTCCAAATTCTTGAAACCTTTACAGCATGAAAGCTAAACATACATATCTGTGCGCGTTAGTGGTCAAACGCGGATTTATCCGTATTAAAAAAAATGTTGTACAGGCTTCCTGCGCAGCGAGTCGATGTCGCTGTCTCCCTCCCGCTTGCTGCGAGACGCGGAGGGCTGGCTGGAGGGCTCCGCTCAGGACTTCTCGCTCTCTTCTTTCCTCGGACACCTGGAGGGCCGCGCGCCGCCCGCCGATCTCGCGGTAATGCACACTCACCTCGGACTAGCGATGATAGCTCAGTGGTTAGCGCGGTCGGTTCGCATGCCAAAGGGCATGGGTTCGAACCCCAACCATAAGCTTGAGCTGCCGGTGAAGGAAACCATAGCGTTGTGGTAGGGTACTCGCTAGTACTCGACTGGCTTGCTAGTTGAAAATCTGCCGCTAAACATGTAACGGTGTGTTCCGGCAGCCTCACTTGAGTGCCAGGATCATTCCAGGCTAATTGTGTTTACCATCTTCGACCACGACATCACGAAAAGTCACTGGTTACCCAAAAGTTGTTGTTGATTCTATTTTTTTTCTTTATCACAACATTGTATAGAACAAATTAGTTTTACAAACCGATTTTTGTTTTTTTAAATTAAATACTTTTTTGTCGAATATATTTTTTATACATCCCCTTTGTTTACATAAAATATCTAAGATTTTTGAACAGAGTTTAGGTTCCCGTAACTTCTTATAAACTTTGCTTTTAGCGATAAGGCCAATGCCACTTGTGGCACTATTCTTTTATTTTCAATACTTTTTTCTGTGTTTACCATAAATAATGTATCTATCTACCTATTATAATATAAATACATATATACAAATATAAGTTGTACTACTTCTACACACACGTCATTCAAATTTATGCCGTATACGCTTTTACATAAGTGTTATTTTCAGGTGGACTCTCACCTCCACTCGCTAATGGCGGAATCGAGCGTGGACTACGTGGCCAAGTTCGCTGACCTCGCTGCCGAGGTCACGGACGGGGTCGGTCCGCTCGCGACCGATGACCTGACCTGACCTGACCATGTTGTGTTTTACAAATTTCTGTATTTTTGTAATGTTATGAGATCAGAATCAGAATAGTATGTATTTTAAATCAGAAAATGATCCGCTAAACTTTGTACTGTACAGTATGCAATATACTCAGGCGGCGTGTCCGTTGTCTTGTAAAAATTTTGGTTTGTTGTTGTAATAATTAAATAAAGAAATAAATGAATATATTCAACATAACATATATTTTATTCACTGCGAACTTAGGGTGTAATTATTATTAATTATTATTATTAATGTTTTTTTTTTATAATTATACACTCTACAGACACTGGGGTCCGTGACCTTTGTTATCCTTTGTTGATTATTAATGTTAAAACGAGTAAAAGATAACCTTTTTGTTAATTGTTCACACTAAAAATTATACACACTATTATGGAGTGTGAGAACATGTAACCTACACACTAAATAATAAATAAATAAATATCATAGGACATTACACACTGCGCCATCTGACCCCAAAGTAAGCGAAGCTTGTACTATGAAAGTCAGAGAACTGATAGAATACTTAAATACTTTTTTTTTGTAATACATTATAAGAACAACTGTTCCAGAGTCCTAAATAATGGCATAATAGGTATACAAAAATGCTGATGCAAAAAAAAATGAAGGCACTATCATGCCTTAATTTTTTTTTGAAAATATAATTTTTAAGAGTGTGTTGCCATGATTATAGCTTTATTATACCCTGTTACATTTATTTCAAAAGTGGGAGAATCTGTGGCAAGTGCATAAGGACCCCAGTGCACGGCACTGACTAGCCCCAGTAGCCACGCCACGCCACTGCTACTACACAAACGAAGAACAGTTCTAGTTGGTTACTGTAACAGCAATCTGGCTGAGCTAAAATATTCAGAATAGAGTACAACTTTATTATACACCAAATACATAAAAACACATAAACATTATTACATTTTTAATCTAATTAATAGAATTTCAATTAAATATGCCACAAATTTATGGATGTTGTCAAATCGGCATATTTGTAAAAGCACTTTACCTACATTTGATTTTTTTTTAATCTCTTGCTTTCAATGTCAATTTACTTGAATCCCTCAAAATCAGTTTGACATGTCACGTCACACGAGTCGATCTTCTTTCTTTTGAACAAGTTCCTGTTTACGGCGGAGTTTAAGTTTAAACAAGTTTTCAATAGAAAATAGCTCTGTAAATATAAAAGACGGTTTAAAATGTGAGTATCTAACAAATATTACACATCCACACGTTTGATAAGTGGACTATCCTTACCAATTAAACTATTCTTACAGGTCGAAAGTAACATTCAAGATCACGCTGACTTCAGACCCCAAATTGCCTTTTAAAGTGTGAGTTCTCTTAATATATTAATAATATTAGCATCACCGATGTAACTTCAACGTAAAATACACAATGAAATACCGTAAAATAACTTACCAACCATAAAAATGTGGTGAAACAAAGTTTGTTGATGTTAACAGATGCTGAGTTGGTTGCAGTCTACGTTGAAGTTACATCGTTTAGTATGGATGCAGCAGTCGTGCACCAGTTTCTCGACTTTTTCCAAGATTTTATTGACTTGTGCCAGTGGAAAGATTGGCCATCCAATGATACCACTGAAGAAGAAATTAAAAGTGCATTTTTGAAGTCTTCTCACATAGAAAAGTGCCTCGATAGATTCCAGAAAAACAAAACTTTAGATGATTTCTTAGCTATCTTAAATAATGCACAAGATTCAACAAATGCTTTCCTCAAATTATGTCTTTGCGAACCATCCAAATATATTCTGAAAAAGATAATCAATTCTAATTGTAAAATTAGCTTAATAGACGGCACATTTAAGATTTTTGTTCATCTATTTTCTGAAGATAAACTTGAGGGTTATCTCACAGATTTAGTAGTAGAAGCTTCATCAAAGGAGACTTTACTAAAATATTTGCCAACAGAGATACCAAGAGATAAAATTTTAGAGTTCAAAAGTAAAATATTGCTGTCCCAAGTAACTGCCGATTCACGTGAGAGCCTCCAAGAAATGCTGAAGAATTATAACAAAGACATAATAGAAGTTGTAGTTGTAAGTCTCTGTTGTACCGACCCAACATTTCAAAATTCTGTAAATGTAATATCACAATGTGTTTTGGATGTTTTTTTAAGCAAAAGTAATCATTACAAATTTTTTTGGAAATTACTCTTCAATGTGGAAGATACACATTTGATCAAGATGTGTGTGGAAAACAGCGATTTGTACACATATATGTGTGAAGCGTTGATTGATTGTAGCAAGTTGCTAAAAGAAAACATGTCTGCAGAATATTTTTATATAGATTTCAATTATTCAGAGCTAGCAACCATTACTAAAATGTTATTTACTAATGAATTTTTGAAAGCACAATTCCTCGATATACTAAACAATCATGAAAATGATATAGATTTTTGGCAAAACATGTAACATATTATGTGAAGTATACAATTTTTTCTTTACACTCAATTTTATTTGAATTCCCTCCCACACGTTTTTGTCCACGTACATAATTATGTAGGTATATAATAAAGAAAAGAAAAAGAGTCAAAATACGTAATATAAACTAGCTAATTACGACAAATAGTTCAACAACTAAGCTAATATTACCAATACAGTGTTGTGTAGACTAAATAGTACACAAGTAAACTGCAAATTTTTATTTTTATTTCATTATTTTAATTACGCTCGGTCGAAATTGTATTTAATTTAATTGTATTTTATTGCTTGACATTTTTGTTTTATTTTATTTTTGCTTTTGATTTGACGAATCACTGGCAGTAGTAATTTTTTTTTTTTTGTAATGTTTAATTTTGTTACGTTAATTTTAAGTTTTGCATGCCGCAAGGCAGAATATGGCGCTCGTTATCTTTTTTAAATATCTATTATACCCATATATGCAATAAATGAATTATGAAATCTAAATTCATTTTAATACTTTTGATATAGTTTCATTTCCATATGTACACATTTCTAATCTAACATTACCTATACTACCTCTGATTTGAGTATTGGGATGTATAGAATGGAAAGATGTTGGATGTTTTTATATTTAAATGTATGTATGTCAACGTGATCTGATCCTTGGCTCATATTTCACCCTTATTAGCACACCTCATTTTCTACTGGTTTCTGAATTTTCATCCTAAGGTTGCCTGGAAGCAGTGGCATAGCGTGGCTTGGAGGGTGCCCTGTATCAAAATTAGTTAGTTAATTAGTAGTTGGTAGTTAATTGTCCAAATGAAAGTTAAAGATTCCTCACAAAAGAAATAAAAATGCTTGCATTAAATTAAAATAAATATTTATTGATTTATATGGACAGTTGATCGTATGACAGTTTTTTTCCGGGAAGCACGAGATTAAATGACATTGTGGATAACATTTTACTAATTTTTGCTTACTCACGTTAGGGGCCCCGTATCATTACGGCTGATATGGTGGTTGCTACGCCCCTGCCTGGAAGACATCACTTTTAGAGATAAAGCCACCAATTGTTACACTAGTTTTTAATCTTAGGTGTGAACAATAAAGAGTTTATTTATAGTGCTATTAGTTACTCTGTGGTATTGTGATGCAGGTTGAGCGTGCCCGAGGCGACTCCGTTCACAGCCGTGCTCAAGTTCGCAGCGGAGGAGTTCCGCGTGGAGCCCGCCACTAGCGCCATCATCACCGACGACGGCATCGGCATCAACCCGCAGCAGACCGCTGGTACGCATATGCAGGGACAACTACCTCAATAAATAGTATTGACTAGTCGAGTTAAACGGGATAAAAAGCAGCCTACATTCAAGATATAATAAAAAAAATATTGTGTTAACAAAGGTCACGGTCCTGGTGTCTGTGAAGCGAAAATAACTAAAAATAAACAAATAGGTACAGACAAACTCTGTCTTTTATAACATTATTGTGATAAAGAACTAAATAAAGGCATAATACAAATACTATAAACAGGTTTTACTAAAGTTAATAGTTTAAGGTTGTAGTCCATGCTGGTCAAGTGCGAGTTGACAGACTTCACACTAGAACAATGACGGTGTAGAAGATGGGAAAGCACACCTAGCCTGGAATGGAACTGGCTCTCTGGCGGTTGATTATTGACTTGAGAGTGGAAGCTAGTCAACCGGGTATACCAGTAATTACTTTACCACCACGCCATGGTTTCCTTCGCGGCAGCTCGACTCATTGTTGGGTAACCCACGACTTTCGGCGCTAATCACTCGCTATCGCTACATGTGTTTCTTCATGATGTTGCCTTACCGTTTGAAGTCATCAACAATACGCACATAACACAGTGCGTGCCGTGGGATTCGAATCCAGTGCCTCCAGATCGGAAGCCAGGCGGGTCACACGACAAAACTGCAGAAACTTGTAGTTATTGTACAAATACAAATCATTTATTAATAACACCAAAGTTACAGGTCATTTTTACATTCATATTTAAAAATATTATATATACATAATTATCATCATCATCATCATTTCAGCCGTAGGACGTCCACTGCTGGACTTAGGCCTCCCCCATTGACTTCCATAAAGACCGGTTGGAAGCGGCACATATATACATAATATGTATTAATTGTTTGTTATTACAGGCAATGTATTCCTGAAGCACGGCTCGGAGCTGCGGCTGATCCCCAGAGACAGAGTCGGAACTTTATAACCAATATTCCAATAATTTAAGCATTATTTTTGTACCATATATTTTATTTTATGTTTATTCTATGATTTTTAAATAAAAACGCTTAAGACATTTTTTTTAAGTTTTTATTCATTACGCTTATGTCTAATGGAACAAAAAATGCAATCGCATAATTTTACGCAGTTAGCACACCTCCGCCACGAAACCGCAGTAGTTTCGCCATGTCTTGTCCGTCGTATGACAATCGAAACCTTTTACGTTCAGGATTAGCGATAACGCTAATAGAAAAGCCTTAAATGTACAGGATTGACACCAGCTATCGAATATGTCACGTGGGCAGCTTATCTCAATTTACTTTTCTATTCGAATGTTACTTTGTCTAGGCTCTCAAATTTGATTATGATTTGTTTGATCATCTCCGCGATCAGTCCGCTATATTGTTTCGCAAGTATCTGTGGCAGGTGGCAGAAGACAAATAAATTTAAAGAGCGTTTTTTTTTTCAGTTAGATGAACATTGATTTCACAAAAAAACGCCCAAAAAGTCCGAAATAGACCTACTGTATTTACTCAATCATTCGGACTATAAAAATAAAACGAAAAAATTGCAAGAAGACAAATCCAGAGATATATAATTAAATATAATATGTATTATTTTTCTTCCTCCTCTAACTCTGAAAGCGACTCGGCAGATTGTTACAATCATACGACTCACGTGACATTACTGAAATCGCGACAGTGTGCAGTAACGTTTCGCAGTGGAATTTGTACAGAAGTTTCAAAAGATTATTTTCGGGGCGGAGGTGTGATAAAGGCTTTAACAATCGAAACAGTTGCGCTCGACACTACACACTAAAATATTAACTAAGGAAATTATAACATCCTTAAAATATATTGAACTGGCCAGCTGTCCGTCGTCTTAGGATCGATTCACAACGAAATTGCGACGACGCAACCACACTGGCAAATAAGATTTAACATTAATGTCTTAAGTTACATTCGTAACGCACCTAGTCACGTTTTTATGTAAAAGTATTGAAACGAATGAAACATTCTCTTGATAGTGACTACGAGCGGCACCACAAGGCATAGCAGAGCACAGAGTAGGTACAACAACGACTCTAGTATCTTTACCTTCTGATAAGAACCCCACAAAATGGTGACCCCGACGACTCAAGAACCCCCGACGACCCAAGGACCCCATTCGTACACAAGAACCTGTCTACTTGCACAGACGTCTTTGTGCGAGTTGACTTCGTCAAGAAGCCACCCGCACCGCCATACGAAGGGCCTTACAAAGTATTGGAGAAGCACGAGAAGTGATTCAAAATACAGCTGCCTACGCGTACGTCAGTTGTATCAATTAACCGACTCAAGCCAGCATATCTATGCGATGACGAAGCGGAAGCGGACGCGAGTGCTACGCCTAACACCGTCGTACCACCAGTACCAGCTGACGTTACAACGAAGCCGCCCTACGTCACGAGAAGTGGGAGAATCGTCCGTCCCACCGTACGATTTTTTTTGAGCGGACGTGACGTACTGACTACGAGCGGCACCACAAGGCATAGCAGAGCACAGAGTACAACAACGATTCAAGTTTCTCTTTATCTTCTGATAAGAGCCCCACAATAGTAAGAGATAACCATGACCATTGCAGCGATACACAACTTTGAGGAGAAAACTTGTACGATACGATATTTGATAAAAATGTACGTAGGGACCGTCGCATTGGTGAATTCAAGCCGTAAGAGTTGTCATAGTTGTTTCAATAGCATATATTAAAAAAAGTACATTTTGGCTTGTCACTTATTGAATAATTACAGCAAATCAGACTTTGTAAGAGTGTGCGTGACATAAAATGATATGATTATCATGGAGCTTATAATTGTCCTACACGACCAAGGAATAAAAGGATTTCGCCCCCTTCCACCTGACTGCCCAACAAAACTCCGCCAAAACGCATCAGTGCGGCAGTTTGTTATGTATTTCGACTGTGTTTTTCAGTTGTCACGGTTTTTAGTTATGTATAGAATTGTTAACAACCCTTGACACTTGTGAAGGTAAGAGATAACTCCTGCCCATGACCATGGCAACGGTGTCTAAATCTTTGAGCTACAAAATAGAGTCTGCGTCCTTATTTTTTAATTACATTCCTGAATTTTTGCACAGGAATATATTTGCCTGTCCGTCCGTTAATTGTTTGAAAGTCGTGTATTCGATACAAAAATTTAACAAAAAAAACCCAAAAGCACAAGAAACATTATTCCTAAGGCATGACTACTCTGATTCATGATTCAGGGCACTTTGTTCCTCAGTCGAGTAATTTCCCCTCAGCGCACGCACACCCCCAATAAATGCGTTATATTTGTACATCTACTCTAGCCTCATGAGGGGTTCTACCGCGTGCAGGAATGACTTCTCAAACTCCTTCTCGGAGAAACGGTCCACTGACGCTCTGAAACGAAAATACATTTATAAAAATAACTGGTCGAGTGCGTATTGCACTATACACAGTATAAGGTTTCGTAGACGAGATGAGCTTGTCTCTGTTGCCCTCCCCTCCCCTGCCCCTTGTTACACAATTGTTATGTCCTGAAATGAGGGTAGACAGAAAAAGACAGTCAGTCAGCAGTCTGGGCTGTGAATCTAGCCAGTAAGGTAACACTTCGTCGACCCCCTTCCTCCCCCTTAACGTGTGACGTATAATGTAAAATAAAAATGTGTTAAAATATCGTCAGTATCCATAGTAAAGCACTGATAGGTGCTTGGCGACAGAAAATATATCCTAGTTTATTAACACGCCCCCTACAGCGGCCTTCGTCCACCTAGTTGGCTAAACGCGGGTTTTCCTACAAGTATAAGTACCTGGCAGCGCGGACTATGGCTTCACGTTCGTCCGGCGTCAGCGCGATGGCTTCGAGGATGGCGTGCGCGTACTCGCGCGGCTCGGCGGCCAGGAAGCCGGTGCGCGACGGCGGCGCCGGCTCGATGATGTCCTCCAGCGGCCCGCCCGACCGGTGTGCGATCGTGACCAGTCCCGCCGCCATGCACTCCACTACGCCTGCGATCATACCACCGTCACTTACTCTACACCACGCAGGGGCTTTACTAACAAACAAACGCGACCAAAACGTCATCCGTACATGGTGGATGTTCCCCATGTGCGCACAAAGCGTTTTGATTCCACGTTTTTCATTCGCACAGCGAGGTTGTGGAACTCTCTGCCGGAGTCTGTGTTCCCTGTTAATAGGTACAATATGGACTGAATAGAATATGGAATAAACGCGAACCTATTTTGAATTGAATTTCTAACCTAAAAGAAAAAGGGACCCTTTTTAATGCAAAATGTAATATCTATCTAATGGTGTGTTCCGGCAGCCTAACTTGGGAACCAGTTCCATTCCAGGCTACCTTCCAGGCGATCTTGGACCAGATCACGAGGTGAGCTGTGGACAAAGACCTAGCCTGTCAACAATAAAAAAAAAAGATCGTCACTTAACATCAGATGAGCTGTGGTCAAAGTCACCAAGCCTGTCAACCATTAAAAAAAACTGGATTAAAATGAATTTAAATTGAAGTCCTCACCGATGCCGAAGTGTTCGTTCCACATGGTGTGGATGGCCAGGCTGGCGCGCCGGTACAGGTCGAGCAGGGCCGCGTGCGGGACGTTGGTCTGGAAGCGCACCGAGTCCTCCAGCGCCAGGTGCGCGGCCAGGTCGCGCAGGTTGGCGGCGCGCTCCTTGTCCGCCTCGTTGCGGATAGAACCCACCAGTAACAGCTTTATCTGCAATCATAACAAATTCAAGACTAAACAGGGTCGAGTATCGCAAATTTTGTGAAAAATTAATTGTTTTCAATACCGAAAAGTACCATGTTACATCCTAGATCATATCTTCTCCTTTGGTAACAGGCGCGATGGTGGTCAAACGTGAGCCTGTTGTTTTTGTTTTGTCATTTATATTTTCGTTTTTAATAATTAAATTAACAATTTTTAATTTCGTTTTATTATATTTGTATATATAATTTGTTATGTTTGTTTTGTTTGACCGACAAGGGCTCATTGGAAGACCAGCGCCGGTCATCACACTGTTTTTCTCTGTTTGTTGTCATATCTGAGTGTTCTGTGTTACAAAATAAAATAAAAAATCATGTTCAGTATTCCAATCTGAAGCTAAACACTGTGAAACAGGAAATTACTGTCCATAGCCAAAATTCTAAAGACAAAAGTCTTCAATTAGTGCGTTCTACCTGTCATGACCTACGGAGTCGAAACATGGACACTCAGCGAGAATGATCCGTAAGCTCAAAGTCGCTCAGCGAGCTATGAAAAGAGCTATGCTCGGCATTTCTCTCAGGGATCGTATCTGATACGATGTAATTCGCCAGAGAACTAAAGTCACAGACATAGCTCAGCGTATTAGCAAGCTGAAGTGTAAAGGTTACTTACTGCAGCTAGCGGAATTACAGGGATGTCAAATCTAACTATCGACATTTTCAAAGACTGTTTAGATACTCAAAGTTCTGTGTATCTCTGCATTAGTCAAGGCCATGCGTTATATCTTATTTTAATAAGCCAACAGCACACATACTCGTATTACAAAACTTACAAAGACATTGCAAAAAGCTAAGTCACGATACATAATATATCTTACCGTCGTTAGATGTCCTAATCACTTTAACAAAAAAAAACATGTAAGCTGTGGTCAAACACCCAGCCGACAATGAAATTTATACAATGAGCCCCTGTTTTAGTGTTCCGAGCGTGTGTGCTGGTTACATACCCTATTCCAAAGCAGCTCGTTCTTGGAGAGCAAGTTCCTGAGCTCGTACATGGCTTGCAACATCAGCGGATGGTCCTTCTCGGGCCGGAACTGCGCCACCGACAGAATGATGATCTCATCCGATTCGGACGCGAGGGATGTTAACTGCTTCAGCGCGCTAACCTGCGTACAGTTTTAACTATACCAAGGTATCGGTTTGACACATTTTTGGTTTTACTCAAATAAAATAATAAATAAATACCATAGGACATTACACACAGCGCCATCTGACCCCTAACTAAGCAAATCTTGTACTATGGAAGTTAGATAACTGATAGAATACTTAAATACTTTTTTTTTTGTAACAGTACACTCAGACACAGAATCTACGAGGTCGAATTAGAATTGAGGAGATCCATAGGCGAACTAACGTTACCGACATAGCCCAACGGATTAGCAAGTTGAAGTGGCAGTGGGCAGGGCACATAGCACGCAGAACTGATGGCCGATGGGGCTGCAAAGTTCTGGAGTAGAGACCACGGACCGGCAAGCGCAGCGTAGGACGTCCACCCACAAGGTGGGCCGATGACCTAGTAAAGACTGCAGGAACGCGCTGGATGCGGGACGCTTCGAACCGATCTCTATCCATGGAATGCTTACCTCACAGGGCGGGTAGACTCGGTACGTATTATAAGGGTATCGCCACATGTCGTGCAGATGGTTCTCGGTCCAAGTCCCGTTGGCCATCACCACGTGTGCGCATCGACCTACTACACCGTATATCTGCAACATAATGGGGCACTAAACTATAAATAAATATCGGTGAACATCTAGCCCCAAACTAAACTAAGCTTATATTATTTGCAGCCCAGTTGAGACTTTCTGGCTTCCAATTTTGAGGTCCTGGGTTCATATACCACGGCACGCACCTCTATCTTTTCTAAGTTATGTGCGTATTGCCGCTGACTTCAAACGATGAAGGAAAACATCATGAGAAAAACTACAAGCCATGAGATTTCTCAAAAAAAGTTCTAGAAGTACTATTACATTTCTGCCCTGGTTAAAAATGGTACATCGAGGGCTGCTAGAAGCTGAGTGGGAGGGGGTTGCGTGGGGAATGCCGGTCTGGAGATCCCCATTCCAAGCAACCTAAGTGGCAGGCAGCGGAGCCACTTATCTGACCCGTCGCATGGAGACCAGGGATGTACGGACATGGGGCTGTCCGACGCCCATGGTGGTTGTTGGCTGGTTTGGCTGGTTCCGACACATCATCATCGTTGCGGGTTGAGCTCCGGCTCCCCGAGGCAGGTCCGCGAGGACGCGGTAGAGTGCCCGCAGCCTACACGCCGAGGTGAAACACTCCCCCTGGAATGTTTCACCTCGGCGCTTTTTAGTGGGTAGGCCGTCATTAGGACGGAGAATTCCACATAACCACCGTGCCCGCCCCAGAGCCGGTGGTATACACAAAGTATTTTCACTAGAAAAAAAGTCCTGCTAAAAGCAACGTACTTACCGCACCAAACATCTTGTAATATAGCAGTTTGAGCCACGTGGCGAGCGGGTTGCGCGCAATCACGCCGGAGTTGTTATGTGCCACCACTCGTTGCTTCACGCGGCGCGTCATGGCGCGCGTGATGGTGGGGTAGTGCGTGTAACAGCCCACAGTACACCCGGCCAGGTATCGGAATATCGGGTAGGTGAAGGCGTACCCCGTCGTGTCTATGTACACGTCTGTCCACAAATTATACGACATGTTTAGATAAACGATCACGAACATGTTCTCACTGTGTTTGTCATTATAAAGTATTCAAGACTTATTTAGTGTATTCCCGTATAAAATGACAGCCCTGTTGGTTCATTGGTAGTATGTCTGTTGTGTGACTTACATCGATGTTTGTTTTGTGTCTGTGTGTACTGTTTGTATTATAAGTATGTAGTTACAAAAAAAATAATTATTCTGTCAGCTCAGGTTCTCATAGTACAAGCTTTGCTTAGTTTGGGGCTAGATGGCGCTGTGTTAAATGTCCTTCAATATTTATTTTAAAAATCGTAATCTAAACTAAGCTATCAAAGTCATACAACTAATAGAATACTCTTTTTTTTAAATACATTATTATAAAAACCATATCCAGAACAAACATCCCATCCCACTATCCCACTAATATCATAAACGCGAAAGTTTGTAAGAATGCATGGATGGAAGTTTGTTATTCTTTCACGCAAAAACTACTGAACGGATTTAGATGAAATTTAGTTAAGATCATGGCTGCTAGCGAGCATTTTATGACATTGACGAGTATTTCAAACTAAAAGATTATTAAATGAATAGTAAATAATTATGATTTTTTAAATGTATTGTTATTATATTGACATATTTTTGTCTTGATATATTATGTACTTTATTTGACATTTTGTTTTAATTCATTGACATGTAATCAGTGTTTTAATAACTTTTTTTTAATGATACACATATTTAAAATTATTTTACTAAAATTTGACTTGTAATATTGGTGATATCAATAAAATACCTATTTGTATTTGTATTTGAAAACTGCATTGAATTTGAAGTCACGTTTTGACATTGACACTAATATTGATGAAGTATGCTGTATGAGACAAAACTCACCAGGATTAAACTTCAACAAAGCCTCCATGCCGAGCAACATGGATCCTAAACTTTGCAGTAGTAGTGTGCAGTATGGGTAAGACTCTGCCTCAATGAATTTCTTTAGGCCAAGCCGGATGAATGTAATTCTATCCAACTCAACGGACACATTGAATTGATTATGAGCGCGGTCCAGGATAGTCTGAGGCTCAGCTGTCTCCACTGTGTAGATAAAGATCTTGGAATCTGGGTATCTGGAAATAAAAATGGAAATAATGAGTTATCATAATTATCTATTTGTTTGTTGTATTTGTAGCGATGATAGCTCAGTGGTTAGCGCGGTAGGTTCGCATGCCGAAGGGAGTGGGTTCAAACCCCAACAATGAGCTTGAGCTGCCGGTGAAGGAAAACATCGTGAGAAAACCATAGCATGGTGGTAGGATACTTTAGTACTCGGCTGGCTAGCTACCACCCTCGAGTTGAAAATCTGCCGCCAAGCATCTAACGGTGTGTTCCGGCAGCCTCACTTGAGAGCCAGTTCCATTCCAGGCTAGGTGTGCTTTACCATCTGCGACCACACCTTCACTTAACATCAGATGAGCTGTGGTCAAACACCTAGCCCGTCAAATATAAAAAAAAAAAAATGTATTGCTAGCTGCGCCCCGCGGTGTTACCCGCTACATGTTTAGATAAAAAGTAGCCTACGTCTTAACCCAGAGCAGTCTTAGCTACCTCCATACCAAATGTCATTCAAATCCGTTTAGTAGTTTTTGCGTGAAATAGTTATAGACATCATCATAGTATTTTTTGTTCATTGTATTTTGATGCGTGTTTACTCCAACGTCTCATATACTGTGAGGATGACTGGTAGAAAATGCTTAAACATTAAGTCCTCCTTTTACATATTTTAGTGTAAGTTTCATCTACAGTGTAAACTCCATGTAACGTCACTCGCTTTAACGTCAAACTCCTTAAAACGTCGGAATTACTCGACTTTGGTTGGTTTGCCTTGTTGTCCATACAATGATGCACTCTATGTAGCATCACGCACACTCTACATAACGACCACAATATGTCGTTATAAAGCAAGTAATTTCGGGAACTAATAAAGCACCTACTGTTTGTTTGTTTCTAAGTTGCCGAAATTGATAAGAACAGCAGTTGAGTACGTTCTTTTGTTTGTCATTTTGTTGTTTTATTGTCTGGCCCGTATTCACCTCGACTGTCGGCATCATACGAACCAGAGATTCTAAGAAATTCGTTCTTTTGTTACTTTGCACGTGTTTGCCTCAGTTGCTAGACTGTCGTTAGGTTATTATTATGCATTTTCAACACGTTATCATATTCTTAGTTTCTCACAAACTTTCTTCTCCATATAACGACAACTCTTTATAACGCCAGAAAATACGCAGTCCCCTCAGCGTCGCTATATAGAGTTTACACTGTATAAAGAATTGCATAAATGAATGGTGTAATTTACATTGTATCAATCTTTTAATATCCACTACCATTAGGGGATATTGATTTAACTTCTCTCTCCTTGAAGATTAGTGTTGAAAGGTATCTTCTAGATGTTCCTATAATGTTTCTCTTTATCAAAAAAGCCTTACAATAAGTTTAAAAAGTTGCCTCATAGCTATAGTTATAATCAAAGACCAGTCCAGTCATGCTTTAGTAAAATAGTGGTGACTTTACTATAAGCTTTGGAGTTTTGGAAGCAACACGGAAATTCATGTTTCACCACATTAAATCATTTTCTAATTCTAATTCAGCACTTTATGAATAAAACACCACTTTTTATGCATAAACACATGTGAAAACACTAGTTTTGGAAAAATACAAAGGTGTGATACAACTCTTTCCTCCACCATTCATGTCCCATCTACCCAAAAAGAGCTAAGAGCTGCTAGAACTGGCAACCAAGAATAATTTACAGAAATAGCAGGACTCTAGTCTGCAGTGACGGTAACTTAATACACCTCAAATGGCACAGAATTTATCAGTTATTCTGCTGCTAAGCAGTGTGTTACTGTGTTCCGGTTTGAAGGGTACTGCAGCTAGCGAAATTACTGGGCCGTTGAGACTAACCATAGAAAGTCTCAAAGTAATGAGCACCAAAGCGGTGATGCCCTGGACTTTATTTTGCTACTTAATTTCTGTGTATCGCTGCAAAGGTCATGGTCAGGCGTTATCTCTTACCATATTCTCACAGTGAATAAGATGCTAGTGAGTTATGATCAGAAAGTACCTGGTTAGAAATGTTTTGATAGCGACCCAAAGTACTCGTTCCCCACCTCCTCCAGCATTACAATACGGATGAAAGAATGCCACATTTGCTCCATCACGTTTCCTTCTCTGTAGCTTCCGCTCATTAATCCTCATATACCAGGATGCAAATATGAACGCACATGGTACTAGTGCAAACACACATAGCAGAAGAATAGCAATTACCATAGTTGGTATGACTACCAGTAATCTGAAATATAATAAAACAAACTTTTACCGCCACATACTTAATTTGGACATGTTTTATATAATACACTGACTGACTTTATCATGCCATTAACAGAGTTATTTAAAAAAGTGTATTTATTACAGTAGGAAACATGTTTTTTGTGGTTTCTATAAAAAAGGTTAAAGAGTGAGTACAACTAGACCCTGACAGCTTAGTTTCTAGAGATCTGGGTTTCAAATCCTACAGCACACACTTTTGTATTTTCTAAGTCATGTGAGTATCACCATTTACATACAGGCAATTATTTCTAGTGAAAAATGGCGAGAAGCATACAGAAGTAAAACTCTTGTATTTATTTAAACCTTCAATTTTCTACGGACGTAATCATACGTCTTACTGTAGGTATACCATTTGTGTCCGATTTTTTATCAACTCCTTACTATGGTTATAATATCGAAGTAAGGACATTAATAATATGCAACAATACAAAGCTAGATCATTAAGTGAGCAAGTCTAAATCTTTAACATTTAGCAAAACTATAGATGTTCGCAGAATTGAGTGTTCATGGAATTTAGGTCTGATATTAGATTATATATTTTATACTCACAGGGTCCAATCTATAAGAGCTTTAATAATTCCAAACATTATTCATTACTTTGCAGTCACAGCGTAGATAACAAGTTTATTAACGATGGAGATACTTGCCGGCTCAGCTCTTTCTTTACACCAGTCAGATGATCAGACAGATCATCAACAGATTTTTTTTTTTTTTTAAATTTGCCCTTTCGGGCAGGCTAAAGCTATAGAGCCATACTGCCTTGTCTTAAGTGTTATTTCTGCTGTATCATAACTATAGTTATCGTCAAAGTCGTCTTTGTCAAGTCCAGTTCATGTCAGTTAATTCCAGTCATGCTTTAGTAAAGTAGTGGCAACTTTACTATAAAGCTTCGATGGAGTTTTGGAAGCAACACGAAAACTCATGTTTCACCACATTATATCATTTTCCCACACTCGCGCTTGTAATTCAGAACTTTATGAATAAAACACCACCATTTTTATGCATAAACACTCGACAAAACACTAGTTTTGGAAAAAAAATACAACGGAGCGACACGACTCTTCCCGCGTTCCCGCCAAAACTCGATGAAAACTGAGGTCTCCTGTCTCTGGTTTTTTTTCTTTGGTTTTGGCGTCGCATTTTGAGTATTTGCCAGTATCAAGTGTTTTTATATTTTCAAGTTTCAAAAATTAAATCAATTGCCTAGAAGCTATAGTTATAGTCAAAGTCCAGTCTTGTTCAAGCACAGTTACTATAAGGCTTTGATAGAGTTTTGGAAACAACATGAAAAGTCATGTTTCACCACATTACGTCATTTTCCCACCCTCGTGCTTGTAATTTGGAACTTGTTATAACTATAAAATTATGAATACAACAGTACTGTTTCTATACATAAACACGCAAATAATAAACACTAGTTATGGAAAAAAATACAATGGGTCAACACGACTCTTTCCGCGTTCCCGCCAAAACTCTGAAAATACTATTGGTATTGGGCTCAGACGAATTTGGCTTTTAATTATTAAAATAATGTACGACAAAAATTTTATTTTAATATTATACAGTTATGGCAGTGCTGCCGTTGTACAAAGTCTTTTGATAATCTGAAAAAATCTCACCAGAAATGTGGAAAAATAAATTTTAAAAATCTGCTAGAAGTCCCTCTGTACTGCTGAGTCCCTTTATACCTATGTGTATTGTGGGCAATTAAGCCTTATCCAATTTTCTAGTTGTCTGAGGGACTGTGTTTTCTTTATGTTCATAATGCTGTATCAGCTGTTTATTTATAAATCGAGTTTTTAAGCACAGCTATCACCAACAATATTCATCAATAACATTATTTCGGAAAGAAAAAAAATGTTTTGTTCACAACAGCCACGGTGAAAGAGTCCGCATTTAACAATTACTATTTAATTTTATCTTCACATCCTTCACATCAGTCCGTACTAATTCATACAAACCAGAAAGACAATAAATATGCAAAAACAAAATAAATTGAACAGGTGCCATGGTGTATTATATAGCGCGGGAATCCCCGAGAGTGTTGGAATGGGAATTTCCATTCTACGTGGTGCAACAAGAGGTAAACATGAAAATCTGATATTCTAAAAAAAATACGATTTTTATTCTCTCAAAAGTCTTCTACCCGATATTTCAAAAGACGCTAGAAGTCGTTCAATGCAGCACTGAATTTATAAGGACTCAGATTTATGTTAAGTAGAATTCTTGGGAATTGGCATTATGCACAAACGCGCTATAGCCGAAGAAAAAAAGAAAATATCTTACAATAACATTTCAGGGAGTTTTGGCGGGAACGCGGGAAGAGTCGTGTCGCTCCGTTGTATTTTTTTCCAAAACTAGTGTTTTGTCGAGTGTTTATGCATAAAAATGGTGGTGTTTTATTCATAAAGTGCCGAATTACAAGCGCGAGTGTGGGAAAATGATATAATGTGGTGAAACATGAGTTTTCGTGTTGCTTCCAAAACTCCATCGAAGCTTTGTAGTAAAGTTGCCACTACTTTACTAAAGCATGACTGGAATTAACTGACACGAACTGGACTTGACAAAGACGACTTTGACGATAACTATAGTTAAGATACAGCAGAAATAACACTTAAGACAAGGCAGTATGGCTCTATAGCTTTAGCCTGCCCGAAGGGGCAAATTAATAAAAAAAAAAAAAAAATAACATTTCAGGTTTTGGCGGGAACGCGGGAAGAGTCGTGTCGCTCCGTTGTACTTTTTTCCAAAACTAGTGTTTTGTCGAGTGTTTATGCATAAAAATGGTGGTGTTTTATTCATAAAGTGCCGAATTACAAGCGCAAGTGTGGGAAAATGATATAATGTGGTGAAACATGAGTTTTCGTGTTGCTTCTAAAACTCCATCAAAGCTTTATAGTAAAGTCGCCACTACTTTACTAAAGCATGACTGGAATTAACTGACACGAACTGGACTTGACTAAGACGACTTTGACGATAACTATAGTTATGATACAGCAGAAATAACACTGAAGACAAGGCAGTATGGCTTTATAGCTTTAGCCTGCCCGAAGGGGCAAATTATTAAAAAAAAAAAAAAACAATAACAGTTCAGTTCAGTGAACTTCAGTGTTCCTGTTCAGTTCAGTTGAATCAGAGAGTACTGGGAATTAGTGGGAAGTTGGGAACTAGGAATTCAGTCAGTTGTGTAGGTGCACAAAGCACAAACCGCAAGAAATTTAAAATTATATTATACCAACATTAATTTTGAACATTACAGTCATCTGCTTTGCTAACTTGAAGGCATTGTGAGTAATATTATTCTTTGTTTATGGCACAAGATAAGAGATAGTTTCTGGAGTTGGAGTGTGATGTTAAGAGTGGAATGGAATCCTTTAGTATTTTCCTTTTGATAGTATTAATTAAGGTAGGTATTTATGTATAGATCCAACACTTCTTTTTGTATTCAAGTCTCAGAATACGTTCTGAAGTTCAAGTGACTAATATTCATGACATTGAACCAAGGGTATAGTACTTATCTACTCGACAAAGAATGTTGTTGGTAATTGGTATACGACCTATACTGTATATACCTCAACTATCAAACCCATATAGGTACAGAGTTGAGAAAACGACCATTTACAAAACGAAATAAATACTCTCTTTATGTATGTTTTAATTATGTTTCTAATATCATCATAAAAAACTTTAAAGATAAACTTAATGAGATTCCTTGTCATCATTATCAAAGACAAAGGTTTCCTCACCATCATCGGTTTCTGCAGTAGATACTGGAATATAACACCGAAAAGTAATCTGGTTTTTAGGCATTAATGGTCCTAATTTCTTAATTATGTCTAGTTTTCTGACAGAACTCATTTCTGATTTGGGAGCTTTCTTTGATTTTAAACACTTCTATTGGCTGTATTCTTTATTACAAAACAGATTTTGATTTTGAAGACAGTATTTTCCTGTTTACTAGGACTTCAACTTCAACTAGATCTTTTTAATATCTTCTGTTTCCTGAATAATCTTTGTGTTTTTGCTGTGAGACTTGAGAAATTGGATATTTGACTTAAGTTTTGCCCCAGTTCGACATCTCTTTAGCCTGGCAGAAGTCCTGAAAGCTGGGTTGGCATCAGGGTGAATATATCGCTGGTTTGCGAGAATAGCGACGGAACTAAAAATGATTGATTTTAGAAAATGGCATTTTTTAATTTCTTTGTAAATATTTTAGTACATACCGCAAAATGTAAATAATTTATTGAGGGATTGACTTTACTGATTAAAGGAAAATTTATCGTAGTATCAAAAAACATAAAAACATTTTCGAACTTTTATTAAAATTATTTAAAAAATCGTCATACAAAGGGGGGTTTCAGACATCAGTCTTTATTCATGAGACACCAAATTATAAAAATCAAGTTATGTCATTTATTTAGCTTTAAAGCCTCTTAAAAATACAAATTAAAACTTACAACAGTGTTTAAAACTTTTGTACTTATAAGTATAACAAAAAAATAGTTTTATAACAATACAATAGGAACTTTAAATTTAGGTATTTATAACCCTGTTTATCAAAATAAATGAAATAAAAATAAACGTAAATTCTTCAAAATAAGTAATGAAAAAATATCTAAAACAGGAACATTAATTCTTAAAAGGAAATCTAAGTAAAATAAATCATTTATTTTACAACCCCTCATAAAATTGACGATAATAGTTTGGAATTATATTTTTGTTAACTAAATCTACTAGTCCTTTTTTCTTATTTTCTGAGATTCCGTTCCTTTTTTTATAAGCAGATTGCAATCTGTAATTTTCGTCCAAAGCTTTTGATGCACGGCTAGTAATTTTCACACATTTAAATTCATTTTCACCGTAAGATGTTTTATAGAAAAAGAACCCTTTGTGGTCAGCATCTACTTTCAAAATCTTTATATCTGCCATTTTCACAGTCTCATTATCAGTATTTTTATTAAAATTTCTACCCATGTCAGAAGTTAGAGACTTTAATTCGTAAAAACTTCTATGACTCATTTCTACGACTTTGTAAGGAGATCCTTTCTTTTTAGCAGTGCGAATAATTGAAATGTACTGATCCGGTGTATAGATAGGGCCAGATTTCAGAGTCTTTTTGATGCTTCTTTCAATGACAGAATGCACACTGTCTCCTTCGTTTTGTGTGTGTCCTTTTATCAGATATTTATGCGTGATACTATTTATATGAGCTAAAGTAGAAACAGCGTACATGTACATACTAATAATAAATTTATTCTTTTGCTGTCCACAGCAGTTATCAGAATAAAAAATAACATCAAGTTTGGCTTCAGATGTTAGATCTCCAAGACTTTTTAAATACTCTAAAACACAGGTCCCTATTTCTATAGCTCCTCTATTTGCTTCTCCTTCATGCCACACGTAGCAGAACGCATTTTTATTTTTCATCTCATAGATCGTAAAGTTTAAGGTATTCACTTTTGAAACATAGTAAAAATTAGACACATCTCCCCTAGGACATGGCATCACAGCTTGTAAGTCATAAACTGCTACAATAGTTGATTCTTTATCTTCTGCTTCTTTCTTGTCCTTAACCTTCTCCATTCTTGAAAGCTCTTTTTCTTTTAGATGGTTCTCATATTTAGACTTCAGTCGATTTTTATCTTCTCCAGTTGCGTTATTGTAGGCAACACAATCCTCGCACTGATCTTTCTTTGGTTGGTAAAATGCGATATTAAATTCTCCATTAAATATTCTATTAAACATGATATAATTAGCACTTTTCTCTCTTTTTTCTTCACACTGTTTCACATAATCTCTATAAATTTCTGCAATAGTCTTACTTCCATCAATATATTCTTTCTGCGTATCCGCTCGACAGTAATGGCTTTCTATTTTTGGTATCGCCTTAATGAAATTTCTCAAACTATCTTTAATATTATTATCTACGCGACTGTGATTGCCATGTTTCCCTCGAAGATCCTCCACTATAATGCCTGAAACGTCACTTCTTGATTTTTCGGTAACTGTTCGAATAAATCTATCAGATACATCCAGCGTAGACATAAAAAAACTCTTACAAACCCGAATTTTTTCGCCATCTTTGTCTTTAAAATAAAATGCGTTATTATTTCGACGTGTTCCTTTTTTATATTGATATGTCGGGACAATAGAGGTCATATTGAATGCTGCAAAAGTTCTTTTACTTTGCAAATCAGGTAATTTATAATATGCGTCAAAAATATGGCGTCGAGTCTCATCATCAAACTTTGTGTTACACTTTAACTTGCATTTTTCTGTACATCCTGGTCCTAATCGTCTCTCTCGTATAACTTTATTATTTTTGCCTACATATTCTTTCCCTGCATTTCGTAGACGTTTTGCTACATTCGATTTCCAAAGTCCTGGCTGCATTTTCCTCTTACGTGTAATATTTTGGTTTGATTTACGTGAAATATTTTCTTCTTCATTCTCTTCTACTGTTTCAACCGAATCTGACGATAAATCATGATTTTCAATGTGATAATTAGGATCTGCGATACTATCATCCGATGAAAAATCTCTTTCTTCCTTTTCTTCTTCACTTTCAGCATTCATATTGGTCAGTTCAACAGCTTTTGGTTCACTTTCTATTTGTGAAATACTTTCTACTGCAGTCTCATCTTTATTATTATCATTTACTGACTCTATACTTACCTTATTTTCTTTGGTTTTATTTTCTAAGCTATGGCCGTGGAGTCCTTTTTCATTTAAATTTATAATGTTATTGGATTCTTTATTACATTCTTCTGTTTCTCTATTGCTGGAGGAAGATGAGCTAGAAGACGAGGAAGATGAGCTAGAAGTCGAAGAAGATGAGCTAGAAGATGATGATGACGATATGGATGGTGATCTTTGTCGCAAAATCAATTTATTTTCTTCTGAATTATTACCTGAAATCCAATAAACATTTATTTATTAACAGAATAAATACAAAAAGCAATAGTTATTTCACGGGTTTCTTGCAGAGGAACAAGCTATTATGTAATAGAAACACTCACATTTTTGTAATTCCCGGGAATCGAACCCAGGAGATTACGATCAGCCACTAGCGTGAGCGTAAACTATTTGCAACAGGACAAACTACTACATCGGAATAAAAATGATATCGAAAAATCTTTCGACTGGTTGAATTCAAATATTTTATTTTGCTTACCTGATGTGTTATTATAATTTATATCATTTTCGATATTTTCATCGCAACTTGTTGCATTTAACGGCAAACTGCTTATAAGTGTATTGGAACCTAAAATATTTTAAATAGTTAAATAGTTGAAAGAATAAATAAAATTGAGATAAACTGCAAATATACGAAAATTGTAGGCTAACCTTGTTCACTATTCGTTAAATCATGTTGATCTTCATTTCCTTTATTTTGACTGGCCGCTTCTTTCAACTTTCCCAAGAATAACATTCTTTCTGCCATCTTGAATAATTCTGTTAAAGATAATTATCTAAAACAAATAATTTAACGTAAATAATTAATCATCAAATAATACCATGTAAAAAACTAACTCAATATTTCTATCCCAAAATCTCTTAAACACAGACGCATTTCGTAATAAGAAGCAAAACCATGCCCACTTTTTTCAAAAATAAGGACGTTTCTTATTTACGACAAAATAAAATCCGTTTATTTTTCGTGAATATAGACTCAAGTTACAAAAAGTCGGTATAAAATACAATATCATAAGCAATCACTCATATTTATTCAAGAATACAGGCGTAAATAGAAATGAGACATAAAAAGATACTTACTTTTATCAGGAACAACGACGGATCACTAAATGAGTCACTATTCTTGAAAAAAAATCAACAATTGTTGCAACCAAACTGTAAATACGTCGGTATTTTCGAGAATCGACCGTGCGTTCACTCTGTTGTCATTGGCTCAACTGAGATGAGTCTTTATTTGTGATTACGCTTCGAGTGTTTTGTCTCAAGTGAATAATGACGCTGTCTCTTTCTAACGAAAGCTGGCGCGATATTGGCGTTGCGTCTCTGTTCACGATAAAATATCAAAGATTTATGATTGTTTGGCATACAGAATTCAATTTGACAGAATTTTGAATTACGTCGGTATCCTCGCAAACCAGCGATATGCTATTTGATTTTTTTGTGTCCCTGAAGGAAATGTAATCTGTTCCATTCAATTTTGATTATTTCTCTATTTGACATTATGTTGTAATTTGTAATGATGAGGGCCAGAAGATTTTTCCACTTTTTTTAATTTTATAAGCACCAGAGGAAAATGTGTTACCAGGGGAGTGACACTATTGGCAGAGAAGTGCCAAATTAAGGCAGGGAAGTGACAGGCCATTGATTATTAGCTAAGGAAGAAGAACAAGAAAAAGAAAAAAAACAAAACAATAGTACTATCTAATGATACATCTATCAGTCTCAAAAATATTTAAACAAATAAACTTAAAAATTATCAGTACGCAGTATAAATGAAAACTTTCATTTTGTGCAAAGAACAGAATCAATAATTTCTACGGAACTAAATATTTTTTACTTCAATATTAACAATGAACAATTTACTTTTCGAATACATCAACTGGCTTTGGAAACTTGTAGAATACTCTGTTACCCTTCATACGTATATTTGGCACTGGTAATATGGTCAAGATCTGTTCCCATTTAACATCAGACATGTCATTGTCATTTATTCTAAAAAGCGTAGCATCTTTATTGGAGATCTTTAAAAAAGTAACCCTGATCTCTCCTTCTTCTTCATCAAAATCTGACGAACATACGCCAGCATATCTATATTTTCTGTTATTATATTAATATTATATTCCACAAGTACAAAATCTCCGTTCTTGACAGTCATAGCAGTGTCTGCATTGTCTATAGTATTAATCACATGAGTAGATGTTTGTGCAACTATTTTGTTTTGCACATCTTCCTCAGAATCGGTGTATACTGCATCAACATCCAATTTGTTTTTTTTATTTTGGGGGTATTTAATGTCGCCTAAGTGAAAGTGAGGACAAAAATTGCTACAAAAGCAGCTGAGGCTCTTCATGTATAACGTATTGCTGAGATAGTTTCCTCGTACTTGATGTACTTTTAGTGTACCAGTAAAAGGTTTGATGTTTGGTCGATTATCTTCCATTATCTTCTTTTGAAAATCAATTTCTTCTTCGGGTATCACAAAAATTTTAATGCCGGGACAAGATTTGTTTAATTCCGTAGCAATGTCAGTTCCTAAAGCTACAATTTTGTCAGCGGTTCGTTTACATGTACCCCCAATACCATCTGGAGCTCCTTTACCATGACCGGCTTCATGATAGTTCCAGGTAAAATCATAAATATTCGGATAAGTTTCAGTCAATTTACAAAGTAAGTAAAAAAACATATCTTTGTTACGTACAGTAACAGGACCATCGCTTAAAAAATGAACGTTTTCTACCGAGGACGGAAGGAGTTTCATGACAGGTTTTAGATGAGCCCAGATTACAGGTACATTATGGTTTAGGTTTTCTGACATTGTGGCGAAACATTTTGTTTCTCCCTTGGTATATAAGACTACAGTATGCAAACTTATTTGCGTACGTGACCCACCAAAATGGAATGATTGAACCTCTGAAGAATATTTTGTATTATAATTTTCGGAAAAGTCCATATGAATCACAGCATCTTTTTCAGTTAAGTTATCTTTTAGACTTTTAATGGTTTCATATTGATGTACTATATTTGCTTCATGCTTTAAAAAAATATCAAGGTTTTCTTCAAGTTTCATCACAATGTCTTTTGGAGCACAGTTTGATGTTATTTTCTTATATTTTCGAACCCTGCGTTTTTTCTTGGTTTTAGTATCTAAAAAGTCCTCTGTAATACATTGCCATGAAGAGTATTTGATCAAAACAGAATTATCGAACTCACGATAACATATGGAACGTGATTTGCAGTTAAGACATTCTTGCATAAGACATTTTGCATTGTATCGGTCACAACATAAATAATTAAGCATGCTCTGATAGTTTGGAAAATCTATGATGTCTGCCTGTTTTAGGGAAGCCAAGGTTAGCTCCATGTTTGCATGAGTTACACACAAACAAGTTTCTCTTTGGTGGATGTTTGGGGTTACAACCCAAAAAGGTCGTAAGCGGCAAAACAGTGTGTAACTCAACTTTATAATTTTTGTTTTTATAAACTTGGTGTGTAGATTTTTCATGGTGTCCTGTAACAATCTCTTCTGTCTCTTTATTTTACCTTTTGTAATGCTATCTTTTTTACCTGGGCATAATCTGCTATTGCAATCTTCTTCAAAAAACTCTGCGACTTTTTTCTCTAATTCCGAATTAGTTTTATCGTTTCTTGGCTTCCGTGTCATATCTAACAAACTTTTATTTGCAGTAGATGACTGTCTTATAGGTTTCATATTAATTTGGCTCAAGACTTTATACTTCTTGACTATTTTGCCACTTAATACTTTTTTAAATATCTTCTTTTCATTATCATTCGTTGTCAAATTTATATTTTCTTTGAGTTGATTTTGGATCACCTCACTAAATAATAATTTTTTCTTCACCTCTTCTATATTCTCTTTAGTATTATTCTGTAAAAGATCGGCCACTTTTGAGTTTGGAGTCATTTTCTGTTTCCCGATGCGCCGTAGTTTCTTTTGACAGTCACGTACCTTTTGACGCAACTGTTTAATTTCATATTTTTGTTTTTTTATAAGTTGGTTTCGTAGTTTCCGCTGAATTTCTGATCGCCTTTTAGCAGCCAGAGCGATATTGTTTTGTTGAAGTGGAGGTTGGTCTTCATTATCAGACGCAGGTGGTGTTAGTGGATAGTTTCTGGTAGATTGTAGCTTCACGCGATCTCTATGCTTTTTAGTCTTCTCTCTCCATATTTTTCTAACAGCCCTTCGTTCCCTTTCAGTCATATCATTTATGCTCTTAATTTGTCCCTTTTCTTTTTTCTTTTTATATTGCTGCCTCTCTTTTTCTTTTAATTCGGCATTTTTAACCGGATCGTTTTTTATTCTTTGGTAGCGTAATTTTTCAGCTTGACGCTTTTTTTCTAACCTCTCTTCCCTTGTTTGTTTCTTTTTAACATTCGCCATGATGTCTGATTATATTCGAGTATCTAGAACAGATGAAATGAAGCCTAAAAACATTAAATATTAACGAAAAAAAAAATCGTCACTTCTCTGGCGCTTATGTATTTCCTCTGTCATGAAATCTGCCAGAGAAGTGACGCCAGAGAAGTGACAAAACCGCACATAACCTACGAAAACAACATCACCCGCTTTTCTGACCACAGTTTAACGCATTACATGATATCTACACACAATAAACATTACATTGTGCAAATATACAATTTTGTAACGATAAAATACAAAAACATAGACATACCAGAGTAAATACTTCGACGACTGGCACAAACACGCTTTTCTACAGCGAATCGCAAACTGACGCAATATTAATGGAGTTTTGCTCGACGTCGTTAGCTTGCTTCTAACTTCACACCGTTGTACGCGCATAGTTCAAGGACAAAAACATACCTATACGGTTTTAAGTCAAATTTTACTTCTTTGAGTTTCGCCAGATGAAGTGACATTATTGTAACATGACATGGAAATAAGTTAATTTTTTGTTATATTAATAAATATTTTTACAGTGTATTTTGATAAAATATGTTTCAATGTTTATAAAAGCATATGATTATATTTTAAAAAAACATAATGGCATACGTATTAAAAGTATCTGGCTATAAAATCACTATAATCTAGTAATGGGGGAGGCCAGAGGAGTATACATTTATAACTATTTTAGACTATTAATGCCTTAACTTAAACAATTATCGTGAGTACACTATGTGGGCCAAATAAAAGCCCATATTCTTTATTGTTTAAGCATACAGAAACGATAATATAATAAGTTTAGCATAAATTTTGTCTATGAACCATTGGAATTCAAATAGCATATATTCACCCATCAATCATTTTGATTTAAATCAAATCATGATTTTTTGATGTTTTTAATAAAAATCATTGATCAAAAATGTTTAATTTCACTTTCTTTCACAGAAATCAACATAAAAAATCAGATTTAGAAATTATAAAAGTTACAAACTATGGTCGTTTAAATCTGAGAAATCAATATCATTATTATAATATTTGTATATAAAACTAGTTTTCCAGCCTTTTCAATTCTCAGTTAGTTTCTTAATTTTCTCTGAACAATTCCAAAAGTTTTCTCTGAACATTTCCAAAACACTCTTTCTACAGCAGCTGAAGAAGCTATTGCTATCTTGATAGTTGAATCACTTTGGCAGATATTTTTTGTTTTGTTTTGTTCTATTTTACCGAAGTTTGTATTGCAATTATCCCCAGCAATACATTTAGACAAGAGGTCATGCTAGCGAAGCTGTGTTATTATCAGTTCAGTGATTGTGTCAGATGTCTCGTTTTGTGTGATTTCTATTTCGAGCACCTTTGTAGTGTTTTTTTTTCTAAATCAAAATATTAAATAATCAATGAGAATAATTTTGTGCTTCCGTGACTACTAGCATCAGTAGCCACGCTGATGAATGTTACATCTTATAGATGACTCTTAAGTTCTTCAACCGACAAAGGGCTTGGCACTCCGGTGGCTATCGCAGTTGCTTTTGTTCGATTATATGTAACTTTTTTCGCAGTATCTGACACCGAAAATATTTCGCGGTTGAGAGCACAAGTGAAGTACAATGAATTGAAAGACATATAATGGTTTACTGCATGATAGACGAGTGCGCCTTCCGTTGCTGGAATGAAGTCTTCCGATGTCGATCTCACAAAATATGTTGCTATATTTGAAGTATTCACTTGACTTTTTAAAAATTGGTTTGGGTTTCTGCGTACTTAAATGCTTATTTATGTTTGTAACGCCTTTGTTTGCCATTGAAATAATCGTGGAACAAAACGGTACTAAACGCTTCCCAGTCATATTTTCTTTTTCTTAACATCGGAAGCTTAGTTTGCTAAACACTGTTAAATAAGCATTTACTCTTAGACATTTTGGTATTTTATATGAAAAGAAGTAAAAATATAATCACTATTATATACCCGCGACTTTGTCTGCCAAATAGCATACTTGAAAATCTGTAAAAATAATCGAAAGCTCTTTCTCTCTCTCTCTCTCGAAAGAATCTCCGTAAACTTTTCAAAAAGCAAAATGATACCGCATCTTGACCTTATTTTTTACGCCTCCATAATTATTTTTGAAAAAAAAGTAGCCTATGTACTTCCCTGGGATATAAACATTATTTATGCCAAATTTCAGCCTAATCTGTTTGTGTAAAAAAGTTACAAACAGTCAAAGTTACTTTCACATTTATAATAGAAGTGTGGATAGCATTCAGAATATTCAGATGAGCAGTGCCACACTACTGTACACAATTACAACTACGATATGTAATAGATATCTCGTTTAGTCACCACGTGGAAGCAGAGCAGAATTTTTGGCATTTTCTGGAGTCGGGTCTCCAGAAAATGCCAAAAATATGCCATCATATAATTGAATCCATGCAGACGGGTATGAATAATTAAAATAAAATGTATTTAAAGGATTTTTTTTTAAATTTTATTTTTTGTAGCGTAATTTTTTTGCAGTCTGGTCTTATTCGTCAACAGTAGCCAAAGTTTTGGCACATCGTTCACACGCATCACATATAAAATAATATCTATAACAGCTAACACCATCTTCAAGTTGTTAACGGTCAAAAAATGTCCTTACATCCGCACGTTAGTCGAGTGCGTCATAGTACAGTACTTGGAACGAACAGACTTAACTTCTGGCGATTATTCACGTAACCTAAAAATACACTTGAATCCAGTCATCGGTTAGTCATATCTGATTAAGATGACTTCGACCAAGTAATGGTCTGTATTGTTAATGGTCTTTTTAAATCTGAGTTTCATTCAATCTAAACTCAATTGAAAATTGGTTGAAGTTGACTATGAAATACGTTTGAAGCATACGTTTATGCACTTGACTTAGTCTAAATAACATATTTAACTATATACGTAAAAAACAGGTTTCGATTTTAGTAGTCAACGTGTGTTCTCTCCCACATAAGTCAACTAATAAAAGTTAGGTATATCTATCTATCTAATACTTTCCTGATAAATTGTTTTTCGATGCTTCTCAGTCGTCTATTGGAATATATTATACGAAACGTCGTCGTGGCAAATCCAATATGGGAGATTGTATTTGAATTTGAATTATATTAGCAAAATTAACATCTCAAAATCTCACCAGTTAATTTACACCGAATATAGAAATTAACATCTTTATTAGTTCATAAAATCCAGTAATTTTCGTACTCAATTTTAACCTCTTTTTCATTTTCTAAATGAATACGTAACTATATATAACAATACAAATACAGTAACAGTGTAGAAATATCGCCATTGTACCTACTTAGCATTGCAAAAGAGATTTATTTAAGATGCAGCTTCCAAGATTACACTTCTATAAAGTAACATCTGCTTCAATCATTTAACAGTGTGAACTGATTCGGAGAAGAATGGCTTGGCTTGGAGACGACGACCAGCTGAACAAAAACGCGCTGCTGTTCATATTTATACGAAAAAACTCGGACGCCGATGTTAAGATAAAGAACGTCATTCGGTGCTTAGACCAAGGCGGGGACGTTAATGCGGTGGACAAAAACGACGGAGAAAACACTCCGCTGCACGTGGCTGCGCGCCGTGCGGAGGCCGCTCTCGTTTGCCTGCTGCTTGATCGTGGCGCTGATGTAACACGCATTAACGTTAACCGGGAGACACCACTTGAAATCGCCCGAGCTTACCAAACCCAATACAAAGTCACAGTGAATTTGCTGAAAAACATTGAAATATTAATAATCGAAAATGAAATAGGAAATCTGATAGAAGATAATCAGAAAGAAATAGTGATCAACGATTTCGGCGATACGCCACTTCACGAAGCGGCTCGACGCGGAAACGCGTCTGCAATTAGTCTGTTAATCAAGAAAGGCGCAGACGTTACACGTAAGAACTGGAATGGGAGTACACCTCTTGATATCGCGTCAGAACTTCACACCCTGTACAAACGTATCGTAGAACTACTAGAAGACTCTGTGAAGTCAGCAAGAAACAATGATTTGACACACAATAACAGTAAACAGCTAAATGATAGCCGATCACAATCACCTAATAATAGTGATCCCAATAATTGTCAACCATCGATTACAAAGGAAAATGTGCAAAATAATGCGCAAAAAGAATACACGTACAATAAAAAAGAAGGTACTTTAGGCGCAAAGGGTTTCTTGTATGAAATAAGATTGCTAAGTCTGATTCTCATACGTGCGCTGAATGATAAACAAATTCAAGATTTTCTCCTAGGAACTAATCTTGATAGAATCGGAGCTTTAGATGACATCTGTCTTTGGTATCAAGTTAAAAACCAAGAGCAACCATTCAGGTTGTTCGTGCAAACAAAACATAGGCAGGATCCTGAGAAGAACAGACTCACCGTCAAAGAAGTCAAGAGCCCCCACGGAGACTTCAGCTTGCAAAAGTACTTCAAAAGCTATACCATGATACGGAACAGGTTCTTAAGTAAAGATGAAGACCCAATGTTCATGGGCGACTTCATTAATGGTAACTTTGTTTTATACACGTCCGCCTGTGTGAGTGACTGCTTCGAAAATCAAGATAAGAAAAAAACTGAACCTAATGTAAATAAAAAAATACACAATCTCATACACACAAATCCGATGATAGACCCTTTTCAATACAAATATGACGAAGGTGAAATTGATTCATTAGCTAAAAAGATAGTTATAGAGCAATTGAAAGAATTAGGATCAGTGTTTTTAGAATTAATTATGTCAGAAAAAAGGAACAAAAATGAGTATGATACGATGTTATTTAATAAACTCATAGCAAAATACCACGTAATCATGGGACGGGAAGTCTTGCAACAACAAGAAGTGACGGAAATATATCGTGAGTGGAAGCTTCGTCCTGAGTTTTTTGTAACCCAATGCGAATATTTAACCATTTTAAATTCAACATTTATCAAAGAAATATCAACAAAACGTTATGATCGATCTCTATTTACTGATAAAGACTGTAGAAATGTAATAGAAGTTTTACGAGATCAAACAGCGACCAATATCAGCCGATTGATTGGGAAATTGGCAATATACAATGAAGACACTAATTATCTACAACTTAGAGAAGACACAGCCTTCAAAATAAAATTCGAAGAAAATAAGTTCAATGAAGTACTGGCCTATTTTAACGAGACCAAATTTAGCCAAAAGGTTATATCTGAAGCTGCTCAAATAAAACTTAAATCATTAAAAATTCGGCTACCAGTAGCGTTTGGAAATTTAGACATGACATTCCGTGGGTGCAAGACCAAGGTTCAAAAAAGGGCGAAAGCCATAGCAAAACAAGTAATTGGATTATTTGATAACAATGAGAACTTCGAAATAATTAATATTAAAGAAGAAATCATAGGGCCAAGGAAAACAATAAATAAAGGCACCATAAGTATAGATGGTGGCATCGGGGGCGCCGTAGGGAATCTACTTATATTGGATCCAGATACAAATGCATTGAAGTTTGATTTGGACAAAGAAGCGTTGCCAGAAAATGCTGCTTTATTTTTAAAAGAATTGAAAGACGCCAAATACAAAAAAGTTAACGAAAACCTGTGCAGGTATCGATTTAATGTTAATGTTAACGAGTTTCCAATATATTCATTTGACGATGACGAGTGCGCCAAAATAAATGCAAGAGATTATTTAAATAAACTTTTGTTTTACGCGAATCAGGCCAAAGAAGAAAAGGTAGAAGACATCCTTAAGTCCCATATAAACGAATACTACCATGGTACAGATTCATTCACAATATCCGCCGATCCGATTTTGTTGAAAGTTCAGGATGAAATACAGAAATGGTCATTTGAATCGGGTAGAGTAAAGTACTTGAACCGAACAACTGATCCCTTTAAACGTGCAAGAATTGCAATTATCAATGATCTGTTTAAATGGGTCTCCTTCGTTCGTTAGTAAAGTCATATCGATGAGCGATCTTAGCGATGATAGCTCAGTGGTTAGCGCGGTAGGTTCGCATGTCGAAGGGCGTGGGTTCAACCCCCAACAATGAGCTTGAGCTGCCGGTGAAGGAAAACATCGTGAGGAAACCATAGCATGGTGGTAGGGTACTTTCTAGTACTCGGCTGGTTAGCTACCACCCTCAAGTTGAAAATCTGCCGCCAAGCATCTAACGGTGTGTTCCGGCAGCCTCACTTGAGAGCCAGTTCCATTCCAGGCTAGGTGTGCTTTACCATCTTCGACCACACCTTCACTTAACATCAGGTGAGCTGTGGTTAAACAACTAGCCTGTCAACCATAAAAAAAAAAAAAAAAAAAATAATATTCATCAAATCATATTGTTATTGTAATATTTCTACACTTTTGTTTAATAACAAAATCCTATTTAATTTTTCTGATTTTTTCAGAGACCTTATTTTCGCAATTTCTGATTCAATTCTATAGTGAATGTGACCACTCGACTTTATTTATGACATTAAAACAGATTTCTATTCCATAACCAATACATACAAAGAGGAACAACAAACACTAATAAAAAATAAATTGAACTCAAAAAGAAGGAAATAATTTTTATGTCACGAACCGGCCTCAACTCAACATAATGTCGACTGCAGCCAGACGGCGCTGGTCTTTCGTTTAGTCCAGCAGGTGACTACGTACGAGTATGCCGTGCCGTAATAAAAAAAAGAAACATAGGTACATATAAATATGTATGTATTGGAGCCTCTAGACGGAATGTTATGCATCAGCAGCGTTCAGGGGGAGTTTCCGCTTCACGGCATCTAAAATTTGGAACAAAATTCCACCCTCCATCAGGAACCTGAGAAACATCAAGGGTTTCCGTGATAAGCTTAAAAAATCCTGATTGCTCATCAAAAGTGCCAGGGAGCTCTGGCCCATGAAACTAGTGCTATTTAATGTTATTGATAGTTTCATGAATCGGCTTCCTCTAGACAAGCGTGCTACATTCAAGATCGTATCTTCTCTTGATTACGGGTGTGATGGTGGTCAAACGTGAGCCTGCTATTTTCATACATTCATTTGTAGAGGGATATTTCAGAAGAAGACTTGTTTTGTTTATTTTATTAGTTTTTGTTATGTATTGTATGTTATGTTGGTAAATTGTGTTTGTTTATTATTGTTTTTGCTTTATCTACAAGGGCTCACCGGAAGACTAGCGCTGGTCTTGTATTTTAGTTTGTCCAGCGTTGGTCATGTCTTTTAGTTCGACCAGCGTTTTGCTGAGATGAGCCCCCATATTTGTAACTGTCTGTCTCTGTTCGTTTTTGTGTAACAAAATGAAATAAGTTTCCTTTTTCTTTTCGAAATGTCTCACCGTAGACAATATAACTGTTAGATCACCTGTTAGAATATGACTGTGCCGTAGTACATGAGGCGATGCAAGTTGGCTACCGTATCATCGCTTAACATTAGGCACCATTGTAGCCAAATACAAGCCTATTAAACAATACAAAAAATATATTCGTAATCCGTATCGCGACCCTCTTTATGCAATTGCAGGTCGCGGCGCGAGTTCCTAGCATCATAGAGAATCCGGTGCTAGTACTGCCTTGTGTACGAACGTCTTACGTAACACACTCGCGAAACAATTACTAGAATGAACCAAGAAGTGGACACCAGGGACTGCACGACAGATAAAATGCTTGGCTGTTTATAAATACACATATTTATAGACAATTATGTATTGATTTATACATTATATCCATTCAAGTTTCGTTGTAACAAGTATTGATGGCTTTAAGTGACGAACAAATGGTCGAAAATTCGTTGCTGTATATATCGGTACGTGAGAATATACCTTTTGTTGAGAAACTTGTGAAAGTCAGGAGGCAACTAGAACAAGGCGCCGACGTGAACGCACAAGACGGCAATGACGGTGGCAATACACCACTACATATGGCGGCGCGCTGCGGGGAGGAAGCTCTCGTAGACCTCCTGTTGAACAGAGGTGCCGACGGCGCACGCAAAAACTGGAACGGACAAACTCCTTTGGATATCGCTCGATCAATATATCCAGACCAAAATGTAGTCAAGCTACTACAAAGTGCTAAAAAGTTAATTAGTGATGAAGATATATCACAAACTTCCTCTTCACCAAGTAATTATCTGGCAATTCAGAGTACTACCAACGAGTGTAATAGTGTACAACCAACGAACAGTTGTCTGAAAAGAGCCACCATTTTAGGCGTGTGTGACCAGTATGAGTTGCAGTTACTTACATTAGTGCTAATACGAGTGCTAAATGATGACCAAATCGAAGATTTCTTTCTCGGAACCAACATTCGTGGTATCGGCAACATGAACAACATCTGTCTGAGGTATACTTTGAAGGGCCATCATAGACCGGTCGTTTTGTTCGTGCAAGTGAAGCATAGAAAGGGTCGTAACAATGCGAACCTCACTGTTAAAGATTCGCACAACACTCACGGAGGCATTATCTTGTTAAAGTATTTTGAGAGCTACCTTGCGATCAAGAACCGGTTTAAAGCCGATAACGTAGACCCTATGTTTGAAAAAAATTTCCGTGATGTTGAATGGAATCTTGTCATATATACGACGGGCAAGACCTGCATTTCTAAAAAAAATACCGAGTCTCAAATAAGTGACAAAGTGCACCATCTTATTAACACAGAAGAGAGAACTAAAGTATTTCAATACGATTATAATGTATATGAAACAAAGAATTTATCTAAAATGATGGTTATAAAACAATTAAAAAAAATGGGTCAGGTTTTCTTAAAAATGATCATATCTAACAAAGACAAAACATATATGATATTGGCGGACAAACTAATAGCGAAATACCATGTGGTCATGGCACGAGAAGTTTTACACCAGAGCAAGGTACAAGACGTGAATAAGCACTATCGCATGTGGGAGTTTAATCCTGATTTTTTTGAAAGTGACAGCGAGTACTTAATCGCCTTACGGACAACAATTAGTAAATTACTTACATCTAAACGCTGTGATCGATCTAAAATCACTAACGAAGATCGAGATAACTTTGAACTAGTTGTACGAGAACCAAGTGCGGCTACCATCAGCAAATTGATCGGTAAGTCGGTAATATATAAAAAAAAAACTAAAAGGTTACAGCTTGTTGGAGTCACGGCCTTCAAAAATATGTTCAAAACAAATGAATTCAATACATTACTGGCACAATTAAGCAAAATTGAAATTAATGAAATTATTGTAAATGAAGCCATTAAAATAAAGCTGGCCTCGATAAAAATTAGACTACCTTTATCATTTGGGAATACAGATATGACATTCCCCGGGAGCGAAGCCAAGGTACAAAGAAAAATTAAAACTGTAGCAAGTAAACTCATTAAACTGTTGAAAATAAACGAAACCACAATGGTTCTTGATATCAATGATGTTACAGAACAAAGTGTCATAGGCATCAACGGTGGTATTGGAAGTGCCGTGGGAAACTTACTTATTTTAGATCCAGAAACAGAAATGTTGAAATTTGATTTAGACAAAGAATCATTGCCTGATAAAGCTGCTTTATTTTTGAAAGAATTAAAAGATGCCAAGCACAATCCTGTGAATGAAAAATTAAGCAGCTACCGAATTAATGTCAATGTCATGGGGTTCCCTAAATTTTCTTTGAATGAAAATAAAAATGACGAGAGACAAATAAAAGATTTTTTAGGCAGAGTTTGGTTTTGTACAAATCAAGCCAAAGAAGATGAAATAGAAAAGGTTATAAAGAATGATATAGACAAATACTACAGACACGGACGTAATAATCAGATTGATTTAAAACTACATGTCGATTCTAATACTGTTTTCCAGAAAGCTTATGAGAATGTACAGGAATGGTGGAAGCAAGAAAATGAAGCAAATTACTTAAGTCGACTAAATAATTTCTTTCATACAGCGAAGATAGATTGCTACAAACATCAAATACTGAAAGTGGTGAATTACTTTAAAATTCAGTATGGTATTGATACTAAACTCGAGGCACAGATCAATCAAATCGATAATTTTTTACAAAGTAAGGTAATAATTAAATTTGAAAGTGGCCAAGAATGTGCCATGAAATCAATATGCGATACTTCACCGAGCACTGTTTCATATGGGCTCAATTTTCTCGTGCAGATAATAGAAACCCTACAAAATGTGATAATTAATACTGTACCAAGTACTGTAGGACATAAAATGAACGTAAATAAGATTAATATTATCTCGCAGATAATGGAAATCTTTCAAAATGTGACAATTGATACTGTACCAAGTACTATAGGACATGAAAGCAACGTGAACAATTTTAAATACCAAAAAAAAAAAATCACTTCTTCAGTGGAGGCCCAGTTGTATGAAACAAAGCTAGTGTGTCTGATTCTTATACGAGCGCTGAACGATGAGCAAATAGAGAAATTCCTTCTCGGAACCAATATGCGCCATATCAGCGACATAAATATCTGCTTGCGGTATCGTGTAAAGGACCATGACAGACCGATTATGCTGTTACTGCAAGCACAACAGAGAAAGTGTTGTGACAAAAAGATACTTGCAAACAAGAACAAGCAAAACTCCCCAGGAGATTTCTTGTTTAAATGTTTAAGGAGCTATTTCTTGGTTAAAGATCTGTTTCAATCCCACAACAAGGACCCGATGTTTAAGGGTAACTTTGAAGACGTTGAGTGCAATTTCATTGTATATACGCCGACTAAGAACTGCTTGACTAAGAAGAATTTCGAACAGCAGCTGAGTAAAAAAGCCCATTATCTTATAAACACGAAAGAAAATACGGAAGTATTTCAATACGACTATGACGAAGATGATATCGAAATGTTGTCCAAAATGACAGCCATAGAACGTTTTGAAGAAATGGGGGTAGTTTTCATAAGAATTATCACGTCTGAGAATTATAAATCACACATGATATTAGAGAACAGATTAATAGCGCGTTATCACGTGGTTATGAGGCGGGAAGTCTTGCAGGAGAGCAAGGTATGTGACGTGAATAAGGATTATCGTATGTGGGAGTTCAAGCCCGAATTTTTTGAAAGCAAGTGCGAGTACTTGTTCGCTTTACATAAAATATTTATCAAAGAACTATCATCAAAACGCTGTGATCAATCTAAAATCACTAATGAAGATCTGAATAACGTCATGTTAATATTAAAAAACCCATGTGCGGCAACAATCAGCAAGCTTATAGGTAAGCTTGTAACATACAATTATGAATCTAAAAAGTTACAATTTGTGAATATCACAACTTTCGGAGAAAGTAATGAAAAAGAGTGGGACAATGTACGCAAACTGTTTAACGAAATTGAAACCAATGTTTCCATTATAAATGAAGCTGTTAAAATTAAGTTGTTATCAATAAAAATTAGACTTCCTTTATCTTTTGGAAATTTAGACATGACCTTCCGTGGAAGCAAAAGCAAGGTACAAAAAAGAATGAAAGCTGTAGCAGAAAAACTTTTTGATCTATTGAAACTCAATGAAGACACGATGATTCTTAATATTAACGAAAACAACGTAGGACCAGGTAAAATGATAGAACAGGGTATGATTGGCATAAATGGTGGCATCGGAAGTGCTGTGGGAAATTTACTTATTTTGGATCCAGATACAAATATGCTGAAATTTGACTTGGAAAATGAAACACTACCTGATAATGCTAGGTTGTTTGTAAAAGAATTGAGAAATGCAAGATATACACCTATTAATGAAAAATTAAGCTACTGCCGAATTAATATCCATGTTATAGGATTTCCGGAAGATTATTTGCATACAAATGAAAAAGTTAGAAGTCAAATAAGAGAATTTTTTACTAAACATTGGTTTTATCAGGATCAGACCAAAGAGATTGAAATAGAGCGCACTGTGAAGAAAGATATTGCTAAATACTACGTCACAAAAGAAACAAATCAGACTCTATTTGAAATCGACTCTGATATCATTCTTCAGGGGTTCTACAACAAGGTACAGAAGTTGTTGATGCAATCTAAAGATGTCCGTAATCACATGAGGCGAACCGATATTTTTTTTAACTTATTATATTTAAGTAAATCAAATAGCAGTATTGATTTCGAAATTTTAAATGACGTCAAGAACAGTGCAATTATTGACAACCTATATGAAACCAAGCTCCTGTGCTTGATCTATATACGAGGAGTAAAAGATGAGCAAATAGAGAAGTTGCATTTCGGAAACAACATTCGTGGAGTCGGTGATATGGATGACATCTGCCTGCGGTACCAAGTGAGAGGACAACAGCGACCAATCGCATTATTTCTGCAAACTCATCAAAGGCAGGATCGTGATGAAGATATATTTACTTGCTTTAGATTGCGTAAGTTCTTTGAGAGCTACATCGCAATCAGGGATCGCTTCAGAACAAACAATACAGATCCCATGTTTGAGGGAGATTTTGGTGACGTTGATTATAACTTTGTCATGTACATGCCGTCCAAAGACAACTTCACCAAAAGAAAAGTAGAACATGTGAGTGATAAGATACATTATCTTATAAACACAGGACAGGATACAGAAATATTTCAATACGACCACGATAAAAATGACTTAGATTTCTTGGTTAAAATTTCAATAATAGATCAATTGAAAAAAATAAGTACAGTTTTTCTTAAATCTATCATGCCTGACAAAGACAAATCAGGAATTTTATTAGATAAATTAATAGCGACATATCACGTAATTGTTGGAAGGGAAGTTTTACAGCAGCAACGAGTGGAAAAAGATTATTGCATTTGGAAATTTCGTCCCGAGTTTTTTGACAAAGACAATAAACATTTGTTCGCTTTAAAGAGAATATTTATTAATGATATACTGACAAAATCTTGTGATCAATCTGAAATTACTACTAAAGATCTATATTATTTGACAGAGCTTATACGAGAGCCATGCGCGTATGTTATTAGCAAACTGATCGGTAAGCTTGTTATATACGACCACCAAACTAAAAAAATAATCTTCATAAAAGACAAAGTAGAAGATTTTAAGAAGTTGTTTCCAGAAAACTCCAGAAAAAGAACAAACCAACATTTCAAAGATATTCCTTTCGACAACTCAGAAGAGCTACGACAAACTTGCAATTCCAATGTTTCAGGCTGGTATGAGCCTGGAAACGAAACCAACAAACGGATTGATCACATCAGTATGGTTAATACTTCAGAAGATTTATACCCGGCTAAGATGTATGAATTAATTAATTCAACGAACATTAAAATTGAAGATAATGTTAAAACCGAAGCGGTTCTAATGAAGCTAGCATCACTGGAAATTAAATTACCACTAGCATTTGGAAATTTAGATATGATATTCTGTGGGAGCGAGGCTAGCGTAAAAGAAAGAATGAAAACGTTAGCAAATAAACTTATTCAACTATTAGAATTAAACAAAGATACGAAACTTGTTGAGATTAAAGACAACGACGTAGGACCAGATAAAACAGTAGAGCAAAGTATTATAGACGTTTACGGCGGCATCGGGGGCGCCGTCGGGAATCTACTCGTTTGGGATCCGAATATGAAAATGCTGAAATTTAATTTAAACGATAAAAACTTGCCAAAAAATGCTTCATTATTTTTAACAGAATTGAAAAACAAAACCATTATTGAAGAATTACAGAACTATCGCTTTAGGATCAACGTTAACGGATTCCCGAAAGATTCAATTGATGATGACGAGAATGAAAAAAAACAAGCGACAGATTTTTTAAATAAACTTTGGTTTTACACCAATCAAGCCAATGAGACCGAACTAGAACGTATTGTGAAGGATGAAATGAACAGTTTACTACTTTAGTTGTTAGTTTAAACACGTATAAATAAATCTATATGTATAAAAATCAAAGTCCTGACTCACTGACTGACAGACGACGCACAGCCTAAGCCGCTGGTCGCAGATACTTGAAATTTGGAGGGTGTATTTGTCTTGATTCGTAGAGGTGTACTAAGAAAGGGTTTTTTGAAAAAAAAATAAGTAAAATCGTTTGTATGAATGTCCTTTGTTTTTTAACTTACATTTCTGAAAATTAGTATTTGGATAGTCAATTCTTAAGGGAGTGAAATTGAAGCTGAAACTTTTGATGGAAAGTTATTTATTTTTGAAGCTAGTGATGAAAGTTAGTTTATTTATTATTATTTGTAGAGACTTTTTAAAATGAAATTATCCCACGGTAATACTTGCTAAAATTAATTTGAAGTGGTGAAAATGGGGAAGAAAATTTGTTTCAGAACTTCTTTATTATCGAAGTCACATTCGTAAAAATAATTAGATAAATATTACTTGTTTGCTTTAAAAATTATATTGTGATTAATAATGGGTAGAAAAGTTGCAAAAAGGTTTCCAAAAAGTATTCTATAATAATTATGTCAATTAAGGTAATCACACTAATATTATAAAAGCGAAAGTTTGTGAGTGGGTTAGTGTGTTTGTTACTTCTGCACGCACAAACGTCTGGACCAATTTTGATATGATTTGGTATAGAGGTAGCTGACACCCTGGATTAACACATAGGCTACTTTTTATCCCGAAAACATGTAGCGGATAACACCGGGCGCAGCTAGTTAGAGATAACCCGTTATGACCTATGTTTGATTTCTTAAAAATAACAGGTTTAATAATATAAATAGGTCAGGTAATAGATTAGGTAATACATCCTAACTAGTTTAGTTTGTTTAAACGCACTTATTTTTGGAAATACCAGTCGGATAAAAAAAAATGCATTTGATAGCTTTTTTCTTGAGGAAGGTTATAGGCAATTTAACATCTCTATGAGCCTTATAGGTCGATGGCGGGTACTGTTTCTGTCTGTTAGTGACCTTTTTTTTACGATTAAACGAATGAATTAATCTTTATGTAAATTAAAATACACGTAGGATGTTTTTGAAACTAATAACGACTTTCACTTGATGGTAGATCTCCTTAGGAGGTCGTCTAGAGATACCACCGCAGTACCATATATTCTGTCGCCAAGCAGTAGTGTTTAAAACATTACTGTGTTCTGGTTTGAAGGGTACTGCAGCTAGCGAAATTACTGGGCTGTTGAGACTAACCATCAGTCTCAAAGTAATGAGCGCCAAAGCAATGATGCCCTGGACTACAGGCGTTATCTCGAGAGCGTCTCATTACGTTTTTACATAAAAAGGAATATAAATAAACAGGGTACTTTAAAAAAAACGAAGTTTGCGTAGTTGAGACTCACGCTGGGATTTTCAACCATTATTCTTATAAAGTCATCGGCGAAGCCAGTTAAAAAGTAGTATTATAGTATGTATATCTGATATCTAACCAAAAATGTAGTATACACAGATCTCATTATGAAGAACCGAAAATTAACTCAAAAAAGAAGCGACATGCATGGATTTAGCGTATTACTTTACTGTGACAAGGCTAAAGTTAAGTGGCGCCATCGCCATTAGCCCAATTCAAAGTAGTAATATTAAAAAGCAAAATTTACAATGGAAAAAAAACCCATGACGGTTAAAAAGTAATTGAAAAATGGCAACATGGATTTGCACAAACAAACATCCTCTCACCCCAAACGCATATACCGTCTCCGTTCTGTCGTGGGGAAAAAAGAAAACATTTATTTTTTTATAAGACACTAGATACTACAACAAATAAAACTACATACAACGTAGGTACACAAGTAAAAAAATTTAATTGACATATGTGTATAGGCAACAAATAGATAGACAAGAGGAATGCCGCTGCAGTGTGTAGTGCATAGAAAAAGGCTAGTGCTCAGTAATTGTGCTGAGGATTTCTCCTCTGCGCTGATTTTCAGCACTAACCTATGAAGGTGCAAGGGGTTAAAATATGCTACGTACAAAAAAAAATGTGTCAACTGTCGACTGACTGATGAGATTTAGAGTGCATTATGTAATGCAGATAGATTTCGAAAAAAAATGTTAGTGTACAATTTTTTGTATGGGATGATGTTTATGAACTATATTAGGTACTATGTATTATTAAAGTCTAATTGATCAAAATATTGCTATAAGTTAGAAATATTAATTTAATAAGATTTTAATTTAATTTAGTTATGACTTATATATTTTTTGACTGTACAACTAACCAATTATTATTATTTAATTTAATTTTTTAATCCTAATTAAATTATCTAGTGATTTAAAAAAAAAGTTATTCTTTTATAATGTTCCTTGTTAATGTTCCATAGTTTTGGAATGTGATACAGATCTGAAAAATGTGTATTTGTATTTATATTATTGCATTCTGTTTTGTGTGTTATGAAATAAATAAATAAATCTTAATCAATTTTAAATGTAATTTTGTCTATTGTATTTTTGTACTGTATACTGTCTTTTTCTCATAAACATTTTTAACAGACTTCAAAAAAGGTGGAGATTCTCAGACATATTTTAATTTCTTTAAACAGTATAAAACAAAGTCGCTGTTCATTTGTCTGTTTCTCCGCTTAAACAGTAGAGTATGCTAATAATCTACTGTTTTATTCAAGCAATAGTGATTTGCCGCAAATAAAGACCAAAATAAATGCCAGTAGCTTTGATTTCACTGTAAAATTATGCTCCATTTGCCCATAAATGGCAAACATTTATTTGTATGGAAATCGTACCACCTTAAAGCAAACCTTTGATGATGAATGGGAATTTCTTTCAGTGTGACTGGCAGATTATTTACTAACATTTTTATTTTTATTAATATTATATTCACAATTGTTGTTTCTTTTTTTTTGGAATTTTTTATAGTGTTAAGAAAATTAATGTTTTTTTTTAATTCTAATATTACGACTTTTTATTTAATTCTTTATTAACCTGTACAATTAATTATGATTTCTATTTTAAGACTGTTGTAATTAGCGATTGACGTATTGTCTAAATAAATATTAATACCAATGCACAAGTGAAAACAGTGTTGGCTTTTGTGTTATCCTATATATTTTATTGATTAGGTAACAGCTGTTAATTTTCCAAATAAAAAAAAAATTGTCTTAAGAAATTTAATGTCAAAATAAAGTCACTAAACTAAATAGCATATCCGGGCTAGGTCGCTTGTAGGTAGGTTAATTATAATACTAAGTATTACTTATGTTTTGTAATTTAGAGTTCATATTTTTTGTACTATGTCAACTTATGGATTAACAGTGAGAAATATTTTAATAAATGAAAAAATAGTTTTGTTCTAATCTTTTTTTAACCCCCGTGTTATAAGTTTGACGTGTCTCTCTCTGTGTGTGTGTCTATCTGTCTGTGACATCGTAGCTTCCGAACGGATGAACCAACTTTTTTGTTTTTTTTTTGTTTATTGAAAAGTGGATTAGTTGAGAGTGCTCTTAGCTATGTTTGATGAAAATCGATCCAATATGGCCGCCGCCATAAAATCATGGATTACATATTTTTTCACCACTCCCTCAATATGTGTATCAAATGAAAGGGCTTGACTAGTAAAATACTATACATATGTCGCGAGGTTTTCAAAATGTTTAATTTATCTTGTTAGTGGATAAAGGAGCAGTTTCATCTCACGCATTCACATTAAAACTATAAAAACTATTTACTATTAAAACTAAACTCTCGTTTTGTAAACATCCAGAACATAGAAGACATAAATACTCTCACTATAGTAGTATAGACTTCTATTTTTACGCAGTTACCGAATCGAAACATTACTAATTTTGTTCTGAGAGGCAAGCGTTTTTATAGTTATAGTTTGTGAGATTTAAAAGTGGGACAGCGCCACTGGCTGTCTAAAGTGTCTAAGCAACTAACGATGTGTTCCGGCGGCCTCACTTGAGAGCCACATCTTTGACCACATCGTCACCTAACATCAGGGTGAGCTGAGGTCAAACACCTAGTCTGTCGACTATAAAAAAAATGATAAGCAAACATTCCTACTTACACGTGGCTGATTTTATTATCTGATACGCTTAGGTGCACTATCTATCGATAATAATGTTATCAAAAGTATTGGTTCGAATATCAGTGATTCTTCGGAATAGTATGAACAATAAAACTTATTCTGTGTATATTACCGTGCAAGAACCCAAACCTCTCTCTGACCTGCCTCTGCTCTCTGTGAACTACATTTGTGCCTAAAGTGTCAAAGCTTAATGGTTTTTTCCCGAGTACGGTCGTCTGGTAAGGACGGTAACTTTTTTGATCGCTCTTATCGCAAAATGTTTCAATCTTGTCGGCTTAAAATTCGGTTCAATGTATTTTATATTTCATCAGCTTTCATAATATTAACAAACTATTAACCTCCAATATTGGATAGTAGAAAAAATAAACTTTTTTTTAAATAATACAAATGACCCATTGGTATTAATCAATCACCCCTCGGTTTTAGGTTTGGAACGAGACGCTCCTGATAGTAAGAGATAACGCCTGCCCATGACCATTGCAGCGATACACAGAACTTTGAGTAACAAAACAAAGTCCAGGGCATCGCTGCTTTGGCGCTCATTACTTTGAGACTTTTGATGGTTAGTCTCAACAGTTCTGTAATTACCTACATGTTTTTTTATTTTGAATTATTACGAATTTGTATTATTTAAATTTAATTATAGTTTAATTTATTTATATTATTACATTTATACCTTGTTATTCATTCTAATTATCATGAATATCAATTAATTTGACTCGCAAATAAATATGACATTTAACTGACATTTCCAATGTTTCGATAATAATAATTGGTAACTTTATGCATGACGTCGTCATCTATAATAATTGCTGTAACATCTAAGTAGTTTTGTTGATGACCGTTATGATTGTTGTGATGTGTGTTGGTGATCCAAATAAATAAATAAGAAAACAACAAACAAACTTCGCTTAACATCAGGCGAGATGGCGGTAAAAACAAGCCTATTTGTGGTGAAAAAAAAACTGCATTCGCATTTCGCACACATGTGAGGATCCCGAGATAATGTCATGCGTCTGTCTGCGCAGGCGCACGAGACGTGCTTTGTAAAAATAGTATGAATCATAAATTGTATATAGTAGGGTTATAAGCTTGGATGTACATGTACAATATGTACCTACATTGTGAACAACCTTTAGGTACTACGAGCACAACTTTGGTATCGTGAAAAACGTAAGCCATTGTATAGAAATGTTGGCCCTCGACGAACAGAACCGCTAGCAGTATAAAACAGTTGTTTTATAATCCCAGAGTTGACCATATTACAATTTGTTTATGATTCCCACTCAGGGCAAACATTGTGTGCTATAAACAAATGTTTGTTCTGTGTCTGGGTGTACCTACTGTATATATTATAAGTATGTTACAAAAAAAGTATTTAAATATTCTGTTAGTTATCTGACTTCCATAGCACAAGTTTTGTTTAGTTTGAAGTCAGATGGCGTTGTGTGTACAACGCCAACAAACTATATAACAATACATCCTACAATAACAATACAAACAACAACAAAACAATACAACCGACAACAATACAATATAATATAAACCAATAACGCTGCAAACGAAACAATGACCGCCGCCGCCTACAATATTTATTTATTTATCATTAAACTTTCGGCTGTAGTGTCTGATTGGGTTTTTAAATTATTTACTGGACATTGAGAAAGAAAGAAAACATTTATTTTGACATACACAACACAACAACACACTACAAATAAATGATTTTAAAAAAATGACGACAAAAATAACAATGACAATAGATATAGAAAGTTGTCGCTGTAGTATCTAAAAAAGGTTAGTTCTCAGCATTAGTGGCGCCCATTATTGTTATTATCAGGCCATGGCATTTGTTTATGTATAAATGATTATTTTATACATTTATATATACTTTAGCAATAAAATAACATTTATAAAGCTATTTTATATATATCAGTAAAGTTGTAATTTTGTCGTGTCTTCATAAGGTCAAAATAAAAAAATGTAAATAATTTAGCAAATAAAATATTCTATTATTTAAAGTATACCTAAGCACTATATAGGTCCGATAAGAGGTCTGCCCTCCGTTATTCCGAACTCTACTGAAAAGTTTTCGATTTGAAAATAGGTCATTTGCCGTCTCTATCATACCGAATAACTAACAACAAACAATAAGGTACCTATCTCAATTTATTTTATTGAGATAGGTACCTTACCTTACAGGACCTTAGCCTACTTAGTATAGTGTATTACATTATATTAATTTATTTATTTATTTATATAAATATAAACCGACACTATGTTTTGTTTATTTAACTTAAATAAGTATTGTTACAAGCTTACAAACTTATTGAAATGTTTTACAAACACATTAAAGGAATAGAAGTTACATGAGAAATAAATGTTTTCTTTTTTTCTATCGCGCTCAGAGGGCATAGAAGGAATTCTGTGCCCTCTGAGCGCGCCTACATCTGTCTCTTTTTCTCAGCGGCGTGGTGCATCACGGATGTGTTTGTGTGTGTAGTGGTGATAATGTTGCCACACATCTACATGTAGAGTAGTCATATATGTGTTGTACGCGATTGTACATGTCTGGCATCAAGGTTACACGTCGGCGGCTGACTGACGCATTTCAATCTAAGTAATAATAACGTACGAGCCTCAAATTTATTGAGCTAATTTTATTTTTGTAAAAATTGTATCTTTAAATTATATTTTTTTGTACTGCCGTAGTGATAGTAAAACATACCATGACAGCACATTGAGCTATAATATTGGGTGCGATTGATGTTGAAAGTTGTAAGTACTTACTTATATCTACTTATTTACGTCTTATAACACAAAATAGTTCCATGTCAGTCTTCGAGGTGGTAGATTTTAACTGAATGTCGTTTATTTAGGTGCCCAGTATCAGATATTCTCCTGCCAAGCAGTAGTGGGTAACGAACGTAAACGTCGTGAGGAAACCATAGCATGGTGGTAGGGTACCTACCTTCTAGTACTCGGCTGGTTAGCTACAACCCTCAAATTTAAAATCTGCCGCCAAGCATCTAAGGGTGTGTTCCGGCAGCCTGACTTGAGAGCCAGTTCTATTCCAGGCTAGGTGTGCTTGACCATCTTCGACCACACCATCACTTAACATCAGGTGAGCTGCGGTCAAACACTTAGCCTGTTAACCATAAAAAAAAGAATACTTTGCTGTGAAATTACAGTCATTTTGCACAGTTTGAAAAAAATTACTTAAAAATCTACATGATTAAATATGCCCATTAAGGTGGTTCGATTTCCATACAAATAAAGAGTACTAGAAAGTACCCTACCACAGTGGTTTCCTCACGATGTTTTCCTTCACTAGCAGCTCAAGCTCATTGTTACGGTTTGAACCAATACCCTTCGACATGCGAACCAACCACGCTAACCATTGAGCTCACATTGCTACAAAAACGCTTCCTGTGCTGAAGTCCCCTCCGCTTCAATTCTCATTTCAGGACGCCAGAGACTGCTCTGCGCCTCCTGAGGTGTTTACATCCTGAGACCACGGAAGGGCTCCTATACGAGAGCAAGGCTATAGGTACGTACCGTAGTAAAAGTAACTGCAAGTTACTGTTTGGATGGTGCAGGGACAAGTTTGAATGAATTTAAAATACGAAATACCCCATACTGGGCAGCTTCATCCGATATAGCTACAGGAAAACGGTCTTGTGTAGGAATTTTATTAGCGTTGTAGTGTAGCTATTACGCGTGGCATTTAACAAAAAAGCAACAAAATTGCAGCGATACACAGAACTAGGAGTAGTAATACAAAGTCCAGGGCATCGCTGCTTTGAGACTTGGCTAGTCTCAACAGCTCTGTCATTACGCTAGTTGTAGTAACCTCAAATCGTAATCATATCTAATGTCCAATCACTACTGCTTGGCGGCAGATTATCTGGTACTATTGTTTATTATTATATTATTCTGTGTCTGGGTGTACTGTATGTATAATAAGTATGTATTTACAAAAAAAAAGTATTTATGTATTCTATCAGTAAACTACTAGTCCGATATTAATGAAGTTTTCAGTTATGGGTTGGGGTTGATTGGTGCATGTTCTTAGATAGGTGTTACGGTAACAACTCGCCAGGGGGCGCTGCAGCAAATATTGTTTATGCAAATCCATGTTGCCATTTTTCTCTAAAACTACTAGTCCGATTTTAATGAAGTTTTCAGTTATGGGTTGGGGTTGATTGGTGCATGTTCTTAGATAGGTGTTACGGTGACACCTCGCCAGGGGGCGCTGCAGCAAATATTGTTTATGCAAATCCATGTTGCCATTTTTCTCTAAAACTACTAGTCCGATTTTAATGAAGTTTTCAGTTATGGGTTCGGGTTTGATTGGTGCATGTTCTTAGATAGGTGTTACGGTGACACCTCGCCAGGGGGCGCTGCAGCAAATATTGTTTATGCAAATCCATGTTGCCATTTTTCTCTAAAACTACTAGTCCGATTTTAATGAAGTTTTCAGTTATGGGTTCGGGTTTGATTGGTGCATGTTCTTAGATAGGTGTTACGGTGACAACTCGCCAGGGGGCGCTGCAGCAAATATTGTTTATGCAAATCCATGTTGCCATTTTTCTCTAAAACTACTAGTCCGATTTTAATGAAGTTTTCAGTTATGGGTTCGGGTTTAATTGGTGCATGTTCTTAGATAGGTGTTACGGTGACAACTCGCCAGGGGGCGCTGCAGCAAATATTGTTTATGCAAATCCATGTTGCCATTTTTCTCTAAAACTACTAGTCCGATTTTAATGAAGTTTTCAGTTATGGGTTCGGGTTTGATTGGTGCATGTTCTTAGATAGGTGTTACGGTGACACCTCGCCAGGGGGCGCTGCAGCAAATATTGTTTATGCAAATCCATGTTGCCATTTTTCTCTAAAACTACTAGTCCGATTTTAATGAAGTTTTCAGTTATGGGTTCGGGTTTGATTGGTGCATGTTCTTAGATAGGTGTTACGGTGACACCTCGCCAGGGGGCGCTGCAGCAAATATTGTTTATGCAAATCCATGTTGCCATTTTTCTCTAAAACTACTAGTCCGATTTTAATGAAGTTTTCAGTTATGGGTTCGGGTTTGATTGGTGCATGTTCTTAGATAGGTGTTACGGTGACACCTCGCCAGGGGGCGCTGCAGCAAATATTGTTTATGCAAATCCATGTTGCCATTTTTCTCCAAAACTACTAGTCCGATTTTAATGCAGTTTTCAGTTATGGGTTCGGGTTTGATTGGTGCATGTTCTTAGATAGGTGTTACGGTGACAACTCACCAGGGGGCGCTGCAGCAAATATTGTTTATGCAAATCCATGTTGCCATTTTTCTCCAAAACTACTAGTCCGATTTTAATGCAGTTTTCAGTTATAGGTTCGGGTTTGATTGGTGCATTATATTAGATATATGTTACATTATTTTATCCTTTTTCAATTAATTACCTAACATTCAAGTTTGTCAAACATAACAAAAGTCTCTTTTTCTTACTGAAGCTTAGCAGAGTGGAGGACGTTTGTTTTTCCGACTTTAATATTCAATTCTCTCAATACATCACTACACCTTCACTTAACATCAGGTGAGCTGTGGTCAGACACCTTTTTTTTGTGTAAAAGTAGTGACACGAACGATACGCTCTCTGAATGGTAACAGATGACGCATGTTCATGACCATTACAGCGATACACTGAACTTTCAGTAGCAAAACAAAGTCCAGGGCATCGCTGCTTTGGCACCCATTACTTTAAGACTTGGTTAGTCTCAACAGCCCAGTAATTTCGCTAGCTGCAGTACCCTTCAAACCGGAACACAGTAATGTTTGCACACTACGGCTTGGCGGCAGAATAACTGGTACTGCGGTGGCACCTACCTAGACGACCTCCTGCTAAGGAGATCTACCACCAAGTAAAGGTGGTAGATCTCCTTAGAGATATAAGAGATCATTAACTAGAGAGTTTGTTTTTAATTTTTTTTTAAGTAATAAGACGGACGATACTCTCTCCTGATGGTAAGATAACGCCTGTCTTTGACCATTGCAGCGATACACAGAACTTTGAAAAATATTCAAATAAAAAACTTAATGTTATTAAAATATTTCGACGCCCCACCGTCTCAACGTGTTTTATAGCTGCGCACTATAACAAACCGAGAATTTTTACGTTGAACCTACTCACGAAGATTCAGCCTGTTATGAATCACTAAAAAAACAGGCGGTGGCTGCAGGACTAAAAGTAGTTTAGATATCCTCTTTGTATGTGACAGGAGAAAAAAGCCTTGCGTCTCATGGCATCATGTCTCTTTTGTGGTTGGCCATCATTAGAACCTTGGCATATCTTTATATGCCAAGTAAAAAAATTTAAATAAAGTTTTTTTTAAATATAATGTCTTACGTAGAAACTGGTGCATGGAAACTTGATTATCTGACGTAGAGTCCACATCCAAAAATGTTGTCGAATACAACCTGTATTCGACAACATATGTCTTTCAGCAAGACCCACGTTTCGCATCCACCCAAGAGTGGAGAGAGTTCCCATCCATGTGTATCGTTATTATGTCAATAAAATAATTTCAATTTGAATTTTTGAAGAGCGTGGACCAAACAAAGCATCTTCTTATGCGGTTTCTTTTACCAAAACCAACTTTGACATAGCGAACGACTTTGGCTATTTTTTGGTAAGCAGTATTTGCTTGTCCGATTCTACACTTTACTTGCTGTAGGTGACAGAGGACTGAGACGAAAACACTACCGGGATATTTGTAAGGCATTCATGTTTTATAAGCGTTATCCTGTAGCTATAATGGGTAGCTGCTTTTCCATCCCAATCTGACGCTACGTCCTGTGTAACGTCGTAAATAAAAAAATACACGTTATTATTTTTTACAAACAATATTGAATTAGAAATACATAAAATTCCGCAGAGTAACACCTGATTAAGTCACTTAAAAGTGTACTACTTGAAAAAGAATGGATTGGCTTGGAGACGATGACCAGCTGAACAAAAACGCGTTACTATTCATATTTGTACGAGAGAACTCTGACGCCGATGTAAAGATTAAAAACGTCACGCGGTGCTTGGATCAAGGTGCAGATGTCAATGCGGCGGACGGGAACGACGGAGGCAACACCTCACTGCATGTGGCGGCGCGCCGTGCAGAGGCCGCTCTTGTTAGCATGCTACTAGATCGTGGCGCTGATGTCACACAAATCAACAACAACAAGAAGACTTCAATCGAGATCGCCCGAGCACACCATACTCAATACAATGACATTGTGACATTACTGAAAAATGCTCAGACATCAGGGAGTGTAGATAGAAAAAGGACCCTGAACACTGCTATAAGGGAGACGATAAACTACGACCCCAGCGGTACGGCGCTGCACGAGGTAGTCCGACGAGGAGACGTTCCCGCAATAATTTTACTACTCAATTCAGGCGCTGACGTCACCCGCAAGAACTGGAACGGGTTTACGTCACTCGATATCGCGACAGAACTTCACACCGAATATAAGCATGTTGTGGAACTACTAGAAACGACCAAAAAATCAACGAAGTACAATAATATAAATAACAACAACAATGATCAATGTAATAATGGTGATAAATCACAACCATATGGAAACATTTTCCAAAATAGCTGTCAGCCAACCTTTGCTAATAAAGTAAAACAAAATGATGAACAAACAGATTTCACGTATGATAAAAGAGGAGGCACTTCAGGCGCTAAAGGCTTTTTATATGAGATAAAGTTGTTGAGTCTAATTCTCATACGTGTACTGAATGACAATCAAATACAAAATTTTCTCATTGGAACTAATCTTGATGGCATCGGAGCTTTAGATGACATCTGTCTTTGGTGCCAAGTCAAAGATCAAAAGCGACCATTTAGGTTGTTCGTGCAAACAAAACATAGAGAGGATCCCGAAAAGAACAAACTCACCGTCAAAGATGTCAAGAGCCCCCACGGAGACTTCAGCTTGCAAAAGTACTTTAAAAGCTACATCATGATACGGGACAAGTTCCTAATTAAAGATGAAGACCCAATGTTCAAGGGAGACTTCAGCAATGGTAACCTTGTCTTATACACGTCCGCCTGTGTGTGTAATTGCTTCGAGTATCAAGATAAAAAAAAAATCGAACTTAACGCATACCAAAGGATACACAATCTCATATACACAAATCCAAAAATAAACCCTTTTCAATACAAGTATGACGAAAGTGAAATTGAGTTATTAGCTAAAAATATAGTTATGGATCAATTGAGAGAATTCGGAGTAATTTTTTTTGGAATGGTTTTGTCACAAAAAACAAAAAAAGAAGAATATGATATGATGTTATTTAATAAACTCATAGCAAAATACCATGTAATCATAGGACGAGATGTTTTGCAACAACAAGAAATGAGGAAAATATATCGTGAATGGAAGTTTCGTCCTGAATTTTTTGAAACCAAATGCGAATATTTGGCCATTCTAAAGTCAACGTTAATCAATGAAATGTCAACGACACTTTATGATCGGTCTAAAGTCACCGACGAAGATCGGAAAAATTTAATGGAAGTTTTTCAATATCCCAGCGCGTTGACGGTCAGCCGAGTACTTGGAAAGTTAGCAACTTACAGCGAAGACACTAAAACCTTACAATTAATAGAAGACACAGCTTTTAAGGCAAAATTTGATTCCGATGAGTTTAAAGAATTACTGGAGTATTTTAAAAGACTTACGTTTAATGCTAATATTATATATCAAGCTGTTCAAATAAAACTTACATCACTAACAATTCAGCTACCTCTTGCATTTGGAAACTTAGATATGACTTTCCGTGGGTCAAAGACTAAAGTACAAAAAAGGATGAAAGCTGTAGCAAAAAAAATTATTGAATTACTCGACAGTAATAAAAACTCAGGAATAATTAATATCAACGACGAAGTCGTGGGACCAGAGAAAATAATTCCTAAAGGTATCATAGGTATAGATGGTGGCATAGGGGGCGCCGTAGGGAATCTACTTAAATTGGATTCAGATACGAATGCGCTGAAGTTTGATTTGGACAACGAAACGTTGCCAGAAAATGCTGCTTTATTTTTACAGGAATTGAAAAATGCCATAAAAATACAGCCCCATGAAAACCTAAGTAGGTGTCGAATTAATGTTAATATAAACAGATTCCCCGTATATTCATTTAATGACAATTCCTATAAGACTAACGCGAGAGATTATTTACACAAGCTTTTGTTTTACGCCAATCAGGCACAAGAAGACAAAGTAGAAGATATCGTAGAGTCTCATATTGATGAATACTATCATGGTACAGATTCATTTACAATACCCGCTGATAGTATTTTGTTGAGAGTTCATGATGAATTAATGAAATGGTCGTTTCAATCGGGTAAAGTAAGGTACTTGAGTGGAGCACGAGATCCTTTCAAAAGTGCAAGGGTAGAAATTATCAACGATTTGTTTAAATGTGTTTTTTCTAAGATACTGAAAAACTAAAACAGGATTAGGTCTTTACTCTATGCTCTGTTTTTGATCGTGAAATAGTTTTTGTTAGCAATATTCTTACATAATATAAGTAACGTGTTTGTAAAGATTCAAATTATGAACATAGGTGAAGCACTAAGAAAGTTAAAAAATCGAGACTTTTCTAGCAGAAATCTATTTTGATAGTGTAAAACTATTGCACAAGTTAGTGCAACCAAATAACTATTTTAAAATTATATGATTCGAATCAGCCCTATTTTTGTAGACTGTCCCCCAGCTGGGCGTGGGCTTCTTTTTATTGTGGAAAGGGTAAAGGGTAAGTGCGGGCTGGCAGACTTCACACGTTTTCGAGAACTTTTTTTTATGAACTCTCGGACAGCTCTCGGTTTTCTCAAGAGGAACTTTCAAAAAAGATAGAGATGCGAACCGTAAGATTTGAACCCAGGACCTCCAAATTAGTGGTCAGACAGCCTCTCAACTAAGCTGCCGGAACTTCAAATATACATATTACATATATACCTAGCTTATTATTTTCTTGCAAAAATTCGTGCACAAACCGTTTTTCTATAGCTATAGGTTAATTTATCTCACCTAGCGCCGTACAACATTTTTATAATAACTTATTCTACTTTGATAACTTATCTAATTACTTTTTATATGAAATAATTTATATAAGACTTCTGATAAAAAGTTTTCTTCTTCTTAAGGTGGGACACTCGGCCAACAGACGTTAGGAAATGTTGCAGTTTAGCTTAGTTCCGATAAACTGAAGACATTCATTTAATTCTTACTGTTTATTAGAATACTCGATGCTTGCGTTGTTTTATGCAAAACTGGGGTAAGAAATAACCGTAAAACAATTGTATGAAAACACAATCAGACAACAAAGCTCTCAGTTGTGCGGACATAAATGGTGTACTTACTTAATTTGTTACACTTATATTTAACGCAGTAGCAAGCGATTTAATATTGAAAAATATGGCTTCAAATGACAAACACATGATCAAAAATTCATTGCTGTTTGTATCGGTGCGTGAAAATATACCTTTCGTGGAGAAACTACTGAAGGTGAGGAAGCACTTGGAACAAGGCGCCGACGTGAACGCACAGGATGGCAATGACGGTGGCAACACGCCACTGCACATGGCGGTGCGCCGCGGGGAAGAAGCTCTCGTAGACCTGCTGCTGAACTATGGTGCCAACGGCTCATGCAAAAACTGGAACGGACTAACACCCGTCGATTTTGCTGAAACGCTATCATCTTACAAAACTAGAATAAGTCTACAACAAATTGAAAAGAGAGTAAGTAGTGACGAGATTGAGGAATACGTCAAAAAAAGCCAATCACAAACTTATGATCAGAAACAACGCTATTATACAGATACTTTAAGTAATATAGCACAACCAAAAGTTTTAAAAGAAACCATTACGTCAGGTGTGTGCTGCCAGCTGTATATGATGAAATTGCTTACATTGGTGTATATAAGAGTGTTACATGATGAGCTAATTGAAGATTTTCTTCTTGGAACGAACTACAGCGACATCGACAATAACTGCTGCGATATCTGCTTGCGATACCGAGTGAAAGGCCAAGATAAGCCATTTATCATGTCCGTGCAGGTTAAACACAAAGAGGACAGCGAGAAACTGAATGTCGGTATGGAAGACTACAACACCTTCAAAAGCTTGAACATACTGAAGTACTTTGAGAGGTACAATGTAATTAAGAATCGGTTTCAAAGCTATGACTGGGGAGCCATGTATGAGGGAAGCTTTGGCGACATCGAGTGTAATCTCGTCTTCCAAGCGCCGGCCAAGAACTGGTTTACTACGAAGAATACCAAGCATCAAGTGAGTGAAAAAGTAAAGTATCTTCTCAACACCGGAGATAATATACAAGCGTTTCAATATGACTACGACGCAGATGATATAAGGAAATTAGCTAAAATGGCTGTTTTAGAAGAACTCAAAAAATTAGGAACACTTTTATGCTCAATTATATCTAAGGCAATGTTACCTCATACCCAGAAGATATTTAAACGAGATACATTATTCGTGAGATATCACGTAGTCATTGGACGACAAATCTTACAGCAATGCAAGATGCAAAAATTAGATAACATGTTGTATCGTATGTGGGAGTTTAAACCTGAGTTTTTTGAAAGCAACTCCGAGTATTTGGTAGAAATAAAAAGAACTTTGATCAAGGAACTATCGAAGACGCGTTATGATGAATCTGAAATCACTAATATAGACCGAGAAAACGTCAAGTTAGTTTTGCTTAATCCATGCGCAGCCACAATCAGCAAACTGATCGGTAAGTTGGCAATTTACAATGAAAATACTAAAAAGTTGCAGCTTTTAAGCAATACAGCTTTGAGAGAAAATTTTGAAACGGAAAATTTGACTTCGTTAATGAATTTGTTTAACGATATTAAAATTGACGAATCAGTCATAACTGAAGCCATTAAAATAAATTTAACCTGCATGAAAATCAAATTACCTCTATCATTTGGAAATATAGATATGACTTTTCGTGGAATGAATAAAGAAATAAAAAACAGAAGAGTGAATCATGTTGTGGCAAAACTTTTAGAATTAATGAAACGGCATGAAGACTCTATGATTATTCATATTAATGAAGACGACTTAGGCCCGGGAAAAATAATGAAACAAAACATCATAGACATAAACGGTGGTATTGGAAGTGCTGTGGGAAATCTACTTATTTTAGACCCAGATACAAAAATGCTAAAATTTGATTTGGACAGTAAAAACTTGCCTAAAAATGCTGCTTTATTTTTAAACGTATTGATAGACGGTGGACGAAATCTTCCTAGCGAAAAATTAAGTCTCTATCGAATAAGTGTCAATGTTGACAAATTCCCTAAACTTATTTTTGAAGAAGACGAAAATGATATCAGTCAAGCTAATTTATTTTTCACCAAATTTTGGTTTTACTCTAATCAAACCACTCAGGATGAAATAGAACGCACAATAAAAATTGAAATAGATAAGTATTATAACAAAGAGAAAAGTGATCAACTAAAATTTAAAATACATTCTGATTCAATTTTCTGGAGTTTCTATGACTTGATTCAGAAATGGTGGATGAGGTCAATTAATAGAAATATGTCCACGATATCATATCTAAGTCAATCAAGTATTTCTAATATAGGAGGTAAAAACGAGTTATATGAAACTAAGCTACTTTGTTTGGTTTATATACGAGGATTAAAAGACAGGGAAATAGAAAAATTGTACTTCGGAAACGGCATTCGTGGAATTGGTGACATGGACGACCTATGCTTACGATATCAAGTAAAAGGACAACAGAAACCAGTCGCATTATTCCTGCAAGCAAAGCAAAAACAAAATTACAAAAATGTTGAAGCTGCCGACGAAAGCATGCTGCGCATTGATATTGACTACTACTTTACTATTAGCTCCTCGACTTTCTTTGAGAGATATCTTACAATCCTAGATCGATTTCGGGTAGACAATAAAGATCCCATGTATGAGGGAGATTTCGAAGACGTTGACTGTAACTTTATTTTTTACACGCCGGCTACAGGCACTTACACCAAAAAGAAAATGAGTTATCAAGTCAATAAGAAGATACACTATCTCATTAACACGACAATTAAGCAAAATATGGATGTGTTTCAATTAGATTACAGTGATCGAGACGTAAGTACTATGGTCGAGCGCCTAGTCATTAAGCGAGTACGAAACTGGGGAAAAACTTTTTTAAGTTTCATAAAAAATAAGAAAACAGAAGATATATTGGCAGATAAACTAATATCGACATATCACGTGATTATTGCAAGGGAAGCCTTTGAACAACAAGAAGTGCATGAAAATTATCGCATTTGGAAGCTCCGCCCAGGTTTTTTTAAAAGCAATAGCTTGTATTTGAACTTTTTAAAGAACATTTTTATTGAGGAAATGCCGTTTTTGTATAGACCCTACCAGGGTCTACTCAAAAAACAGAGTCCATCAAAATTTTCCAAAACGGATTCCTATCGAGATTGTTTAAAGCCGTCAGTACCGACTGATGAAGCTGCTCTAAATCGTGCAACATTCAAACTACCTTTAGCATTCGGAAATTTAGATATGACATTCTGTGGAAGCGAGAACATCGTAGAAGAAAAAATTAAAGTGGTAGCAGATAAATTGATCTATTTATTAGAATTAAACAAAGATATGAAAGTTGTTGAAATTAACGACAACGACGTAGGACCAGATAAAACAATAGAACAAAGAATCATAGACATAAACGGCGGCATCAGTAGCGCCGTCGGGAATCTATTCGTATGGGATCCGGATAGAAAAATGCTAAAGCTTAACTTGGACAATGAAAAGTTGCCAAAGAATGCTTCTTTACTTTTAAGAGAATTGAAAAATGACAAATACAAGCCCATTAATGAAAACTTACAGAACTATCGCTTTAGAATCAACGTTAACGGATTCCCGAAAGATTCATTTGATGATAACGAATACTACAAGATACAAGCGAGATCTTTTTTGAATAAACTTTGGTTTTATACCAACCAAGCGAAAGAGAACGAACTAGAACGTTTCATAAAGGACGAAATAAACGTTTTGCTATCGAAACCATCACGTATTAAAAACCGTTTATCAAGTTCCATTTTCTGGCGTTCATCAGATTCAAATGCCTGTGTTGAAGAAAACAAAGCTCAAGAAAAATGCGCAATTTACGATCATCAAAAATAAGTTTTGACGGAAATGCGAAAAAGTCAATTCAATTATCATTTATTCACAAAAATAGGATATACAGATCTTTTACAAAATGATATAAGTCCTGCCTATTTTGTCATGACTCGACATGTGCATATGCCTTAAACCAATTATAAATAGGTACTAATAAAAGTTACAGGGTTACGATGTCAATATGAGAAAAAAATAGAGTAACACCACGTCAAATAAATTAATGTTTAGCAATGAATAGATAAAAATGTCAACATTTATAATTGTATACTTAATAAATAAATGTCAAACTTATATTAATAAACAACAATTGTATATAATTTAAAGTTTCTAAAATATAATTTAAAGGTTTCAAAGGTTATTGTCATATTGTATTTACATTTACATGTTGGATAGGGGACGTTATGCACTCAACGTAGAATGCGAAGACGCGGTGATAAAACCTCCATTGTCGCTCCACAGCTTCCTCGCATGTTACCTCACTCATACATAGACTATACTCGTACAAATACCTTATTGGAGTCTTTCTTCAATCCTTTGACAAAATACATACATCTAGTTTTTATATATCAGTTTTTTCCATATTTAATATAAGTTATTGCTTCAGCTACCGTTGAAAGAATACCATAGGACGGTGAATGAGACGTATCTTGTACTCTATTAGGTCCAACTATTCAACTGTATTTTTGTAATGTAAAATTGTAAAAAAAAAAAAGTTGACAAAGGTCACGGACCCCAGTGTCTGTGGAGCGTATAATAAAAAAAAAAAAAACTATTCAACTGAAAATCAACAGATAAGAACTTCTGACCCGGTCCGATGAGTGACTGTCTCACTGGGAATCAGTCGATGCTGAAATATATGACTAGCTAATCTAGACAATTCTAATATTTTATTTCACATTTTTTGCTGTGGAATAGCCGAGATATAAAAATAAAACAGATATATTCCAAAAAACCGTATTTATTTCATATGATTAAGTATAGTACAAAGTTCCTTATCTACAGGTAAATACATTATTAAAATATCACAGAACGCGCGTATTGCATTTTTAATGTTCTTATAAGCTACGAGATTCCTGTAACCCGGATATTTACTGACGGTTTAGCCACAAAATTTAGCCGATTAATTTTATTAAGTGATAAAATAGTTAAAGTGAAATAATTATGGGACTTAGGCCTTCATAATGGGCGACGATGATAATTTCGTTCGACTCCATGACCTATGATTGCGTCATTGCTTAAAATAAAATACATATCGGGAAATATAAAGAGAACGTAGTACTCAGTAAAAGGGTTAGGAAATGGCAAAGAATTTTTTTTTCGAGTTTTTGATACCAAAATGTACCAACGTTAACAGAACAGAACCGACGTTTACTGTCGTACTCTATTATCGCAAATAGAAACAAATTGTGAAATAAAAGTATTGTTTCGAATCCGTTTTAGCACATAATTATTATCTATAGGTACAACACAAATATCTTACTTAATAGACAATCAATATTGATAGGCGTATTTTAGCATCCTCTAATAAAACACAATAAATATTATACGAATGATTGTTTTGAGTTAGTATTTGTAATTGTTTGAGGAAAATTATTTAGAGTTAAATATTATTGATGCACATTTAAGCTGGTCATTACAAGAATTACATTATTATTATTGGCCAATATACAATTATACAATGATAATGTAATATATTTACTGTTCAGAAACGGCACACTAACATTTATATATCCAAATAACAATGCTGAAAATACGGTGAAACATGATATGAAGTACCTACTATACACATAATATGATATTGGTACGCCCTGGATCCTTCACTAGTGCGGATATATAATTGTATAATTATGTACATATGACATGTTATAATGTTTTCTATCACGGATTATTTTGCTATATTAATGTTTTCTGTCACGGATTATTTTGCTATATTAAACTGAATTGGCTTTAACTGTATTTTCGGAAATATAATATTTATGTTATAATGTTTTCTGCCACGGATTATTCTGCTATATTAAATTGAATTGGCTTTAACTGTATTTTCGAAAATGTAATATTTTCTGTTATAATGTTTTCTGTCACGGATTATTTTGCTACATTAAATTAAATTAATTAACATTTGGGTGTTTATGTAGCTATATTGGTATATTTTCCCATTATGTCTAATATAGATAATTAACTATTTTAGTTTTATTAAAACATTGAATTAAAAATTTTAATTAAACTTACTTTGTAGTAAAGTTTAATTATGCATATTACACATAAGACATAAGAGAAAACATATCAATTTAACATTTATATATTGACGTGCAATTAAAATGATTGCTTGATGTGATTCAGTTAGATTAAATGTAATTATAGTAATTTTAAGATTCTTAAAAATAATGTCATAATTACTTAAATTTTATAATTTTTATAATACATAGATTTTAGACAAAATATGGTGTCGACTTTTATACAGCTTGCAAATAATATTGCAAATGTTTTAAATAAATGTATACATTGATAATAATTTAAAGTTTTATTTATTCTTTACGTTAAGTAGTTTCTCATACTATAATATTTAAGTAAATTTTATACAAAACCAGCAATTTTATACGTAGCATTATTTTTTATGACTTTACCTAGAGTTTCCCTACTAGGTGAACATTGATGTAAATAATATTACCGTGAAAAGTTTTTTCTGTTCAAAAAGAAATTTGAGGATGAAAGTTCATTTTTTTTTCTATGCATCTTTTTTTGAACTATCTGTGATTATTTTTCTCGTTTTATTCTTTATATCAGTGTCACTCGAAGATTGTAAACCATTTCAAGATTTTCACAGATACCTATTTTAAAACTACATTATTACCTACTTACGTCCATAAAAATAAAATTATGTTTTCAAACTCTAATAAAACAACTGCCGTATATCCAAACACCCAGCCAGCCGTGATACAATATTATTTACACATTGTATTTTACGAAAACGAGTTAAATAAACCTTTCCAGTTCCATTTTCTATAATATTCTACATCTAGCTTAGAGATTAGGGTTGCCAAGTATCTTACTTTTAGCACATAATCTCGTTAGTGTGTGCAAACTACGTTTTACATATATGAAAATACATAGTTATATATCTGTATTTTCCTTCCTTGAAGTTGGGGCTATCAAATGAAACGAATATTTCTGTACTTTCTACCTACTATACGTTCTACTGTTTCAAATTTTAATAATTCTCAAGTAGATGCAGGTACTTACTACTAGTTCATAATTAGTAGTTGTGAATTATTTACAAATAATAAAATATTAATTTACAATGCTACGTGAACATTAACATAGTGCCAGTATTCTTCAAAGGAGTATGCAGAGCAAAGTAGTGTGTAAAAATATATTGCATATCACTCTATGCTATATAAAATTGATAGGTAACTACAGGTTCCTTCCAGGTAAGCGGGTTCCATCCTAGACCCCTCGTTGTTTAACATTAGCCTGGATGTGGTCAAATACGCATAAATATATTTATAACTTTTAGATAAATATATTTCTAGAGAGCTGTGACGGAGTCAAGTTCTTCCGCTGGTCGTGGTTCACCGTCCGTCTGGCGCGCGTCGCTTATAAACATCTGCGAATACAGAAATAATATAAAGTCGTTGGAAGATAAAAATAAAAAATCAAAGTCTAAAGGACTTATAATCATAATCATAACATTTATTTGCGTATATGTGTAATGTACAGTTGGTAAGAATTAAAACATGGCACGCCATATTCCGCCTTTCGGCATGCAAATATTCATCTTATAAAATCAATTACGAAATACAATGTCAAAAATATTCAATGTCAAGAGCAAAATTTTTAAAATAAATATCAAGTTTGTTATTACAAAGTCACCTTATGTCAAATAATCATTTTCATCAAAATAAATCATGCACATTATGGTAAAGTCAAAGATATATGTGATGGTGAAATGGCAAAATAATTTATATCAAAATTTGTCCGTCAAATACTCAGTGACAGCATAATACGAGTACGCCTTCTCCAGCAGAAATGTTTGTTTACGTTTGAAGACATGAGGTTGTTCTGTTTTTAGTATTTCCTGTGGCAAGCTTACCTTTACAGCTTTCAGCTTTTATTGCTATTCAAATTAAACACACCGGTTTTACTTGGTGGCAGATCTCCTTAGAAGGAATCCGTATGGGTAGGTACCATCGCAGTACCAGCTGATATTCTGCCGCTAAGCAGTAGTGTGTAAATATTACTGTGTTCCAGTTTGTAGGCTAGCGAAATTACTGGGCTGTTGAGACTAACCATCGAAAGTCTTAAAGTAATGAGCGCTAAAGCAGCGATGCCCCAGACTTTGTTTTGCAACTCAAAGTTCTGCGTTATCTCTTACCAAGAGGGCGTCTAGTTTGTTTGTTTGTCTTTTACGTAAAAAAAAATCGTACTGCAAACTTGCCTACTAGAGTTTATGCACTGAATTGTGTTAGTGTCTGTGATTACTGTGATTTCTATTTGCACAGTTCTTTTTTTTTTTTGTTATGTTTGCGGCATCGCACTGTGTGCAATTGCCAAGTATTAAGATTTCTTTACAAATATTTTATGATAAATCAAGTGAAATAAATCTAAGTCAAAGTCACAACAAGTAATTTCGAGTATTTTTTTTTACCTTGGCCTGACTAATGCTTTTAAGTCAAATTTCTAGTATTGTAGCGAAATAAGCCACATAGTTAGTAATTATAGCCAAGAAGTATCCAGTCACCTGTTCGAGAGAGCTCTGGTTGACAGTGCAGTCCTCGATATGGCCGCTTGCCTGAAGCCTGGCCACCAGTTGGAACACGTCACTCAGTCGGCTGCGCACTTCCTTGCCTGCCACTGGAACATAACATAAAATTAAAAAAAACCCCGACAGATGTATGTATAGTATTCTACAAGTCAACTCCTTTTTTGATAGCTATATTAAGGGAGTTGTCAAAAAATATGTAATCCGCCATTTTGTGGCGGAGGCCATCTTGGGCCGATTTTCATACATCGCTGAAAACACTCCCGACTAATTCACTTTTCAAACAGAGAAATCATCGATTCATCCGTTCAGGAGCTGCGATGCCACAGACACGTCAAACTTATAACACACCGTCGTGTTTGTGTCGGGGTCAAAAACACAATGCGACTTTAGAGAGGATTTACTTCATCAGTACGGCATGCCAACTATACGGGGAGAATGCGAAACGCAGAGTTTAGTGTGCCAGTGCGTTCCACTAGTGATTCCGAAGCCCTTCTTTATTTTTATGGTTGACAGGCTAGGTGTTTGACTACAGCTCACCTGATGTTAAGTGACGGTGTGGTCGAAGGTGGTAAAGCACACCTAGCCTGGAATAGAAATGGCTGTCAAGCGAAGCTACCGGAACACACCGTTAGGTGCTTGGCGGAAGGTTTCCATCTTGAGAGTGGAGTAGCTAGCCAGTTGAGTAAAAGAGAGTAAGGATACGCTACCACGCTATAGTTTCGCCCTTCAACGCAGTCTAGCATCTATTTCAAAAAATCCTTAACTTCAGGATAGTGACAGGCTTGTCTCATAGTTCTTTAAAATAATAATATAAAATGAAACGAACTGGTATAGGTGGCGGGTAGAAGGAAATGCAGTGAGCTAGCGTGGAGCACGCGCGGGATGGCGTGGGGCGCTTCGCTTGTGACGCGTCGCCACGCCTCGCGCGCGTCACGCACCCGGCACGCTACCACGTATCCACCACCAAACCTGCTAACAATAAATTACTCTTAAGTGAACTGACATTCTGATTGGATGATAGGTCTGTCTACTCGATATCGATCGCATTGCATTACCTAATTCAGCAACTATAAGATATAAGATGGATACTAATGTGACTGGAAATTTAGTACAAGAGTAGCTGGAAAAATGAATTATCAGTATTACAATAGTTTGATAAACATTTAAATTAAACCCTCGTCACCGTTGTAACCAAAACGTCTTTTAAGCGGAAATACACTACACTACAATACAAAAACATAATGTTGAAGCATCCTTTAATCTAAACACACACACACACACACACAATATACACACGCTTTGGTTTTCAACTACAGGGGCTCACCGGAAGACCAGCGCTGGTCATACACAGTATGACCAGTATTATGCTGAGGTGAGCCCTTATTTTGTAACTGTTTGTCCCTATTTGTTTTTGTGTTTTTATGTTGCAGAATAAATATATTATTTCTTTCTTTCAAACTATCTCTTAATCATACTCAAAATTAACTTGCGCAAAGCTGATCCAATCAATTTTATCAATGAGTTTATCGTCTGAATGTATTGTCTGAGTCTGAGTTTATTGTCACTGAGCGCATGCGTGGAGAAACTGCTCGCTGTAGCACCGGGTCCAATGAGTTGGAACGCTCACCTGTGCAGGTCGACTCGCGGCGCCACGGCGGCTAACTCCCCGGCTCGCAGCAGCGCCAACTTGTCTCCGAGCGCGCGCGCGTCTGGCAGCGCGTGCGTGGACAGCAGCACGGCGCGCCCCGCCGCAGCCGCACGCGCCGCTCCGCTGGACACTACACGCCGGGACACCGGGTCCATACCACTGAAATGAAGACGATGTTGATTACTTGACCAGGGGATTTGATGCTTAACAACCGCATACCCGCGTCCACTCGAGATGCACTCTGTAGCGATGTTAGCAGAATGTTTTTTTGTGTTCTTTTGTGAGAGCATTTTTTTTCATGTTATTACATTTAAAAAAAAATGAGACGAACGATACGCTCTCCTGATGTAGCAAAACAAAGTCCGGGGCATCGCTGCTTTGGCGCTCATTACTTTGAGACTTTCAATGGTTAGTCACAACAACCCAGTAATTTCGCTAGCTGCAGTACCCTTCAAATCGGAACACAGTAATGTTTACACACTACTGCTTGGTGATAGAATATCTTGTACTGCCTCGACGACTACCTGCTAAGGAAATCTACCACTAAGTGAGCTGTGGTCAAACACCTAGCCTGTCACGGATCCAAAAAAAACCATCCATCGCGAGCTTCAAAAGCAAGCTAAGATCTTGGCTTCAGGAGACATTGTTTTATGACTATTATTTAAAAATAAGAGATAATTGAATTACAAGTAAGTACTTCATTATAATTTTTTACTGACATTTCATTATATTGACATGACGTGTTGCGATTTTGACATTTGAAATGTTATTTTTAAATATGAATGTAAAAATGAGATGTAACTTTGGTATTATCAATAAACCATTTGAGCTATATTTGTATTTGTAAGCTTATCACCGGAACTACATACATTTATCATAATTGAAGCTATTGTGGACAATTATGAGTAAATCGCGCACAAAATACAATAGTTTTAATTTTGCTATGGGCCGGCGCATCTTGGAACTACTCGTTCCAGGTGCCAGGCGCGCTGCGGCGGCGCAGTGCGAAGCAAGTTGAGGCCGCACGCGCGTTGTACTTAGCCTTGTCTCCATGAGGAAGGCCACCGGATATGGCCGAAACTATGGTCGGGGTGTCCAACATAATTAAATCAATTATAATAAATGTCAAAATTCACAAAATTCTTTGTATAACAGGCTCTATGATTGAAAACAGGATTTTATGCGGTGTGCGTGTACCTGGTAGGCTCATCAAGAAGCACGAGCGGCGCGCGGCCCATGAAGGCGAGCGCCGTGCACAGCTTGCGCTGGTTGCCGCCGCTGAGCGCGCCGCAGCGAACGCGCGCGTATCGCGCGATGTCAAACATCTCCAGCGTGCGATCTATCACCTGGCAACACATTACGTATACAGCAACAACATAACATATTTATTTTTGGCGGGAACGCGGAAAGGACCGTGTAGTGTTTTTCACATTGCGCATAAAAATGGTGGTGTTTTATTCATAAAGAACCGAATCATAAGCGTGAGAGCGGGAAAATGATATAATGTGGTGAAACATGACTTTTTGTGTTGCTTCCAAAACTCCATCGAAGCTTTATAGTAAAGTCGCCACTACTTTACTAAAGCATGACTGGACTTGACTGACGCGGACTGTACTTGACCAAGACTGGACTTTGACTATAGCTACGAGGCAAATTATTTAACTTATGAAACTTGAAGATATAAATCACTTGACACTGGCAAATGCTCAAAATGCGACGCCACAACCAAAGAAGAAAACCCGGAAAGTTTTCCGGCACTTATTAAAACTAGTGATTTTATAGATATTGACGTGCGCTTTCCGAATATAATGGATAAATAGTTTTTTGATAATATCTCCATTTCGACACATTTTACGATGAAAATAATGATACTAGAGAAAATTTTCAACACTTTATGTCATGACCTGTTTTTCTGTAAAGCCCATAGTTTTAGCGTACGAGAGCCGCAAAGTCGCACAGAGGTCGCAAAGTGAAAGTTCGGAAAGCACGTTAAAATCTATGATATCATCGATTTTAAAACTCCCGGAAAACTTCTCAGGTAAAACTACTAAATGATTAGACTGAAGATTAATAATTATTATTAATATAAGTAGTAAGTAATTTCAGTTTGCTTACCTGCTGTGGTTCTGAGATGCCTCTAAGTTGGCAGTATAGCTCTAACGTCTCTCGGACGGTCAGTAGCGGGTCAATTGCATTACTTTGCGGGCAGTAACCTGGAATTATTGATTATAACCATAAAAGTTCCAGTGTGAACAGTAACGTAGCGAGGTATTGAGGTATTCAAAGGCGCTGGTACAAAAAAATTACGTTCTCTAAACTGGCTTAATTTTACTTTCATCAAGTAAATAGCTGCGCCCCGCGGTGTTACCCACTACATTTTTTCGGGATAAAAAGTAGCCTATGTGTTATTATCCAGGGTCTTGGCTACCTCCATACAAAATTTCATCCAAATCCGTTCAGTAGTTTTTGCGTGAAAGAGTAACAAGCATACATCCATACATTACCAACTTTGCGATCCAAAACCAAAGAAAAAAAAAGTACTGACTGACGAGTCCGCGCGCGAGGTGGCGCGAGGTGCGGCCGCCCGCTGCGCTGAGCCGAACGTGTCCGCGCGTGGGCTGCACGGCCCCCGTCACCATCGCAAACGTACTAGACTTGCCCGCGCCGTTCTCTCCTAACAGAGCCGTGCACTGCAAACAATTAAAACTAGTAAAATATTTATTATAATAGTGTGTGTGTCTTTTGTTTCGAGTCCACTAATAACCCCGAATATTCATAGTGCGCCGGTTGCTTCTGAACTTAGTGCGGATGTAGTGGGGGAGGAAAGAGATGCTAATTCCGGAGACGAATTTTTGGACGCATCTTCTGGAGCTAGATCTAGTTCTGATACGGATCAAGGGTCCTCAGAACGGCAACTATCCTGTTAGAGGAACTAGGAATTTAGATGTAAATTATAGATGTTAGTTTTAATTTACATCCAAATTAAAAACTCCTTGGTGTACATATACCCCAATGGGGAGGAATGTGGTATATGTACACCAAGGAGTTTTATACTTTTTATAAGTGGCCTGTTTTTTGTCGTGCGACGTTTTGTGTCGTGCGGTTGGCCGATGGTCTTTTGTTTCGGGAGCGTAATTTGTCAAATAAATGGTTTAATTAAAAAAGCGTTTCTCTGTGTTATTTTAATTAAAATACACATTAAATAGGTAGGTGTACGTTTGACCGCCATTTCACCTGATGTTTTGTAGCGATGATAGCTCAGTGGTTAGCACGGTAGGTTCACGTTAAAGGGCGTGAGATCAAACCCCAACAATGAGCTTGAGCTGCCGGTGAAAGGAAACATCGTGAGGAAACCCTAGCACGGCGGTAGGGAATTTTCTAGTACTCGTTGAGCTAGCTAAAATCATCAGGTTGAAAATCTGCCGCCAAACACTACGTAGGTTATGCGCAGTTTTACGTTTACTTTGAATAGGCTTGCGCTTACCTTTCATTTATAACAGTTGCCTTCGGATTAAAGATAAAGAAAATGCCCAGAAATTCAGAAAAACAATGATACAGCATCTCATTGACAGAAAAATAATTCATTTTCACGATATAACTATGTTGAAAAATGACATTTAGAAATGAATTTTTAAATGAATATTGGCTTTAATAATAATACTTCCTTTCTCCTTTGTTTTTTAATACTGAATAGGTTTGCGTTTGATGTGGCCTAGGATGGAATAATATGAAAATACAGACTCCGGCAAAGAGTTCCACATCCTCGGTTGTGCGAATAAAGTATATGGATTCTTAAAGTTGCTGTACCGACAGGATCCATATTTGACTTTGTACCATGTACTATAGAAACAGACGTAGTTTTGACATTTTTGTCTTAAATGTGAGTATAACCCCTCATAAGTAAAACAACAATACCATGTACTACTAAGTATTTTGTATTTAACATCTTGTATTGTATGGATGCAACAAATATCTTCAATCTTGCTTAATCACAACCTGCCTGATGTGAAACAGTACTGCGGTCTAAGGAGCTAAGAAACCTTTTTAATCTGAATTTTAAGACACCGTTAATGCATTAATATTTCGTGAATCATACCTTTCCTTGCGGTATTGTGAGCGAGAGAGCGCGGACGGCGACGCGGGTTCCGTACGCTTTCCCGAGGCTCACGCACGCGGCGGCGCGGCCCGCCACCACCGCGCGCGTCAGCGAATTGTTCTTACCCTCTGTGTGCACAAACCCTGGAACCATATTCCCGACGTTAGAAAAAGAAGCAAGTTCAAACAAAAGGCAGTCATGGAGACTTAAAACACGTCATATTAGCAAATGTATAATTATATTATTATGAGTATAGAATATATATAAAATATGTAGCAGTTATGGTTATTTTAGCTACAACCGCAGCCGTGTTTGTGTGGAACATGCAGGTTTTAGCTGGACTTGTTACCCTCCGTGGCCCCAGGTCGCGTGTGGCGCAAGCTACCTCTGTTAATGTTTCCGATTGTGGGTAGCGCGAGAGGTCGCGGCGGGTCGGGCGCGGCGGCCGCGCGCCGCTCCGCTGCCACGTCAGTAGGCTCCGCCGTCAGTCGCTCCCCGCACGCGGCGTACACTCCGGGAGGAGTTAATCTGCCAACATAAAATAAAATAAATATTATTCAAAGGAGTTTTGGCGGGAACGCGGAAAGAATCCTATTGCCTCGTTGTATGTTTTTCCAAAACTAGTGTTTTGTCGCGTGTTTATGCATAAAAATGGTGGTGTTTTATTTATAAAATGTCGAATGTGTGGGAAAATGATATATTGTGGTGAAACATGACTTTTCGTGTTGGTTCCAAAACTCCATCGGAGCTTTATAGTAAAGTCACCACTACTTTACTAAAGCAAGACTGGACTTGATAATGTCAAATTAGATAAAATAGAGTTACTTATTAAATAATGTCAAATAAGATAAAATAGAGTTAATGATATTATAATGTGGTGAAACATGACTTTTCGTGTTGGTTCCAAAACTCCATCGGAGCTTTATAGTAGTCACCACTACTTTACTAAAGCAAGACTGGACTTGATAATGTCAAATTAGATAAAATAGAGTTACTTATTAAATAATGTCAAATAAGATAAAATAGAGTTAATGATATTATAATGTGGTGAAACATGACTTTTCGTGTTGGTTCCAAAACTCCATCGGAGCTTTATAGTAAAGTCACCACTACTTTACTAAAGCAAGACTGGACTTGATAATGTCAAATTAGATAAAATAGAGTTACTTATTGAATAATGTCAAATAAGATAAAATAGAGTTAATGATATTATAATGTGGTGAAACATGACTTTTCGTGTTGGTTCCAAAACTCCATCGGAGCTTTATAGTAAAGTCACCACTACTTTATTAAAGCAAGACTGGACTTGATAATGTCAAATTAGACAAAATAGAGTTACTTATTACATAATGTTAAATTAGATTACTTAACTAGTAAAGGTAAAGTAAATGTTTATTGACAAAATAGAATTAAGAGACAATTTGCATGGATAGAAAATGATTTTGAAATTTTTGCATTTTTTTTCTAGATGGCTTAAATTGACTTTGCTGCATATAGAGGACCTTTGACTCACCTGTCTAGTATCCACTGCAGATAGCCGTACTCTATGGCGAGGTTGAGAACGCCGAACGCCACGCCAACCACCACCAGGTAGGTGTAGTGTAGAGCGACTATACTTGTGTGAAGCGGGGAGCGGTACGTGTCCATGCCGAAACGATTTAATACCTGGAAGACAAACAATAAAAGTGTGCTGAAGCACGCTTTCAAAATGTTTTTATATTATTGTTATCACTATCTTAAACACATACACATGCACGCACACACAAATGCACACCCACACACTCACACCCACAGATACACAGAGAGAGTGAGACACCTAGTTTATTTGTATGTATATAAATCTTTAGCTGGCAACATCGTGAACTTGGGTCACCAAGATAGGCTAAGCCTAGTTTGGGGCCCGATGTATAATGCCATATCATTTACTCTAAATAAATATATAAAATATATTAAACTGTAAATGTAATGTAATGTTTGTAATTTAAATTTATACGTAGGGGGTCCGTGACCTTTGTAAACTTGAATCACAATTTCTTTTTTACAATAACGCATTACAGGATGATCTTAATCTAAGGTTAAAGTGGGCACTAATACCTACTATTACTACTACTGGGACCTAATAAAGACTGCAGGAACGCGCTGGATGCGAGCCGGTTCCAACCGGTCTTTGTGGAAGTCAATGGGGGAGGCCTATGCCCAGCAGTAGACGTCCTACGGCTGAAATAATGAAGCTTAAAGTGGGTACTAGATTGTGTGTATACCGCGAACAGAGCAGCGACCCGCAAGCAGCACCCGATGACGAGTATGACGCATGTGCCGCCATCGCCCTCCTCAACCATATCTAAGGTAAGAGAGCGATCCGACATACGATGACGGCACTGATCCAAAACGATTTAAGACCTATCAGATAACACCACGTAGTGCTGGCAGTGAGTTAAGAATTAAGTTAGAATAGTTTGTATGCATTTCTGTTTTTGTTAAATGGTTTCACTCTGGAAATTGTTCGGAAGTATGTCTACCTAAAACAATATTGAAAGTGAGACCAAAAGAAGGATTCGACTGGGCTCGGCAGTATTCAGAAAATTACCATCCAGTCTTCTCGTCACACATTCCGCAGTGTCTCAAAACAAAAGTCATCAGCTTCCAGTCATGGCCTACGCAGAAACATGGACACTCACAGTTGGATCAGTTCACAGGCTCAAAGGTGCCATGGAAAGATCTATGCTTAATTTTTTTCTCTGAATAAGGGAGAGAAACTCGTATTCGGACCATAGCTCAGCTATTAGTAAGCTGAACTGGCAGTGGGGTAAACATATCTATCGTAGAACCGATGACCGTTGGAGTAAATGTGTTCTAGTTTTGATTCAAGCCACCGTCAGCTGTCTTACGTATATCGTTACTCAATCGTATGTCAGGGCATACTACCCTACTCGTATCTTTTTTGACAACCCTGTTGGCTCATTGGTAGTATATCTTGTCTTGTTTATCTTGAGAGCTGTAGGGCGTGGGTTCGATTCCCACTCAGGGCAAACATTTCGTGAATAAACAAATGCTTGTTCTGTGTCTGGGTGTTCTGTATGTATTTACAAAAAAAAACGATTTATGTATTCTATCAGTTATCTGACTTTCATCACACAAGCTCTGCTTAGTTTGGGGCCAGATGGCGCTGTGTGTAAAGTCCTATAAAAAAAAACATTACCTGTCCTTGTATCGTGTTCTTCGCGATCTCGAGCATGCCGTCCCCGAGGGCGAATTGTGGACTCAGCATAAACACTTTGTGCAGAATACGCCGGGCGTTGTCCGTGGCCTGAAAACATTAACCACTTTTATAATTATGTACATATGTTCAAGGGGGTTAAAGCTATGATGGAATGAAAAAAACTTGCATACATACATAAATTAACTTTTTTTTTAATGTAAAAAGTAGTGAAACGGACGAGACGCTCCCGATAGTAAGAGATAACGCCTGTCCATAACTATTGCAGCAATACACAGAACTTTTTTTTTTATGGTTTACAGGCCAGGTGTTTGACCACAGCTCACTTGATGTTAAGTGAAGGCGTGGTCGAAGATGGTAAAGCACACCTAGCCTGGAATGGAACTGGCTCTCAAGTGAGGCTGCCGGAACTCACCGTTAGATGCTTGGCGGCAGATTTTCAACTTGAGTAGCAAAACAAAGTCCAGGGCATCGCTGTTTTTGTGCTCATTACTTGGAGACTTTCATTGGAAAACAATACACTGCTTTATTTGTGTTATACGCGAAGAACGCTTGGGTAGTGACTCACGTCCGACTCGGAGATGAGGTCGAGGATGAGCAGCAGCACGATGCCGGTGAGCCCGAGGAAGGCGTTCCCGGTGAACAGCAGCATGTTGGCCAGGCTCGCCTCGCGGAACAGCTTCTCGCAGCAGTGCACCATGTTGCCGCACGCGAACCTGCCGACACACTCGCGATATGCAATACGAGAATTTGCTAGGTAGATCTCATTTATAAGTTACTAGCTGCGCCCCGCGGTGTTACCCGCTACATGTCTTCATACCGTACACACGTTACAAAAATTACATAGATAGGGAATAATTTATTTAACAATAATAATAATAAGAGACTCTCGCTAGACGGTTGGGTCAAGGGTCAGCTTCAAAAGGCAGTGGTCCTTGACACGGCGGGCATTGTGAGGAGGTTCCTCACTCTGCAGCCCTAACCACCGGCAGCTTGAGCCCTGCCCCGCTGCCGGCGGCACCCTAGTTTTTAAGTTTTTTTATATTATTTATACCTATTTTATATTCAATGTAAAAAAATTAAAAAATAAGAATTCAAATAAATACCGATGAATAATAATAATAAAAATAATTGTAATATATTTTATCAATTTAAATGTCAATCTTATAAAACTCATTGAATTTATAGAAATATTACTCGACAAGCCATTTTTTCAACTTTTTTTGAAACGAATGCAGCCCGACGGCTGCAGTAACTTCCATCGGCAGATGACTGTTGAATACCCACCCGTATAAGAACATGAGCAAGCAGATGCCGGACAGGTTGTCTCGCTCCACGAACACCGGGAACCCGAATGCCCACATCACTGTTGCAGTTATCGCTATATTGATGCAAATTATCTGAAAAAAAAAACACATGTATTTGTGTAACTGCTACGTTATGAGATATATACAAAAAAAGATTTGGTAAAAACTATGGCCGACGAGTGCTAATAGCTGTTATAATTACTAGCGAACGCCTCGCGGTTTCACCCGCGTAGTTCCCGTTCCCGTGGGAGTACAGGGATAAAAAGGAGCCTATGTCACCCGGGGATAGTGTAGCTTGGTCACTTGGTCACTTGGTGGTAGATTTCCTTAGCTGGAGGTCGTCTAGGTAGGTACCACCGTAGTACCAGATATTCTGCCGCCAAGCAGTATGTAAACATTACTGTGTTTCGGTTTGAAGGGTGCTGCAGCTAGCGAAATTACTTTGCTGTTGAGACTAACCATTGAAAGTCTCAAAGTAATGAGCGCCAAAGCAGTGATGCCCTGGATTTTGTTTTGTTACTCAAAGTTCTGTGTATCGCTGCAATGGTCATGGACAGCCGTTATCTCTTACCATCAGGAGAGCGTCTCGTTCGTGTCATTACTATTACATGAAAAAAAAGAAAGCTTCCCAACGGTGGAAGATTTTTTGAAATCGGTCCAGTAGTATCGAAGCCTATTCAATACAAACAAACAAACGAACAATCAAATCTTTCCTCTTTTTAATAGTATAGACTAGCGGACGCCTCGCGGTTTCACCCGCGTAGTTCGCGTTCCCGTGGGAATACAGAGATAAAAAGTATAGTATAAGTATTAAGCCTATACAATACAAACAAACAAAAAATGAAATCTTTTCTCTTTATAATAGTATAAGTAGATAAATTATGATGAATGTTTGAGATTAGACTGGCAATCCAATATTAAATTGATTGAAAATTTATGGGAACAAATAAGTTAATATATTATGTGTTAAATTGTAAATGTTCAATGTTACACTTACCATTAAGTCCCAAACTAGAGCAGCGGCCCAATAGAGAGCTGGTGAGACGCCACACAGTAGCTGCAAGCGCTTTTCCTGGCGGGCACGAGCTGACACCAAGTAGACGGCGCCTCCGGCGCTGATGAGGCTGAACGCCACCAGCACCAGGGCCGATATACCCGCGTCTGCTATATGTTGGTACCTGCGGGACAACCACAAGTTGACGCAAAGTTGTTTGTCTATCGGATACACTGGTGATTGTTTTTGTGCTCTATAACAGCTCCCATACATGTTACTTCTTCTTACATCTTGCGTGGGTTCGTGGTTTTTGAATAAAATGTAGCGTAATTTTTAGTGCGTTTATTTACCGTATCGACACAGGCTGAGCGTACGAGCGTCGTATGGCGACTGATGGGCAGGGTTGGATTCGGGTACGTTGAAAAATATAAGTACAAGACCATCAAAACAGTAGTACGCCGATAGTACACTTTTTTTTTAAATCTTACATTGTTTAAAAAAGCTATTAATTAATAAAATAGATAGAATCAACATGTTTATACAAAATTTACTCCTGTTCTAAATTATGTAAGTTCTTGACTATTATTTTCTTCAGCCTTAGCATGTAATCATAAAAACATCTCTAAACTGCGAGTATACGAAAGAATAACATCGGTACAGTTGCCACTTTTGCTGCATTTTTTTTTCTTAGATTTTGGCGTCGCACCCCAAGCACTTGCCAGTGGCAAGTTACAATTTTAAGACAAAATGCGAAGCCAAAATAAAAAAAGATGAAGTAGAAGTATTGTTTGACAGCTTACCACAATGTGTTGTGGTAAGCTGTCAAACAATACTCAATGATTTTTTTTTACAGATGGTTTGGCTATAAACGGGTGTCATATTTACCTATTTTGGTCTTTTCTAAGAGAAGTAACGAAATTGTAGTATTTTTCCGTACTATCCTTAGGTATGGATATTATCTAGTACGGAGCATGAAATAGTAGTACAAATACTATAATTATAGTACTATAGCGCGCGCCATATGGCGAAGGAACCTTCTACCCCTCTCTCCTCGCCTCCGCAGGGGCGCCGGCGTTCGTAGAGAATCCGAGCGCGTGCGCACCCCAGCTTCCACTGGGAGTTCGATTTCTACCGCGATCCAAAGCGCACGCGCTGCGCTCGTGCGCCGACGCTCCCGGAACTCCTTGTAACCAACCTAGTCTAGAGTCTCCGTTATCATTTATAGTTTAGGACCCAGCCCGCACTGTAAACTAATAATAAACAAATTTATAGCGAGTGGGTGTTTTGTGTAATTGTTTCGCCTGCCCGTTATAGTACGAAAAAATCCAACGCTGGCTGTAGGAATCTACGAGCGGCCGCCGGCGCGCGGCAGGTAACAGTGCTTTGTGAGCTAGCGTAGCGCGCGCGACGTCGCTTGTGTAAATAAAATGATGTGCGTGATGTGATGTATGTGAGTGTGTAAATTATATAAATTAAGAAATGTAAAAAAATTAATATATAAAGTGTGAATGTTATAAACAAGTCACCTACACATGATCTCTTATATGCAGTACGTAAATCTCGCAAATGGATATGACAGGTTCGATCCACGATCTTTCATTAATCGAGTCAAAAGGAGGAGATTCTCAATTCGACTGTTTTTTTTTGTATGTATTTTTTTTATGGTTGACAGGCTAGATGTTTGACCACAGCTCACCTGATGGTTAAGCGAAGGTGTGGTCGAAGATGGTATAGCACACCTTGCCTGGAATGAAACTGGCTCTCCAGTGACGCTGCCGGAATACACATTAGATGCTTGGCGACAGATTTTCAACTAGAGGGTGGTAGCTAGCCAGCCGAGTACTATGAAGTACCTTACCACCATGCTATGGTTTCCTCACGATGTTTTCCTTCACCGGCAGCTCAAGCTCATTGTTCGGGTTTGAACCCACGCCCTTCGGCATGCGAACCTACCGCGCTAACCACTGAGCTATCATCGCTACAAAACTATGTATGTAACTATGTATGTTACGCGATCATTTCGTCAATTATGAATCGATTTTGATGATTCTTTTTTTGCTTGATAGATCATACTTCAGAGGTCCCATATTAAATTTATCGAAATCCATTGAGCGGTTTTTAAAAAAAACTAGAAATTGTATACATCAATGAATTTCTCGTTGACTCGCTGTTTCATTGGAGCAGTGCGTTTAGTTGGCCTAAGGGTCATGGATTCGGAGTCAAATTGTTAATTTATATATTACTAGCGGACGCCTCACGGTTTCACCCGCGTAGTTCCCATGGGAATACAGTGATTAAAAGTAGCCTATGTCACCCGGGGATAGTGTAGCTTCCCAACGATGAAAGAATTTTTGAAATCGGTCTAGTAGTCAAACAATCAAATCTTTCCTCTTCATAATAGTATAGATAGATAGATAGGGGTATATACTCGTAAATAAAGCTACAAAGTCGGAAAACAAACTAGGTCGGTTATGTGTATAGGAACTCAGCAATACTTACACCGTGGTCTTGCTAATCTGCTCTTTAGAAATCTTCAGCGGGTGCGAGTAGGTGGTGATGGAGCGGTGCGCGCCGGCGGCCGCCCGCAGCGCGGCGTTACTCGCGCCGCTCAGGAACGAAGGCAATGCGTGGTACCCTTTGTTGTTGTACCACGCGACTATGGTCGTCTTGTTGTTTGCGAGGGTAGATGTAAATCCGCCGTATCTGTGTCGAACAAATATTCAAAAGCTTTATACCAAAAGATCTAAAAGGAAAGTTAGTGAAATAAGTATTTAAGTGTGCAATATTTTTATATGTACAAAAGGAGGGCTTAATGCTAAAGTATGTATGTAGTATTTTCTACCAGTCATCCCTGTAGTATATTAGATGAGGTTACAGGCGTGCATCAAAATAATAAATTATACATACATATGATTATATACCTACAGAGTAGGTATATAGTTATAAATTATTTATTGAAATATTTATTTATTTTTTAAATACGGTCTGTACCTAATACTTTAGTCATGTTTTCTACACCAAAATGCAAAAAAAATACAGATTTAGGATTTTTCTGAGCGTTTAGTTTAGAGTTGCATTTGTCTCATTACTTTTAAATAAAACAAAGAACAGTGAAACTAACCTCTTCTCGATGTACTCGTCGTGCGAGTTGACGAGCCAAGTGTTGAGGGTGCTGGCGTCCGGCAGCGACATCAGCTGCGGCCCGCGGGTGGAACGGCGCGCGGATTGCTGGCATTCCATCCGGTTCACCATGCATTTGCATGTCGGCGTGTCCTTAGAACATAGAACGAGCAAAATACAAATTAGACATAGTAAATGTGTGTATGTGTGCGTGTGCGCATGTGTGTGTGTGTGTGTGTGCGTATGCGTGTACTGTGTGCGTGTGTGTAAAAGTTTATTATGGTAACAGCTTATACTCTCAGGTAAAAGTCTTTGTCAAAAACACGGCTTTTTATTTATTTGTGCGGCTTGCATTTTTATGGCATTTCCCAAATAAATCAATGAAATATTAAATATAGAAAAGATGTAAACAAAGTACTATATGTACTTGTACACTGTACAGGTACAGGGGTACCTGTACTACAATGTACAGCAATGTATATAGCCCTGTATTTTTATTTTTCTTTAAAGACAAAGTATTGACATCGACTGCCCTTCGATCTATTTAGCAATTTGTGTAAGTACGGAATCATATTTGGCTAGGACGGCCCACCTGAGATAAGAAGCATATTTGTATGTAATAAAGAAAAGCGAATTGTATTATACCACATCAGTCCAGTTTCTTAAAGGTTTGTTCAGAATCAGTTGTTCCATTACTCTTCCCGCGAACGTTGGATCTATGGACTCCAAATATGTTAACGGCTTGGACCTAGAACATTAATTAACCATCATTATCATCAGCCTATTGAAGTCCACTCCCTCTCTTAAGACACGCAACTCAGCCCGATCTGCCACTTTTCGATTCCATCTAGTCTCATGAAGTCCTACGCTACGTTTGCCAATTCGCGGTCTCCGCTCTTAAGACTTCTACCCCAGCGGTTATCGGTTCTGCGCAGCCCACTGCCCCTGCAGCTTGCTAATACGCTGAGCTATGTGTTGACTTCAGTTCTCTGGCGAATTACTTCGTTCCGGACACAATCTCTCAGAGAAATGCCGAGCGATAGCTCTTTCGTTGCTCGCTGAGCAACTTAGAGCTTGCGAACCGTTCTCGCTGTGAGTGTAAATTGGCCATACTTCAATTCAATTTTAAAACATCCCCGATTACAAATGAGAATGCCTATAACATATTTCTGTTACAATTAGGGAATAGCGTATGAGCGGGCGAATGTGGCATTGTGGGATTTCGAGGGAGTCTTCTGTTAATACTCACACAATGTATTCAGTGCTGCCAGCGTAGAGATCCTCGGCCAGTTTAAGGGATACCTCATTGTCTGGCGGTGGGCGGATGGTCGAGAACGCCATGGCAAGCGCCACGAATGTGGTCGGCAGCACGATCAGCATGAACAAGAGCCATCTGGAGGAATGATGTGAAACATTAGCTAAATAACGGTACGGAGAGCGCCATTAAGGTGCCCAACTTTAAGTCGAAACATTTAATGTAATTAAAGACAGTTAAAAACAGTTTGGCATAGGCTATTGCAGCTATACTCAGAACTTTGACTAACAACACAAAGGGTCGCGCTCTAAACTTTGAAACACGTTGAATCTATCATTAACTTCGTCATCATCATTTTAGCCGTAAGACATCCGCTACTGGACATAGGCTTCCCCAACGATTTCTTTGAAGACCGGTTGGAAGTGGCTCGCATCCTGCCAGTTCTTGGAATCTTTATTAGGTGTATGTCCACTTTGCTGGTGAACGTCTTACGCTGCGCTTGCCAGATCGTTGTCTCCACTTCAGAACTTTACACCTCCTAGGCCATCAGTTCTACGTGCTATGTGCCTTGCCCACTTCCAGTTCAACTTGCTAATCCACTTGGATATATAACCAACTTTAGTTCGTCTATAGATCTTTGCATTTCTGATTTTATTTCGTAGAGAAATACCTCTCCATAGCTCGTGCTACAAGTCAATAGAACATTAAAAATAATGGCCATAGATAGGCGTCATGTCTCACCACCAGAACAGTGGCACGTTCTTCTTATTAAAGATAGAGAGGCTTAGTTACTGACTTGTTCCTGACATGGTGAAGAAGTCGCGCTTTCAGCAGTGCCTTAAATTGCTGCAAGCGCGAGCCACGCCGCGCGCCGCCGGCTCCCACCAGCGCGAGGGAGTCCTCCGACGAACGGACAGATGAATTCGACGCGCTCTTCGACGGCACTTTATCTACTGCAACCAGTGAATAACAAAATTGATTATTGTAGTCAATTCGGTGTGGTGAGGTCTTTTGAGCTTATTTGTAGTAAGAACTATTTTTCTTCTTTTATTAACTTCGACCCATTTGACACAAGTTGATTGTAGATTGTAATAAAAACGGGAGGGTCCATTTGAAAACCAGCGTTGTTTGACGTTTGTCTATGGTAATCGGCAGCCATGCTGAGATGGGCCTATTCGGCATAATATATGTATGTTGTTGTATGTTGAATAGGTAAATGTTTTTCTTTCATTTCAATACCAGTATAGAGTACTAGCTGTGCTCCACGATTTCACACGCATTTTGTGGTATAAAGAATAGCATTTGTGAGAATCCAGGATACATTGCAAATTACAATAATTATTAAATTAATTAAAATTGTTTATAGAGTTAAAAAACGGATACACCCAGTTACTTTTTACTCACGATAATTTTAAATATATTAAATGTTGAAATTTAAACTATACGATAACATGAGATTATTATTCAAGTGTCAGAATTTATGCAAATAGAAAACAACAAAAATAAAACGACAAACTTTCGCATTTATTGAATTAGCATGATCACAGATTAAAAACTGGCAGTATCTCTGCTATAATGAAAAAAACACCGCTGGGAAAGTCTATCAGTTATAGAGACAAGCATTTCTTGACAGCCAGCTCGTTGAATAGTATAACATACCGTGGGTGGGTTCCTGAGAGTCAGCGCGTGCGCAGATATCAAAGAACACCTGCTCGAGCGTGCTGCAGTCCAGCTCGAAGCTGCGGAATCCGACCTTGGCCTGACCTTCCTCCAGTGCACTGCACACCTGGACGAAACTGGGAAATAGTAATACTACTGATAAATATTTAAGTAGGTTGTTTTACCATTATTTAAGACTTTTTAGCTCATTTGGTATATCTGCTTTACGAGCTATAGCGCGTGGGTTCGATTCCCACTTAGAACAAACATTTGTGTGACGAGCAAAAATGATATGATACTATGATGATGACGAATACGTCAATGGCAAACACTGGAACTGGCTCTCAAATGAGACTACTAGTTACACACCATCCGGTGGTTGCTAGCCAGTTGCTGAGGGTGGTAGCTAGCCAGCAGAGTACTAGAAAATACCCTACCGCCATGCAATAATTTCCTCAAAATGTTTTCCTTCATCGGCAGCTCAAGCTCATTGTTGGGGTTTGAACCCACGCCTTTCGGTGTGCGAATTATTATGCGAGTTATCATCGCTACAAAAAAGGTATCTAAGCCTACGTAACTTCTAGGCAAGCATCAATCTTAGACCGCATCATTACTTATCATCAAGTGAGACGATGAACAAAGGCAATACTTTTTATATCCAAGCTGAAGAGTTTAAAAAAATCTACATCTAATCCGACTGCGAATAAAATAGCTATAATTAAAGGAAAAAAAAACTTTTTAAACCAATTTATTATTCTTAATTAGATTTAAACATGACTTCAATAAAATATATTTTTGTAATTTCCTTTGTTAAGTTAACGTATTACAATTAAAACCACCCTCTAATGACACTTGAGATATTGAGACGAATCTAACGATACCTCATTTGTCGTAATCCATTCAGCCGTTTGGAAGAAACGAGGTAATAAATAAATTTACATACGAGTACATACATAATTATATAGAAGATACGTGCGAAAACATAACCCTTCCTTGTCAGTAGGGTAAAAAGTACTACTTACTTGTTATTAACACCGTCTGCGTCATAAAACGGCAAGTTGATCTCGATCTGTCCGTTAGAAACATCGACCACGCTGGCATTCTTGACCACGTCCCTGACCAGAGTCAGGATTTCCTTGGCTTTCTCCTCGGAGGAGTACTGCCAGTCCGGCTGGCGCTCCGGCAAGTGCACTGTCAGCTTGTACCCGCTCCCGAGTGTGCGTTTGATCTCAATTGGAGAACCAGTGGTATGGATTTGACCCTGGTCAAAAGAAATATTACCATTACTAGCTGCGCCCCGTGGTGTTACCCGTTAAACAAAAAGTAGCCTATGTGCTAATCCAGGATCTCAGCTACTTCCATACTAAATTTCATATTCAGTAGTTGCGGGAAAGAAAGAAAGAAAGAAAGAAAGAAAGAAAGAGAAAGATTTTATTCTGTAACATAAAAACACAAAAAACAAAAACGAATAAACAGAGACAAACAGTTACAAAATAAGAGAAACAAACATCCATCCATCCATCCAAACTTTCACATTTATAATATTAAGTGGGATTGTTCTACATAAATAAATCGCTGGATTTTTATAGGTTCGCATTAAGCCACACCCAGACTGAAGTTAGGTAGTACTGTGTTCACCTAGAAAAAAAACCTTTTTACTACAGATTTGAACACTTGTAACTTTCAGGGAAAGAGTTCAGCGGGACCTTCGCCAGAGATGTCTTATTCTTATTTGGACTGGGGGCGATGAGTCCTGCACTGATACCGTTTGGGGTGTATTGTGCATTTCCCTCTACCAGCATCTATCTGAGGCAACTCCTCGAAGTACCGGTAGGAATAAATAGGTTAGGAGATAGCACGGTCAGTTCACACACCGAATGGCGTGGGTTCAAACCCCAACAATGAGCTTGAGCCGCCGATGAAAGAAAACATCGTGAGGTAACCATAGCATATTGTTAGGGTACTTTCTAGTACTCAACTGGCTAGCTATTACCCTCAAGAATAAAATCTGCCACCACACACACACAACACACCGAGCTCACTTGAGAGCCATTACATTCCAGGCTAGGTGTGTGTACCATCTTGTAGCGATGATAGCTCAGTGGTTAGCGCGGTAGGTTCGCATGCCGAAGGGCGTGGGTTCAAACCCCAACAATGAGCTTGAGCTGCCGGTGAAGGAAAACATCGTGAGGAAACCATAGCATGGTGGTAGGGTACTTTCTAGTACTCGGCTGGCTAGCTACCACCCTCAAGTTGAAAATCTGCCGCCAAGCATCTAACGGTGTGTTCCGGCAGCCTCACTTGAGAGCCAGTTCCATTCCAGGCTAGGTGTGCTTTACCATCTTCGACCACACCTTCACTTAACATTAGATGAGCTGTGGTCAGAAATTTAGCCGGTCAATTATAAATGTATCATGTTGCATAATTTCACCTTGTGCATGATGATGATGTTGTCGCTGAGGAGTTCCGCTTCGTCCATGTGATGCGTGGTGATGAGGACCGTGCGCTCCGCCTTCAGCTGTTCTATCAACTTCCAGATGTCTCTGCGACGAAATTCATTAGATGATTCGTAAGAAGACTTCATGGAAAAACTCACGAAAAAATTTAAACTGCAGTCTTAACACCAAAGCCGTGGTCTGACCACTTTTTTTCTAAATAATTAGGCTTGCGTTTGACTACCACAACGTTCTACGATACAGCATGCTTGTCTAAAAAAACCAATTCACTGGCGTCTTGAACGAAAAAACCAAACAGTTGTTCCATAAAAAAAAACTTGTTGACCCATGAATTGGTGCAAAAACTAGTGGATTTCTGTGATAGTGCATGCAACAAACGTTAACTGTAAGACCGCATCTTCACTTAACATCAGGCGATATGGCGGTAAAACATAAATTTATTTGTTAAAAAAAAGTAACCTGCGCGCGGCGGGATCCACTCCAGCCGTAGGCTCGTCCAGAACGACGAGCGCGGGCTGCGCGACGAACGCAAGCGACACGCACAGCCGCCGCCGCGTGCCGCCCGACAGCTGTGCAGCCGGCCGCTCACTCACCGGCCCTAGTGCTAGCACGTTCAGCATCCTGCACACAATAAAACAACCCATGTACAGTATAAAGCTATAACGAAGCCTGGTGTATTCTATCCTCCGTCCTATCATCGCTACCAATCCCCAGTGTATCGAATATACCCAGTTACTCACTTTTCAACGTCATCTCTGACGTCATCTGGTCCTAGCCCACTTTTCAGTTGCGCATACAGCGAGATGTGCTCTCGCGGCGTCATGTACTCGAACAGCACGTCTTTCTGCGGACACACGCCGAGCGACACGCCCGCGCCCGTCTCTGTCCGGATGATCACACTGCCTTTGCTGGGAGCCAGCATACCCGTCAGTATTTTTCTGTGGACATTTTTTTTAACTTTATATAAATAACATTTCGTTGGACATTCACACAGCGCTATCACACCCCAAGCCACATTAGTAGTTTTTGCGAAACAGTAACAAACATTTATCCATCCAAACTTTTACATTTGTAAGACTAGCTGCGCCCCGCGGTGTTACCCGCTACATGTTTTTTGGAATAAAAAGTAACCTAGGTTCTAATTCAGAGTCTCAGCTATCTTCATACCAAATTTCATCAACATCCGTTCAGTAGTTTTTGCGTGAAAGAGTAACAAACATCCATCCAAACTTTCACATTTATAATATCAGTGGGATTATTGTAATACTTACATTAGAGTGGTCTTCCCCGCCCCGTTATGTCCGAGTAGGGCGGTGATCTGTCCTTTGTGCAAGTCTATGGAGACATTGTCAAGCGCCAACTTGCGCCGGCGACTCCCCTCGCCATACACCTTGGACACGTTCACGATGCTGACGCTGGCTTTCTCGTCAGCGCGGGCGCACGTCGTGATGCCGCTACGGATGGATTTTACACCTGGACAAAAATTCAAACAAAATCTGTTACAAGTCAATTTTTTTTTTTACGAGGCTGGCTAATCGCATTGCAACTAAAGCCCCGTCAAGTCAAAAAAAGTCAAATTTTAATACGAGTAAATTCATTTTAAAGATGTGTATCGTTAAAAAAAAGTTATAAAACACTGATTACAGTCAAGTCAATGAATAAAAACGAAATGTCAAATAAAGTACGTATGTCAATATAAAAATATTGTCAAATAAAAAATATGTCAATATAATAAAAAGACATTAAAAAATCGTAATTAAGTACTTACTAGTAATTTAATAATCTTTTAGTTTGAAATGCGTTCAACATCATTCAGGCGTTACTTTGCGGGAGTTCATTCTTTTTGGGGTTGACAGGCTAGGTGTTTGACCCCAACTCAAATGATATTAAGTGACGGTGTGGTCGAAGATGGTAAACCACATCTAGCCTGGAATGAAACTGGCTTTCAAGTGAGGCTGCCGGAACACACCGTTAGATGCTTGGCGACAAATTTTCAACTAGAGGGTGGTAGCTAGCCAGCCGAGTACTAGAAAGTACCACCATGCTATGGTTTCCTTCACCGGCAGCTCAAGCTCATTGTTGGGGGTTGAATCCACTCCCTTCGGCATGCGAACCGACCGCGCTAACCACTGAGCTATCATCGCTACAGATGATGCTGAATAGACAGTACCAGGACAGCGGCATAGCGGGACGCTGCTCGTTTAGGTTAAAAAATTAAAGCAGTTTTGTTTACCACCTAAAAGAGAAACTTACCAAAGTGTCGATCAATCAAGTACCCGATAGCGAGGTATATCGCCGCGTCCAGGAGCATCATGCCCGCGGCAGCCGCTATGCTGAGGTCATCCGCCGGCGCGTCCCATATGTCCCCCCACCCCGCGCCCACACCCCGCGCTTCCGACCTCGTGATTAGTAGGAACGCGTAGCAGAGAGATGAGGACATGGAGAGACACTGGGGAAGAAGGTATGCAGTTTAGCTTTGTGGCTTTGAATATTTTTTTATCCAACTGTCAAGGAAGGTTTATGTTTTTCGCGCGTATTTTGTATATGTATATGTATGTATGTAAATTTCTTTATAACCTCGTATTTTCCAAACGGCTGAATGGATTAAGACAATTACTAATTTTATGTTAGATTTGTCTCAATATCCATATAGTTAATAAAAATAAAATGGGCTATCTCTTACCATCAAAATAGCGTCTTGTTCGTTAAATTACTTTTACATAAAAAAAATTGTTTGCGAGATATATATTTTTTTGACATTACACAGCGCCCTCTGATCCCAAACTAAGCAAAGCTTGTACTATGGAAGTCAGAAAGTCAGATAACTGATAGAATACTTTAATACTTTTTTTTTGTAAGTACATACAGTACATCCAGACACAAAACAAACACTTTTTTTTATATCACATATTGCTTGTCCTGGGTAGGAATCGAACCCACGTTTTTCAGCTCGTGGAGCAGACATACTACCAATGAACCAACAGGGCCGTCAAGTAATATGGTATCCTGTGTTGCCAGCTGCCACGGATATTTACTTGGTGGTAGATTTCTTTAGCAGGAGATCGTCTAGGTAGGTACCACCGTAGTATCAGATATGCTGCCGCCAAGCAGTAGTGTGTAAACATTACTGTGTTCCGGTTTGAAGGGTAATGCAGCTAGCGAAATTACAGGGCTTTTGAGACTTACCATCGAATGTCTCAAAGTAATGAACACCAAAGCAGCGACGCCCCGGGCTTTGTTTTACTACTCAAAGTTCTGTGTATCGCTGCAATGGTCATGGACAGACGTAATCTTTTACCTTCACGAGAGCGTCACGCTCGTCTCGTTACTATTACATTAAAAAAAATAATGTAACTAGGTCTCGGAGTATAGGACTCACCACGAGCAGCTTGAAGGCGCGCGCCATGACCGCCTCCAGCGACAGCACCAGCACTATTGGCATGAATGATATGAGGTATGCTATCCCGGAGCACACCGCGCCGAAACTTGCACTCGAGAACAACTTCGACATCATGTAGCTGAAAATATAGTAAACGGAGAACTTAGGCCAAGAACATGTTTCTCAGGCACAGGTTTCCTCGACGCCAACACTGATCTCTCGAAAAAAGAAGAGTTTTGGCAGCACCGCGGGAAGAGTCGTGTCGCTCCGTTGTTTTTTTTTCCAAAACTTGTGTTTTGTCGAGTGTTTATGCATAAAAATGGTGGTGTTTTATTCATAAAATGCCGAATTACAAAGCGTGAGTGCGGGAAAATGATATAATGTGGTGAACATGACATTTCGTGGTGCTTCCAAAACTCCATCGAAGCTTTATAGTAAAGTCGCCACTACTTTACTAAAGCATGACTGGACTTGACTGACACAGACTGGACTTGACTAAGACTGGACTTTGACTATAACTAGCTACGAGGACACTTATTTAACTTTTGAAACTTGAAAATATATAAATACTTGACACTGGCAAATGCTAAACAGCGACGCCAAAACCAAAGAAAAAAAAAACACTGATCTCGACATTGTATTTGACAACTGGACGTCATTTATTGCATCTTTCCAAATACAGTACGATTGGTGAGACAATATGTGATATTTATAATGAATGTTTGTTTGTATATATCTATATGTTTGTTTATATTTGTGTTCGTCCTGTGTTTGTCTATAGTTAGTTCTAATTATTTTGTTTCAGAAAAAAGAAAAACACAAAACTCTGTAAACTGTACCATATACAAAAATAATAGTCGATTCATAGTCCAATCTCTTTGTGTGGCAGTCTATCATTCTACGTGGCATTGGCGGAATTGTGGAGAACCTCCGCAAAGGCCATTCATCAAGAATTGAATTGACTGGTGAGACACCTACGATACTCGAGGACGTGATATTTAAATAAATAAATAAAATAAATAAATAAATAAATATCGTAGGACATTACACACAGCGCCATCTGACCCCAAACTAAGCAAAGCTTGGCGATTTGGCGATCATATACGAAGAAAAAAAATACATAATATTTTTTTTATTATGTAACAGTAATGAGACAAACTAGACGCTCTCCTGATAAGAGATAACGGCTTCTAAAAGTTAGTTAATAAGCTTAGTATTGCCATCCGGCATGGCAATGCTGCCAGCATTCTGGCCACATAGCCCTCCTCTGACGGACTTTTACATTAAGTCTTTTGTATAAGTTTGTAAATAGTAGTAATTTACGATATTTTATTTTGTTTAATAAATATATATTTTACACTTGATAAAGGTCTTAAGCCTAAGGTCTGTAACTGTACCTATCTTAATAAAATAAATAAATGTTATGATTTTCGCATTTGGTGTTATTGTGATGGGGATGCGAGACCTACCAGAAGCTGAGTACGGCGACTCCAAAGATCATCAGTAGAACGAAGACGAGGGAAGGATCTGTCCGGGGGAGGATCTCTCCCAGCCTGATGACAGCGGTGACAGCCGCCATAGTGGCGCTCATCTCCGCCAAGGAGCACAGGAACCACGACAGGGAGAGCCACGTCAAGTTCACGCCCATCACTGACATCAACTAGAATAGTAAAAAAAGCTTGTTAGTTGTCGTGGGTTTAATCACCTAAGACAAGTATTTAGGCTTGCGTGTTCTAAATGTATACACATTTAGAACACGCAAGTACTGACAGTACCGTTACAGTATGATTGGTGAGACACCTGCGATACTTGAGGGCGTGATATATGGCGATTATATTCGAAGAAAAAAAAACATTTAAAATAAATATTAATTGACTACTAGGTAAACTTAACCGAAAATTATGTACCTGATACATTTTTTTTTTATTGCAAAAGTTAAAAGACGTACGAGACGCTCTCCTGATGGTAAGAGATAACGCCTGCCCATGACCATTGCAGTGATACACAGAACTTTGAGTGACGAAACAAAGTCCGGGGCATCACTGCTTTGGCGCTCATTACTTTGAGACTTTCGATGGTTAGTCTCAATAGCCCAGTAATTTCGCTAGCTGCAGTATCCTTCAAACCGGAACACAGTAATGCTTACACACTACTGCTTAGCGGCAGAATAACTGGTACTGCGGTGGTACCTACCTAGACGACCTCCTGCTAAGGAGATCTACCACCAAGTAAAGGAGATCTACCACTAAGTAAAGCATAATTACGCAACGCATGCACACCGCGCAGACGCACGAGTTGGATGTGAGGACGCTCACGCCGACGACAGGCGGGATAACAACGTACTTGTCGCCTGATCAAAACATCCACGCTTCATTTGTTTATAGGGAAATTTAGCCAAAAATGAAGTCATTAATTTTATTACACAATTATAACGAGAATCGAGTACAGAGTACTTTCCTTTAGTATCGTAGGTGTCTCACCAGTCATGCTGTATAGTTATGTTTCTACATACTTTTAGTATACATAGTATAGTCTGATGAAAAAAAAACAAAGTATTTTGAGGAAATTACTTACCATAGTGTTACCAGTCTCTTTGTCGAGCACGATGAACCGCACGGCTGCTGTCACGGTGAACAGGAGAGAGAAGAAAAATGCCACCAGAATGGACTGCGACTCGTATAACGACGCCTGGAAACTACAACATAGACTTTAGTAAACAAATGTAAAGACAAGCTAAGGTTTAAAAAAATCTAAAACCCGACTGCTGATAAAATAGCTATAACTAAAGGAAAACAAAACTTTTTAAACCAATTTATTATTCCTAATTAAATTTAAACATGTACCTGCCATATGTTTTTGTAATTTCCTTTATTTAGATACCATAGATAGGTTAGGTTAATTTTTTTTATTAATGTATTACTATTTCGCGCCCAAAACCGCCATTTTGTTTTTTTTTTCAAACGCCTATCTAAGAACACTTGGGATATTGAGACGAATTTAACGATTGTCGTAATTCATTCGGCCGTTTGGAAGAAACGAAGTAGTAAAGACATTTACATACATATAAACATACAAGATACGCGCGAAAAACCCAGTTCCAGAGCCCTACCTAGCTAGTTGGGTAAAAAAGAAGCAAGACGAGGCCCGCGCACTGTACCCAGCTTTAACTCCTAGAAGAAGGCCACCAGCTGTGCCTACATTATTTACTTGAATACTCAAAATGAAACCGCAAAGTAACGCCTGAGTCGATTAATCATTATTTATTTATTTTTACTTATACGCGTACAAATTGCAATGAAAATGTGTGTAGTGCAGATGTCTGTGTCTGTGTGACTCACAAGTCCTTCCTGTAACACGGGTAGGGTTCCTGCTGGGTGTACACAGCGTAGTCCGTCTCCACAGCCTCACGTTTACTTCTAGAAGCATCTGCAGAGTTATAAAAAAAAAACATTATTGTTAAGTGAAAAATACATTTTGTTGTGCAAATTTAGGTTCTAAAATTTGCAACTTTAGATTTTCTGTGAAGTCACATATCCATTTATAAATTTATGTTCAACAGTACGATGTATGAACATCTACACCTACTAATATTATCTGCGTGACTCTGTCCATCTTTCACGTTGCATCGATTGTCGTTAACAGTCGTTTTTGAAACAGTCAAATTTATTTTATTTATTTATGTACGTATTTGTGTCTGTGTCTGTATCTATATCTATATCTGTATCTGTATCCATATCTGTATCTGTATTTGTACCTACCTATTGGCTGGTGCCTACTGTTCCTATTTGTTGTCATGAGTTTTGTTTCAGTTATATGGCATGTGTGTGTTAGGGCGCATACCTTGAGCGGCCAACTGCACGATGGACTTGTCCAGCAAGTCCTGTATTTGCACGAATCCGCGGAAATATCGCATGTTTTCCACGAAGGATGCGTCTGGCCCAGGTGTCCACAGGCTGAAATAAACATTCATTTCAACATACTAACACATCACATTTTTAGCTATTTTGGTTTAAAAATCAAGTTATAGAACCGATTTTGATTATGGCGGAATAAAGCAACTTACATACGTACATACATTTATGAACCATGAAACCACACTCCTCTTTTAGGCAGTCGTATAATTAAGAAGATTTCTTACTATGGTTTCTTCCTCGCGGTAGTGGGCGCGTTTTCGATGTCCATTCGGATCTTGTACTGCACATCTGTCAGCGAATCCAGCTCATCCACGTTCAAAAATACAACACCTGGATAAATGAAATAATTGTCACTAAAACATTTAGGATAGGATAGATATGATTAAAGATCCCAGGTGTAGTACTCACCAGCTGAGAACTCGTTAACAGTCATCAGCCGTGCAGCTTCTATCATGAGCTTCTGTTCGTCTTCCACCGGCTGGAACCGGTTCAGGTTGATACACTGCAGCAGTTTCGATGCTTTCGACAGCAGGTTGCCTATACCCTGGAGGAGCAAATGTAATAGATTCAAAATAGAATATGAATTAAGATACAACGTTAATGAGAAGCCCCTTCTTTGGTTTAACATAAATTCTACGTTATTTCCTTTTATGTGAAAGTAATTAGATAAAAGATTCGCTCTCTTGATAGTAAAAGACAATGCATGGCAGCTATACACATAATTTTGAGTAGCAAAACAAAGTCCAATGCGTCGCTGCTTTGGCGCTCATTACTTTGTGTCTTTCGATGGTTAGTCTCAACAGCCCAGCAATGTCGCTAGTTGCAAATCAGAGCACACACAGTACCTAATGTTTACATACTACTACTTGGCGACAGAATATATGTAAATGTACATAGTTTATTTACCAAAATATAAAAATTATTTTGCACGAAAAATTTAACTGTTTAAAAGTAATAGTTATGACTAATATAAATCTCAGTTTTAAACC